>BSBN01000021.1:4200000-4525000 GCA_027924645.1 Cunninghamia lanceolata
ATGCACTTAAGGATGACCCATACATCTAAAGTCTAGAAGATGCAGGAGACTTGTCTGCAACTGCATATTCACAAACTTAGAAAACTATGACATCATGGACATTCACATTGAACTCTAATCTACTTAAAGCTTTTGCCTATCAAATTATAGTCCTCAACACAAATTACACTACATGAGGGAGTTTGTGGAATAGTAGGCAAAAAAGGAGGAAAAACAAGAGAAGGGAAAGGTAGTACCTAGTGTTACACAACCAAAATTAGATGGAACAACATGCCATATTAGGTCAACTTCAAGAAGATGGGGGGCCAAAAAGGGGTCTTAAGTGGCCACTTTTTTTTCTGAAATCAGGAAATTCTGGCCTTGGATGAGAAATTGAGCATAGTTACACTCAAAATTTGGAGATGCAACCAAAACAATGTTCATAGTGCTCTGAGTCTACTTTCTAAACTACTAATTTTTTTTGAAAATGGTATAGATTAAGGGGTTCAAAAGAGGGAGCCACAGAAATTGGTGTTGTTTCTGTCAAAAAAACATAACATAGCATGTTTTGTGGCTCCCTCAAAAGGTTAAACTTTTTTTTAGTATTTTTAAAATCGCTTCAGTAAGAAATTAGCTAATAGCATGTAGTTTATGTCTGATTTTTCTGATAATTTTTTGATGAATATTTGATTTTTTACTAATTTTCAAAGTGGACACATCCTAAAAAATAGAATTTTGGCTGTGCTACCCCTATAAATTTTGAAAACTAATTGAAAATTATTATTTTTTTAAATATGTGTAGAATGGAGTCTAGTTTCTAAATATGTAATTTTTTTGAAATTTCAATGAATGGTTAATTTACAATGAAAAAAAGACCAAATAGTGGTTTTTGCCCAAAAACAGACACACAAACAAAAGAAATTAAAGACGAAAGGCTTAACATTGTCAAAATGTGAAAAAAATTACATTGTTAAATAGCTAAGAGAAAGCCTAACATTACCTAGGTGTTTGATTTGTTTGACCTTGAAACACATGAAAATTTGAGGGTTAGCACGAACAAAATTATGTGAAATCTTGTAGAATTTGAAAAAATACGTTCGTGGATGTTGAGAAGGCACTCCAAGCCTTTGGGTTGGAAATCCAAAGCGAATCCCAAGCCTAAGTCTTGGGATTCCCAAAGCACAATATGACGTGAGCGCTTTATTTGGGTTGGAAATCCAAAGCAAATCACAAGCCTAAGTCTTGGGATTCCCAAAGCACAATATGACGTGAGCATGTTATTACACGCTCACGTTATATTGTGTTTTTTTCCCTTTTTTGTATCTTTGCTAGTGTTTTCTTAGTTCAACATAATGCGAGCGCATTATAACGCGTTTGCATTATGTCTTCTTTTGAATGATTTATGTTCAATTTTCATAAGTATGTTTCATGGATGTATATATGTATGCTTCTAGGTATGTATGAATGATTATATGTATGTACATGTATACATGCTTGTATGTATGTAAATGTATGCATGCTTGTATGTATGTATATATGTATGCATGTTTGTATGTATGTATGTGTTGTGATGCTCACAACACGCCCCATTTTACTCCTTAGCAAAATGAGGACCCTTGCTGTAGCTGGTTTGCTTTGCTTGTTGGTGTGGTTTGCTTGGTGGTAAAGGGAAGGAGGAACTAAAAATACAAACCTTGTTGGAAACAGAGAAAAAATTGCATTTTGAGTACTAGGTCAAAGTACAGGTGAATTCCTTGTTAAAAATAAATAGGGGTTACTTTTTGAATTATTCTGAAATTTGCTGTATTTTGCAAGTTATTGATGTCCTGGGTAAATGTACAATTAGAGGGTTTGCACTTTGCATATACAAAGTGGTCTTATATACAAATGCGTTTGTATATCATGCTTTTGTGTTGGTCGCAAAAGGGGAAGTTGTCGGGTTTTCTGATTTTGTTGCTTTTTCCTTGTGTGCTTTTAGGAGATGTTTTATACATACATACGGGATGGATCCGAAAGGAGTTAGGTTGGAATAAATACATGTTGAAGTCCTCCATGTATTTTTTGGTTTGTATATTTGGCAAATGGAAGACATTCAAATAAATATACAAGGGGATTATACATAGCGCGGAATTAAAGAGATATTAAGGTTGGTATGATTGATGTATGCTTAGTGCTTGTATATTTGGCAGGTGCAAAATATACAATCGAGAGATACAATGAGTTACATACATCGCGGAATTGAAATGTTATCAAGTAACACATAATGGTTGTAGGTTTTGTATGTAATGTCTCGGGAGGCATGCATTCCACTTTATACAATGCGGATTTGAAAGAAAAGTAAATTTCGGTAAGTGCGATGTATCGAGACTTAACGAATATTAGGTATGCATTGTACTTTATACAAGTCAGAATTAAAGAAGTTCAAAGTTCAAATGAGTAAAGGGTTACGTCCGGCATTTGTATATCGGGGTTTGTATATTTGGACGGAACCAAATATACAATGAGATATACAAGCACTTTATACAGGCCAGAATTGAAACAATTATGAAATGCGATAAAACTGTTGTATGTTTTGCCTTTTGTATCTTTCAGGATTTACAAGGTAAAATATACATTCTCTTACATACAAGCTAGAACTCAAGGCAATTGAAATAAGATGGATACAATGCATCACGTCAGAATTGTATATCAGGAGGTACATTGAGTTATATACATCGCGGACCCGAGAGGTAAATGAAGTTGGAATTATGAGAGGGTTGAGGTCTGAAAGTGATATAAAGATCATATGCATCGCAGAGATGCAAATTTGAAAGGTAAGGTGGACCCCACCAGTTGTATATTAGTTTTGTATGTTTACAATGTGTATCTAATGTACAAACTGATATACATGCCCCAGATGTCAAAAGAGAGTTAAAAAATAGAAGGTCTTTGTATATTTGGCGTTTGTATGTGTGAATATACAATGCCAATATACAAAGAATCATATGCATCATGGGAAAGGAAAGGTAAGGAAATAAATGTATATGGTGTTTGTATGTGCGCTTATACAACAGAATATACAAGCGAAATATACAAACTGAAAGATACAAAGAGGTACGAAAAGTGAAAAAAGTGAGAGCGTTAGTTGATTCTTTGCATAAAGTGTTTTGTATGTTTTAAGGTACAACGAAGAGATACAAAGAGAACATACAATGAAATATACAAAGAAAAGAATGTATGCAGAATTTGGCTAACGGTAAAAAGGGTCTTAAAAACGTAAACACTGAATTGAAAGCGAGAACTGTAGCACATTAATGGCTGTAATTAATGCAGCCCTAACACCCAAGAAAAGAGGAATTTAACGAGGGTAGGGCATTTTTGATGTTTTTTCGCTTTCAAATATACTGTTAAGACTGAAATTTGTAGAAAGGAGAGCTATTGCTGTGATTGAGCAAAATTTAACAGAGCACCAGAATTACAGGAGTTGGGGAAAAGTAAAAAAAAAGAAGTAACATTAAGTCAACAGCAAATGGTAAACGGTCACGACAAATAGGTATTTATCCAAAATGCCGTTTCCATTTGTAATGGTAAAAAGTGAAGATTAATTCTAGTAATTTTGGTTTAAAACGCATACATCTGTCAAAGTTACTGTTTTAATTGTTAATTAGCTAAATAGAGCTTAATCCCTTTAAAGTGTAAAATGATAGAGAGAAAACAAATGAGTTAGGGTAAATGGTAGAAAATAGATATTCACAGTAAAACCCTAGATATGAAGTGGAAGCAAAAATTAAGACATATATGGTTCCACAGGATGGCCCCAAAATAGAGGAAGGATGCAGGGGGTGAAGAAAAGAAAGAGAGCAAGCCACGGAAAGAGGTGGAGAAAGAAGAATTGCCTCTGCACAGGGGCTATCCGTCCCTAATTGCTGAGGCTGGAGTAGGCACTAACACAAACATTGGGACCTATGATGGTGATGATGTCTTGAAGAAGATCACCGCTGCGGATGTGTCACCGGATATGAAGTGTATCTGGGAGAGTGGACTGTACAAGGCCGCAAGATTCCCCTTGGCGATGGAGGCCAGAGATTTGTGTTTAGACTGTGTAATTATGTATAACCTGAGTACCAGGAAGGTTATGCTATATGATAAAGTAATTGCAGACTTGGCTCCAGAGGGGATTACTAACACTTTCGGGTTGGAGATCATTAATAAGATGACAAACATTGATGTTGATAAATACAATGAGGACTTCTACACCAATGAAAAGGAATGCAAAGGGAAAATATTCTAGGGTTGGTATAACTCAGAAAACAAACCAAAGGCTGTGGCCCGAGTACCCAAGAATTTAATGCGGATATGCTTCAAGGAAGAGATTTATTTGATGATCACCATGTTGAGCAGGCTAGTTGGGTTAAGGGATGGAACTAAATGTGAACCCTGGATGTTCACAGTTATTGAATTTATAAGGTCAGGACAAAAGGACCAAGGGCAAATACATTGGGCCAAGGCCATTAGTACTGCTGTTTGGAGGCAGGCCATGATGAGGCAATAGAAGAGCCTGCCCTTCTATCTATCTTCTTATGTGTTATATGCATGTGCTATGGAGGTTAGGCCTCATATTCATGGAATAGAAAGGATAGGTACCCTGGGGAGTGGTCTGGGTCAGAAGTTAGTAGATGAGCATTACCCTGTCTTGCAGGAGGAAAACGCAATGAGGAATTTTGCTTTGGTGAATGATGTTTTTTATACCTACATGGTAAGGATATTGAGAGAGGAACCAAACAAAAGGTTATCCAAGGATGCAGAAAATACAATTGGATTGCACAGTTCTTGGTTCATACAATTTGAATATTTTTCTTACATAAGAACTGAGGGTTTTGAGAGGAAGCCATTTATGCTTCCAAGGTATCCCTCTGATAAATTAATTGTATTAGAGTTCTCCAGGAAAAATTTAAATATTTTCAAGATATACAAGAGAAAATTCAATAACAGGGGAAACATGAAACTACCATGGGCTATTGGTAGGAATTCCTACTATAGAGAAGAGGTTGCTAGCTGTTCAAAGCTGGAGTTGAGGTATTATGGCTTCAAAGAATTTGATTTATCAAGGAAGTTCGACCCTTTTCATAGAATCCAAAATTTTGTGGATAAAAAGTATAAACATCAAATACATATGGGGGACTTCTGGGCAGACTACAAAAATGATAGAGAGGTGAGGAAAAGAGCCCACAAGAGATTGACTATTGAACAAATGAAGTCCATTGGCAACATATATGTGCCCCCTGAGGTACAAGATGATAATAGATTATTGCACCATAGTTATGCACAGGCAAGGCTGGCTCCCATTACAGAGCCTGATTGGTTGAAGCCATGGAATACATCTTTGGATGTATTGTCTGAACCAATAATTTTATTTTCCAAAACATGGCTGAAAGACAAGGTTGAAGAGCTTAGATCTGAAGGCATAATAGTCACATATCCCTAGAAAGGAAGGAAGAGAAAGATAGAACCCACTGAAGACTTACAGTGCTTCTATGGGAAGAAGAGAAAAATTGCTGAGGCAAAAATAGTGGAAAAAGATAAAAATGCTACACTAATGGATCCCTACGCACCAGGGATATCAGTAGCAGTTGCCTCAGATACGTTTGTGGATCCAAAATCCATGAGCCATGAAATAAGTCTAGAGGAAGCACAAGCTGCTAGTGGAATGGCAGGACAACAGCCAATGAGGGCAATCCTAATAAGTTTGTCTAAGGGTGAGTCTTCAAGACCAAAAGATATAATTGGAGCTCAGGAAGTAGGCAAGAAGATGGATAGTATATCTAGTACTTCTGCTCCAATGGAACCAAGACAAACATTCGTAAAGGTGAAGACAGAGCTGGCCAAGGAGATGCTGCAAGAATTAAAAATGCAAAAGGCCAAGCAGACTGCAGAGGCTGTGAACATTATAAGCAGCAATAGTGAGGAAGGGGTGATGTTCAGAGGGAAAGAGATTGACATGGAGGAGGCCCCCAGTGATTCCCAAAGTGAAGAGGAGGGGCCAAGTGCTCAAGGTGAAATGGAAACAGGGCATAACACGGAGCCTGAAGAAGAACAGGTACATGAAGAGGAAGAATCAGTTGATCCATTTGGTACCTTGGTTCCACCAGAGATCCTTAAGGACGTGCTGGAGGAGGCACACAAAATTGAAGAAATAAAAAAGTAGTAGGCACCTGAAGAAGTGATTACAAAGACACATGCTTCGGTGAAAGAAGACACTTCAGGCGTGGAGGCTCTAGACATGTTGAATATGTATGGAGAGCCTAGTGAAGAAGAAAAGAACACTGAGGGTGTACAGGAAGCAAGAGAAGATGAAACAAAGGAGAGCCCTCCTGTACACATAGAGCCTAAGAGCACAGGACCTGAAACTACAGGATAGATGCAGGTAGAAGATGAACAGAGAGAAGAGTCATCTGCAAAAGAAAGTCACGAAGAAGAGGCTGAAGATGGAGGGGACACTGAGATCGAAGAAGAGGGAGATGAGGCTGAATCAAAAGGACAAGGAAAGGACCCTATAGGACAAGAACCTCCACTACAGCAGTAACTTCCAGAAAGGGAACAACAAGAGCAATAGCAGCAACAACAACCAGAGCAACAACAACACCAACAACAGGGACAACAACAAAGAGAAGCATAAGTAGAAAAACCTCATGAAGAGGTAATTAATGAGGAGAGCGCTGCAGAAGGCACAAAGGAGGTGCCTACCTGGCTGGAAGGAGAGATAAGGAAGGAGAAGAAAGAAATACATTTGGCTCCTATTGACATCAAAAGACTACTAGGTGAGAAAGCTACTCCAAGAAGAGAAAAGAGAAAAGCTAGGACGGTGTTTGCAATACAGAGAGGTCCAGATGGATCCAGAACTTTCAACCTAGCTATACCTCAAAAGGAGAAAGAAAAAGGCGAGATTACCTTGGAGGAATACAAAATACTAAATCTATACCTCGGGCATTCCACAAGAGAACATCACATTGCTGAGTGGAAAGATATGAACCAAGTAACAGCGAAAATGCTCAAGAAATACAAAAATAAACAGGAGGTATTGAAGGGACACATTGTCCAACTCCAGCAATTCATTAAGGGGATATTTGACCCCACTGCCATAGTGCCTGACTTGCATGCTAACATAGCAATAGTATCTAAAGAGGAAGTGCAAGACATGGAAAATAAAGGGTTCAAGGCCAACATTTTTGACGAATGGTTCAATGATTTTTTACAAAAGGGTGACCAAATAATAGGATAGGCTGTGAAGAGTTGGAAGGTGACGGCAAAAGAAAGGAATAAGTGTATGATGCTTACACATAACTGCCAAGTAAGAAAAGAAGAATGCACATCTGAGATTCAACAATTGACAGAGATTGAGACAAGAGCTGAGGAATTGATAAATGAGGGAGCCCTCAATGTCACATTGGCAAATCAAGTGCCGCAAATGATTTTGGAACTCAAATTTGAGGAGGATAACCTCAAAAGAAATATGGTAGTCATGCAAGAGCTAGAGAAAAATGTAGAGGGGATGATCAAAATGAATAAGAAAATCATAGAAAAACTCCTATAGCATGAATGTGCAGAGATGCTAGCCTATGACTTAGAGCGAGCATTGACAGAGTTCAGGGCTATATTCACACCCTGTACAAAAAATCCTGATGTAATCCTTAGTAAGCAAATGATGGATACATTGATGGAAGAAGGAGCCAAAATGAAGAAGTACAAGAAAAGAACAGAGGGCTCAGAGCACAAAGAAAAAGAATTGAAAGGAAAGGTGATTATAAAAGAGTATATTTTTGCAAAAAGTTGAGGAGGGGATCGCACCTTTGTGGAGGGTGTACTTGGCAACTTCAGAAAGAATTCAAAGGACCTGTAACCATAGAAAGAACATTGTAACCGCAGAATGGAGGTTGTAACCATAGCAAGGGAGGGAATTCAAATTATATATAAGAAGCATTGCTACTTGTATATTAGTTTACATAGGGATTTTTAGCATTTAGCCAGAAGTTGTAATTCTTTCTGAGAATTTGAGTAGAATATTTTTTAGTTTAGAGGAGGTCGCCTATTGTTTGCATTAAGGAATACGTGGAATGTCCAGCTTTCTTAATGTATCTGTAAAGCACTGTAAGTTTTGGTATATTTGATTAAGACAGCTAAGAGTCATTCCTACATTATAAATCTTGTATGACAGTATTTTGGATATAAGTGAATCTGGAAGTCTGCGTCTATTTTCTGAGTGTCTTCTAGCTCTTCCTTACATTTAAAATAATTCCTCTTGAAGCTTGCAATCTTGAATGCAATATTCATGAAAATACTCAGGGTATTTGCATTTAATGATTTAGTCTGCTGGTTTAATTGAGTTTACTGTATTCCTTATTGTGTGCATGACATAACGTTTAGATCCTGTAGTGAATGATGGTAGATTTGAATTTCTCTAACTTTTCCCAACAACTCTGAAATGCCTAGCTTAAACATTGAAATCCAAAGGAGATTATCTGACATTTGAAGAAATTGAGAGCAATAAGTTGATATTTGATAATCTTCATAAAATATTTGAAAAGCAAAGCATGTTTGAATATAAATCATACAAAAGGTTTGAGGTATAGTAATAATCTTATGCAAATGAATGACTAGAAATTTGATATTTGTGTTAGTTTGCATAATAAGAGTCCAGTAAGTTACAAAGCCCACTTTAAATTGTGTAAGGCCCCTTGCATATTACAGCTTCATAACAACCTACTGAACGGTCCAACAGGTCAAGACCTGACCAGTAAGGAAACTTTGGATTAAGTAATCTTAGTTGATTTCTTCATATCTTTCAAGGTAGTTAGGTTCATTTATGAATTTTAACTTTTGTTATGAGTGTGTAAAAACAATCATCAACAGTTTTTGGTGCTAGAAGGAGGGCCTCGATAGGAGTTAAAGTTGTAGTTGAGTAAAGTTGGCTCATAAAAGTAACAGAGTGAGTAGGTCTAGGGCTAATCCTGATGACATATTTGTGCAGTTACCTGATAGAGGACAGAATAGAGGTCTTTTAATTTGGAGTCCTAGAACATCAAAGACAGGAAGCTCATCTGGAACTTCTCCTGGATCACCTCTTAACACCCATAATACTGCCAGTCCTGACAACTCTTCATTCAGGTCCTTAAGTCTTGGCTTAGGTTCTTCCAGAAGTCCTAGTCCTCCCCAGAAGCCCAAGTACACCTAGAAATTTAGGAATTTCTGTAGGTCCAGGTCATCCACAAGTACCTGCCATGGTGTATTTTGGTGTCAACTCGCCCATATATTTTGTTGATTATCATGGGATGCCGAAGAACCCTGAGAAAATATGTCCTAAATACCAGCTGCATCAGGATCCAGAAGACCATATAAGGATATTTAAGGAGGCCTGCTTTAAAGCCCAGTTAGAACATGAGGATGTAGTATGTAGGTTATTTCCTTATACTTTCAATGAGCAAGCATCTAATTGGTATGTAAATCTTCCTAATGGCTATGTTTCCTCCTGGGCACTTATGGAGGAAGCATTTCTGTTTAGATTTAGGGGACCTGTAGACCCTTCCACCCTATACCACAAGCTGGCCACGATTAAGAGAGGTGAAGGGGAGTTGATAGATAATTTCAATGACAGGTTTCAAAAGGCTTATTCTAGGATTGTGGCCCCATACACAGTAAACCTAGACACCTTGCTGGCCATGTATTATGTGGCCTTGGATCCATTGAAAACCATGTTTGTCAAGAGGAAACCTAATATAGATATAGTATCTAAAGCCTATTAGGAGGCAGCCTTAATAAATTAGGAAATGAGGCAGATGACTCATAACCCATTCCTCAATGGAGGGACTCCTGGAGTGCAAAATCAAATGCAACCTTGGAATGGAGTTCCTTCGTAGAATACTCCATCGCTAAACCCAGTCCCCACATATGCTCCTATATATAATCCGGCCCCAATCCAAGCTATAGTACCCTACACTAGTAACACTATCAGTAATAATCAGAATAATGGCCAAGCTTTCTTCCAACTGACTCAGGATACATTTATAGCAAAAGCACAAGAGGAAAGGGAAGATATCAAAGAAATAACTGCACATTTGAGGAGACTGACCACTGAGATGACACAATTAAGAAATGAGAATTTCTACAGTAGAAACAACCAGGGGTACAATCAAAACTATAACCAGAGCCAAAACCAAAACTACAACCCCCATTATAACCAAAATCAGATCCAAAACTATAACCAGGGTCAGAGTTCTAATCAAGGCCAAAATCACAGTCCAAATTAGAATCATAACCAAGGACAACAAATAATGCAAAATAGAGGACCTACCGTTGATAATAGAGCTTGGGGTAGCAATAACAGAAACCAGCATCAACCTAGGCAACCCAAAACATGGAACATGAGGCCTAATAATGATACCCTTGCTTCTCCATTCAAGAATGTAGACAACCAGGACACAAGACAAACAGCAGGTGTCCAGATGGCCAATGTGGCACTAAGGAATTGGTGTAGAATTCACAATACTAGTGCCCATGCCGAGTTAGATTGTCCATAGTTTCATCTGGTAGCTAGTATCTTTAATGTGGATGTACAGGCCCCCTACTTCTGAGTTCTTAGTTCCCAAAGGTAATGAGATAGTACCCTCAAGGTATGATACTACATTAGTTTTAGAAACTTTTACTTTTGCAACCAGAGAAGAAGAAGAGGACCAATTGCTAGATGATGAACCCTATTATTGTGAAAGCCTATATCCTGAGACGACCTTAGTACTGAATGCTTTTCAGTTTCCATTCGAAACTAAAAATGAGGTGTTGCATGAGACAGAGGAGGTGCAAGCCTTCCAATAGTCAAACAAAAATCATACCTATAATCTCAGAAACAACACTAGGCCAGGGGGACCTTTCACCTCTTCTATTCCTCCTAACAATTTCAACACACCCCTAGACCAGAATGCTAGCAATAACCCTGCTATACTGAAAGCCAATCACCATGCAAATAATGGAACAATAGCACAAAGGGTCCTAGCAAATAAAACTGAGACAATAGAAACCTTGGGACTGATGAGTTATCTATCAGAGGAAATAAAGAAAATCAAGGTCAGTATACCTTTGTGTGAATTGTTAAAGGCTCCAGAGGTTAGAAATGTCTTTATAAAATCTTTGGACACATCTGTGACAGGAGAGACTTCTACTAAGGTACTTGTGCCCAATAGAGAGACACAGCCAAAAGAAAAGGGTAAGAAAGTTGAGCAGCCTTCCAACACAAATGTCGTAATGTATGCTGATAAGAGGGATACTCCTCCCTTCTTGCTAATTGTTAGATTGTGTGGAAAGAACATACACAATTGTATGGTGGATTCGGGTGCCTCAGCTCATGTGATGCCTCTGGGTATATGTAAAACCTTAGGTCTAACTCCCACCAAGTCTGCCAAAGTTGTCACCTAGTTAGATAAGACTAAAGTTAATGTGATAGGAGAATTAATGCATATTCAGATGCAGTTAGCTTCAGACCCCAGGGTAAGCTAGTTCATTGACATCCAAGTAGTTGATATACCTACAAATTATGGGATGTTATTAAGCAGAGATTGGTCAAAAATACTGAACGGATACATGGCCACCGACTTTTCACATATGTGGTTACCGTGGAGGGGTGTGTCTAATCAAATCAGAATAGAGGCTGAACCTAGGATGAAGCATATGATCACAGAGTACAATATGATGAATGAAATATTGTATGCTTCTGTTGAACCCAGTGTTTACAGTGTTACTAACAAAGGGGTACAGATTGAGGAAATCTTAATGCTAAATTTTGCAGAAAGACTTGTTAGCAGAGAAACAAGATTATTCATTGAGGCTGATGGGAATTCTTCTAATGAAGAAACTAATACATTGAATAACTTTAGTCAGGTCATTAGACAAGAAATAGAAAAGTGCATGGAACTAAATATGTCAGTCCAATGCAAGTTGTACAAAGATAGGTGTAGAGTTCACGGTAAACCACATTCTGAAGAGAAGTGTGGAATGTGCAAAGACGTTATTGAGTATCAGTACTTAAAATGCACAAAGGAGTGGGAATTTTGTGAGGAAAGGGTGAGTTCTAATTGACCTGAGAGGTGCTTTCAGAACCCCATAGATGTAGAAACTCCAGAGTTAGGAGAAAGTTCAAGCAAAAATATTTGTCATTCAGATTTGCACACTGAGGAGGTAAATGAACAAGCAAGTCAGAATGAACTGCATACAGATCACATGTGGTAGACAAAGGAAAATATGTCAAAGGAAAAGGTCAAAAGGATAAGGATGGCATGTGGACATTAAAATGTGATGGGTCTAAGTCTAAACAAGGTGCAAGTGCAGGTGTGGAGCTCATAGATCCTCAGGGTAAATCATATTTAGCAGCATATAGGTTACAATTTGCTTGCACTAACAATGTTGCTGAGTATGAAGCTTTAATTTATGGATTAGTCATGGCCATAAAGAAAGGGGTAAGAATGATCAGAGTATTTTCAGACTTTGAGTTGGTAGTCAGACAAGTTAGGAAGCTGTACGCTTGTAATTATAAGAAACTGGTTTGCTATAGACATAGAACCTAGGATTTAATAGAGTCATTTGATGCTTTCAACTTAGAGCATATCCCCAGAGAACAGAACCATAGGCCTGATGCGCTAGCTGTTGCTGCTAGCACTTTAGAGCCTTTAACGCTATTAGGTTTAAAGAGATTTGTTGTAGAACTAGTAAATGTGCCTGGTGTGCCGGACAATGTAACTCATTTTCAGGTATTTGAGGGGGACTAGCAAATTATGGATTTTCTAACTTGCAATGAAGTATTTGAGGCCCAAATCATTGATGAACAAGAGAGGCCTGATGTGTCTTGGGATGAGGAAGACATCATCAACTTAAAGAGTAATTTCTTTCCTAAGGGGGTAATAGAGTTAGAACAAATCTTTGACTTTGACAGAGTAGTGAGACAGAAGGGCTTACCCATAACTAAGGGAGGGAAGTGTGAGCCATATAACTTAGGAATAGAGCAGAATCCTCAGAATGTGCAAATTGGAAAGGTTTGCTCTAGGAAGTTGAGGGAAGAAGTCCTAGATGTACTGAAGGAGTACAAACACATTATAGCATGGACATATGAAGATTTAAAGACATATGACACATCCATTATAACACATGTGATACCGTTAAAACCAGATGTCAAACCATTTAGGCAGAAGCAAAGACCTGTAAATACAATTTTAGAGCCTCTGATATTTGAGGAGGTAAAAAGATTACTGTCTGCCAAAATAATCTTCCTTGTTAGACATTCGACTTGGGTCGCTAACTTAGTGCCTATTAGGAAGAAAAGTGGAGACATCCGGTTATGCGTAGATTTTAGGAATCTAAATAAGGAGTCTGAGAAAGATAATTATCCTCTGCCTCCCATGGATGAAGTATTACAAGCGGTAAACGGAGCCAAGATGGTGTCCTTTTTAGATGGTTTCTCACAGTATAACCAGGTCCTAATTGATGAAGAAGATAGACTAAAGACCACTTTTACTAGTAAATGGGGTAATCTTGCATATAGAAGAATGCCGTTTGGTCTAATCAATGCAGGTGCCACGTTTCAGCGGGCCATGGATATTGCATTCCGTGGACTGACAGGTAAGTGTATTGTGATTTACATGGATGATCTAACTATGTATTCTAAGGATGCGTCTACTCATGTTGAGGATTTAAGAAGAGTACTCAAGAGATGTGAGAGGTATGGAATTTCTCTCAACCCTAAAAAATGTGTATTTGGTGTAACAGAGGGTAAATTACTAGGACATGTCATTTCTAAGAATGGTATATCCATTGATCCTGATAGAATAGAAGGGATAAAGAAATTACAGTTACCAAACACTAGAAAAGAATTAAAATTATTTTTTGGTAAAATTAACTTCGTCAGGAAGTTCATTATAGGATTTGTAGAGATTGTACAACACTGAACGCTATGTTGAAAAAGGATGCAGTAATAGAGTGGACACCAGTAGCCAAGGCTGCATTTGAAGATATCAAGGAAGCTATTTCTGATGCTCCTGTATTGACAAGTCCAGACTATACCAAGCCATTCTACATTTATTCATTTGCATCCTCACATTCGCTTGCGGCTGCATTGACATAGAAGGGGAAAGATAATGAAGAAAAGCCTATTGCTTTTATGAGTGCACCTCTGAAAGATGCACAGTTGAAGTACCTGGATACAGAAAGACAGGCATTTGCACTGGTGAGGGCAGTAAAAAAGTTTAGGCACTACATTCTACGCAGTCAGGTTAAAGCTGTAGTACCCGATGCAGTAGTAAAGATGCTGCTAATGCAAAATGAGCTTGGAGAGAAAAGAGCTAAGTGGATCACCACTTTGCAAGAATTTGACATGGAAATCATACCGATGAAGCTAGTCAGAGGACAAGCTTTAGTACAGACCATAGCCAATACAGACCCAAATCTGGCAAAACAGTAGTATGTGCTAAATATAAGTGATGCATCAGGGTGGTACGATGATTTAAGTACTTTTCTAATATCAGGGAAATACCCCAGCAAGATGAAATCCTCACAGAGGAGGGCTTTGAAGATCAAAGCACAAAGGTATATGATTCAAGGAGGTCTTCTATTCAGAAAGGACCACGAGGAAATTTATTTGAGATGTTTAAATAGAGATGAAGCAGATAAGGTGTTGCTAGAACTGCATGATAAGTATGGGACTGCTCATGGTTCCCATTTAGCCACAACACATAAACTATTAAGAGTGGGTTATTACTGGCCTACTATGATTAAAGATACAGAGCATCACGTCAGAAACTATCACATCTATCAGGTCACAACAGATAAGGGAAGAAATCAAGCCAATCCGCTACAGCCAGTTATTGAGTCTAGGCCATTTGCACAGTGGGGTTTGGATTTTATTGGGGTCATAAATCCTCCATCATCTGTGGGACACAAATTCATACTGACAGTGACTGATTACTGTACAAGGTGGACTGAAGCCACATGTTGCAAATTCTCCACTACTGAGGTAGTCATCAAGTTTCTTGAAGAGAACATCATCACCAGGTTTGGAGTTCCTTATTTGTTGGTATGTGACAATGGCCTTGCATTTTCTTCTTTAAAATTTTCTAAATGGGTGTTTGAACATGGAATTGTTTTAAAGTTCTCCTCAAATTATTATCCTCAGGGGAATGGGTTAGCTGAATCCATGAATAAAATTTTGTTAGATATCATTAAAAAGCTAATTGAAAAGAACCCAAGAGAATGGAACACATTGCTAAAGTATGCACTGTGGGTAGATAGGACCAAAGTTAAAGAAGCTCTGGGTAATACACCTTACCATTTAGTTTGTGGGACTGATTCCATACTTCCAGTAAATCTAAGAATACCAGTTTGGAAGTTCGCGAATGAATACTTAGGCTTCAATGATCATAGGGAGG
Organism: Cunninghamia lanceolata; assembly: GCA_027924645.1. Classification (NCBI taxonomy): domain Eukaryota; kingdom Viridiplantae; phylum Streptophyta; class Pinopsida; order Cupressales; family Cupressaceae; genus Cunninghamia; species Cunninghamia lanceolata. The sequence goes on from BSBN01000021.1 coordinate 4,215,414, forward strand.
TCGGGATTGTCCAAATGATGCAATTAGATGAGAAAAGAGATCAAGATATTGAAAAATTTGCCAAACACCAAGCAGTGGTTAAAAGATGGTTTGATAAATGAGCAAGAGTCAAAACATTTAGAATTTTAGACTTAGTGCTGTGCTGGGATAAAGCACATGAGAAGAAAGGTAGCCATGGAAAATTCGACAAGTTATGGTTAGGTCCATTACAAGTGTCAGAAATAATAGGAGACAATACCTTTAGGCTCAAAACCTTGACTACAGAAGATGTGCCAATACTAGTTAATGGCCAACACTTGAAACATTATTTCTAGGCTTGAGGTAAGGGTAGTTGGTCTGTATTGTACCATAATGTGAATTGATGTACAATTTTTATTTTTTATTTTGTTTTTGTTTTCATTTTGTTTTGGTTTCGCTTTTCATTTTGTTGGTTTTCTGTTGGGTGTGTTTGTTTGTTTGTTGTGTTGCTTCAGCAGAGATGTTTATTTTGTTCTAGAGTATAAAGGAGCAGACTAACAACCATTGAAAACAATAGAAAATTCAAAACGTTCAAGTCAATTATTTGAAATTTGTGCATAATTCGTTGTGACTATCATGAGAATAGAAAGTTAGTTAACTTGTGAAATTTTGTATTCAATAACTGTGGGTTGAGTATTCAAGGGAAGTTTCTCACAATGACACACTTAAAATCCTTGGGTTTGTTGAACTTACCAGTGTAGATATTAGGTGAAAAATCAGAGGTCACCCTTGCTACCATTACAATTCTTAGCTTAATTTTGGCAAGTGACTACTCCTTGCATCATGAAATTACAACTAAAATATCTTATGAGATATTTATCAAATATAAATAAATAAATAAATAAACTAGATTTTACTAAAATCTAGGTTAAGTCATCCAAGTAACTCTACCGAGGCTATAGACACTTGCTAGCAGTGGGGCTCTACTTAGGAGAATTGTAACGATAACCTTGCCAGGGCTATGGACGCCTACTGGCAGCAAGGCTCTATCCAGTTGGCTATGAGGGAATGACATCAACTAGGTAGTCTAATGTCAATCATTGGTTTGTTCAACTAATTTTCAAGATGAGGATAATTAATCACATGCACCCACTTAAACTGAAAGGGAAGATTCATGCATCTTATTGAATACATTGAGTCTTAAGTTAAATAATGTTTTGCAAGGAAAGATAGTTGGAAGTTATGAATTTATTTCATTTTGTTTCCTTTAATGGTTTTAATTTAATTATTTTATTTGGTTGTTAGTTGTTTTGATGCTCACAACATGCCCCATTTTACTCCTTAGCAAAATGAGGACCCTTGCTGTAGCTGGTTTGCTTTGCTTGTTGGCGTGGTTTGCTTGGTGGTAAAGGGAAGGAGGAACTAAAAATACAAACCTTGTTGGAAATAGAGAAAAAAATGCATTTTGAGTACCAGGTCAAAGTACAGGTGAATTCCTTATTAAAAATAAACAGGGGTTGCTTTTTGAATTATTTTGAAATTTGCTGTATTTTGCAAGCTATTGATGTCTTGGGTAAATGTACAATTAGAGGGTTTGCCCTTTGCATATACAAAGTTCTTTGTATATACAAGTGGTCTCATATACAAATGCATTTGTATATCGTGCTTTTGTGTTGGTCGCAAAAGGGGAAGCCATCGGGTTTTCTGATTTTGTTGCTTTTTCCTTGTATGCATTTAGAAAATGTTTTAGACATACATACGGGATGGACTCGAAAGGAGTTAGGTTGGAATAAATACATGTTGAAATCCGCCATGTATTTTTCGGTTTGTATATTTGGCAAATGGAAGACATACAAATAAATATACAAGGGGATTATACATAGCGCGGAACTAAAGAGATATTAAGGTTGGTACAATTGATGTATGTTTAGTGCTTGTATATTTGGTAGGTGCGAAATATACAATCGAGAGATACAATGAGTTACATACATCGCGGAATTGAAATGTAATCAAGTAACACATAATGGTTGTATGTGTTGGGTTTTGTATGTAAGGTCTCGGGAGGCATGCATTCCACTTTATACAACACGGATTTGAAAGAAAAGTAAATTTCAGTAAGTGCAATGTATCGGGACTTAATGAATATTAGGTATGCATTGTACTTTATACAAGTCAGAATTAAAGTTCAAAGTTTAAATGAGTAAAGGTTTACATCCAGCATTTGTATATCAGGGTTTGTATATTTGGACGGAACCAAATATACAACGAGATATACAAGCACTTTATACAAGTCAGAACTGAAACAATTATGAAATGCGATAAAACTGTTGTATGTTTTGCCTTTTGTATCTTTCAGGATATACAAGGTAAAATATACATTCTCTTACATACAAGCCAAAACTCAAGGTAATTGAAATAAGATGGATACAATGCATCAAGTCTGAATTGTATAGCAGGAGGTACATTGAGTTATATACATCGCGGACCCGAGAGGTAAATGAAGTTGGAATTATGAGAGGGTTGAGGTCTGAAAGTGATATAAAGATCATATGCATCACGGAGATGCAAATTTGAAAGGTAAGGTGGACCCCACCAGTTGTATATTAGTTTTGTATATTTACAATGTGTATTTGATGTACAAACTGATATACATGCCTCAGATGTCAAAAGAGAGTTAAAAAACAGAAGGTCTTTGTATATTTGGCGTTTGTATGTGTGAATATACAATGCCGATATACAAAGAATCATATGCATCACGGAAAAGGAAAGGTAAGGAAATAAATGTATATGGTGTTTGAATGTGCGCTTATACAACAGAATATACAAGCAAAATATACAAACCGAAAGATACAAAGAGGTACAGAAAGCGAAAAAAGTGAGAGCGTTAGTTGATTCTTTGCATAAAGTGTTTTGTATGTTTTAAGGTACAACGAAGAGATATAAAGATAACATACAATGAAATATACAAAGAAAAGAATGTACGCAGAATTTGGCTAACGGTAAAAAGGGTCTTAAAAACGTAAACACTTAATTGAAAGTAGGAACTATAGCACATTAATGGCTGTAATTAATGCAGCCCTAACACCTAAGAAAAGAGGAATTTAATGAGGGTAGGGTATTTTTGATGTTATTTCACTTTCAAATATACTGTTAAGACTGAAATTTGCAGAAAGGAGAGCTATTGCTGTGATTGAGCAAAATTTACCAGAGCGCCAGAATTACAATAGCTAGGGAAAAGTAAAAAAAAAAAGAAGTAACAGTAAGTCAACAGCAAATGGTAAACGGCCACGACAAACAGGTATTTATCCAAAACATCGTTTCCATTTGTAATGGTAAAAAGTGAAGATTAATTCTAGTAATTTTGGTTTAAAATGCATACATTTGTCAAAGTTACTGTTTTAATTGTTAATTAGCTGAATAGAGCTTAATCCATTTAAAGTGTAAAATGACAGAGAGAAAACAAACAAGTTAGGGTAAATGGTAAAAAATAGATATTCACAGTAAAACCCTAGATATGAAGTGGAAGCAAAAATTAAGACATATATGTTTCCATAGGATGGCCCCAAAACAGAGGAAGGATGCAGGGGGCGAAGAAAAGAAAGAGAGAAAGCCACGGAAAGAGGTGGAGAAAGAAGAATTGCCTCTGCACAGGGGCTATCCATCCCTGATTGCTGAGGCTGGAGTAGGCACTGACACAAACAATGGGACCTATGATGTTGATGATGTCCTGAAGAAGATCATGGCTGCGGATGCATTGCTAGATATGAAGTGTATCTAGGAGAGTGGACTATACAAGGCCGCAAGATTCCCCTTGGTGATGGAGCCTAGAGATCTTTGTTTAGACTGTGTAATTATGTATAACCTGAGTACCAGGAAGGTTATGCTATATGATAAAGTAATTGCGGACTTGACTCTAGAGGGGATTGCTAACACTTTCAGGTTGGAGATCACTGATAAGATGATAGACATTGATGTTAATAAATACAATGAGGACTTCTACACCAATGAAAAGGAAATCAAAGGGAAAATATTCCAGGGTTGGTATAACTCAGAAAATAAACCAAAGGCTATGGCCCGGGTACCCAAGAATTTAATGCGGATATGCTTCAAGGGAGAGGTTTATTTGATGATCACCATGCTGAGCAGGCTGGTTGGGTTAAGGGATGGAACTAAATGTGAACCCTGGATGTTCACAGTTATTGAATTTATAAGGTCAGGACAAAAGGACCAAGGTCAAATACACTGGGTCAAAGCCATTAGTACTGCTATTTGGAGGTAGGCCATGATGAGGCAACATAAGAGCTTGCCCTTCTATCTATCTTCTTCTATTTTATATGCATGTGCTGCGGAGGTTAGGCCTCATATTCATGGAATAGAAAGGATAGGTACCTTGGGTAGTGGTCCGGGTCAGAAGTTAGTATATGAGCATTACCCTGTCTTGTAGGAGGAAAACGCAATGAGGAATTTTGCTCTGGTGAATGATGTTTTTTATACCTACATGGTAAGGATATTGAGAGAGGAACCAAACAAAAGGTTATCCAAGGATGCAAAAAATACAATTAGATTACACAGTTCTTGGTTCATACAATTTGAACATTTTTCTTACATAAGAATTGAGGGTTTTGAGGGGAAGCCATTTATGCTTCTGAGGTATCCCTTTGATAAATTAATTGTATTAGAGTTCTCCAGGCAAAATTTAAATATTTTCAAGATATACAAGAGAAAATTCAATAACAGGGGAAACATGAAACTACCATGGGCTATTGGTAGGAATTCCTGCTACAGTGAAGAGGTTGCTAGCTGTTCAGAGTAGGAGTTGAGGTATTATGGCTTCAAAGAATTTGATTTATCAAGGAAGTTCGACCCTTTTCATAGAATCCAAAATTTTGTGGATAAAAAGCATAAACATCAAATACATATGGAGGACTTCTGGGTAGACTGCAAAAATGACAAAGAGGTGAGGAAAAGAGCCCACAAGAGATTGACTATTGAATAAATGAAGTCCATTGGCAACATATATGTGCCCCCTGAGGTACAAGATGATAAGAGATTATTGCACCATAGTTATGCACAGGCAAGGTTGGCTCCCATTACAGAGCCTGATTGGTCGAAGCCATGGAATACATCTTTGGATGTATTGTTTGAACCAATAAATTTGTTTTCCAAAACATGGCTAAAGGATAAGGTTGAAGAGCTTAGAGCTGAAGGCATAATAGTCACATATCCTTAGAAAGGAAGGAAGAGAAAGATAGAGCCCGCTGAAGACTTACAGTGCTTCTATGGGAAGAAGAGAAAAATCGTTGAGACAAAAATAGTGGAAAAAGATAAAAATGCTACACTAATGGATCCCTACACACTAGGGGTATCAGTAGCAGTTGCCTCAGATACGTTTGTGGATCCAAAATCCATGAGCCATGAAATAAGTCTAGAGGAAGCACAAGCTACCAGTGGAATGGCAAGACAACAGCCAATGAGGGCAATCCCAATAATTTTGTCTAAGGGTGAGTCTTCAAGACCAAAAGATACAATTGGAGCTCAGGAAGTAAGAAAGAAGATGGATAGTATATCTAGTACTTCTGCTCTAATGGAACCAAGACAAACATTCGTAAAGGTGAAGACAGAGCTAGCCGAGGAAATGCTGCAAGAATAAAAAATGCAAGAGGCCAAGCAGACTGCAGAGGCTGTGAACATTATAAGCAGCGATAGTGAGGAAGGGGTGATGTTCAGAGGGAAAGAGATTGACATGGAGGAGGCCCCTAGTGATTCCCAAAGTGAAGAGGAGGGGCCAAGTGCTCAAGGTGAAATGGAAACAGGGCATAACACGGAGCCTGAAGAAGAACAGGTACATGAAGAGGAAGAATCTGTTGATCTGTTTGGTACCTTGGTTCCACCAGAGATCATTCAGAACGTGCAGGAGGAGGCACACAAAATTGAAGAAATAGAAAAGCAGGAGGCACCTGAAGAAGTGATTATAGAGACACATGCTTCGGCGAAAGAAGACACTTCAGGCGTGGAGGCTCTAGACATGTTGAATATGTATGGAGAGCCTAGTGAAGAAGAAAAGAACACTGAGGGTGTACAGGAAGCAAGAGAAGATGAAACAAAGGAGAGCCCTCCTATACACATAGAGCCTGAGAGCATAGGACCTGAAACTACAGGACAGATGCATGTAGAAGATGAACAGAGAGAAGAGTCATCTGCAAAAGAAAGTCACGAAGAAGAGGTTGAAGATGGAGGGGACACTGAGATAGAAGAAGAGGGAGATGAGGCTGAATCAAAAGGACAAGGAAAGGACCCTATAGGACAAGAACCTCCACTACAATAGCAAGTTCCAGAAGGGGAACAACAAGAGCAACAGTAGCAACAACAACTAGAGCAACAACAACACCAACAACAGGGACAACAACAAAGAGAAGCAGAAGTAGAAAAGCCTCATGAAGAGGTAATTAATGAGGAGAGGGCTGCAGAAGGCACAAAGGAGGTGCCTACCTGGCTGGAAGGAGAGATAAGGAAGGAGAAGAAGGAAATACATCTGGCTCCTATTGACATCAAAAGTCTACTAGGTGAGAAAGCTACTCCAAGAAGAGAAAAGAGAAAAGCTAGGACGGTGTCTGTAATATAGAGAGGTCCAGATGGATCCAGAACTTTCAACCTAGCTATACCTCAAAAGGAGAAAGAAAAAGGTGAGATTATCTTGGAGGAATACAAAATACTAAATCTAGACCTTGGGCATTCCACAAGAGAACAACACATTGCTGAGTGGAAAAATATGAACCAAGTAACAACAGAAATGCTGAGGAAAGACAAAAATAAACAGGAGGTATTGAAGGGACACATTGTCCAACTCCAGCAATTCATTAAGGGGATATTTGACCCCACTGCCACAGTGCCTGACTTGCCTGCTAACATAGCAATAGTATCTAAAGAGGAAGTGCAGGACATGGAAAATAAAAGGTTCAAGGCCAACATTTTTGACGAATGGTTCAATGATTTTTTACAAAACGGTTAACAAATAATAGGATAGGTTGTGAAGAGTTGGAAGGTGATGGCTGAAGAAAGGAATAAGTGTATGACACTTACACATAACTGCCAAGTAAGAAAAGAGGAATGCACATCTGAGATTCAACAATTGATAGAGATTGAGACAAGAGCTGAGGAATTGATAAATGAGGGAGCCCTCAATGTCACATTGGAAAATCAAGTGCCGCAGATGATTTTGGAGCTCAGATTTGAGGAGGATAACCTCAAAAGAAATATGGTAGTCATGCAGGAGGTAGAGGAAAACATAGAGGGGATGATCAAAATGCATAAGAAAATCATAGAAAAACTCCTACAGCATGAATGTGCAGAGATGCCAGCCTATGACTTAGAGCGAGCATTGATAGAGTTCAGGGTTATATTCACACCCTGTACATAAAATCCTGATGCAATCCTTAGCAAGCAAATGATGGATACACTGATGGAAGAAGGAGCCAAAATCAAAAAGTACAAGAAAAGAATAGAGGGCTTAGAGGAAAAAGAAAAAGAATTGAAAGGAAAGGTGATGATGCATGAGTATATTTTTGCAAAAAGTCCAGGAGGGGACCGCACCTTTGTGGAGGGTGTAATTGGCAACTTCAGGAAGTATTTGAAAAAGTGAAAGGGCAGTCAGGAACAAAGAATTTTGAGAGGAAATCAAATGAAAGGCTTCGGCAGGAAGAGGTCACATAAAGTGGGAATCTTATTTGTGAAAGATTCCAAGAGCACCCTTTGAGAAGAAAAGATGCTAAGTAGTGGACATGCACACGGTTATGAAATGAAGGCACATCATTGGTCAGTGAGAAAAGGACCTGTAACCATAGAAAGAACGTTGTAACCGCAGAATGGAGGTTGTAACCGTAGCAAGGGAGGGAATTCAAATTCTATATAAGAAGCATTGCTACTTGTATATTAGTTTACACAGGGATTTTTAGCATTTAGCCAAAAGTTGTAATTCTTTATGAGAATTTGAGTAGAATATTTTTTAGTTTAGAGGAGGTTGCCTGTTGTCTACATTAAGGAATGTGTGGAATGTCCAACTTTCTTAATGTATCTGTAAAGCACTGTAAGTTTTGGTATATTTGATTAATACAGCTAAGAGTCATTCCTCCATTATAAATCTTGTATGACTGTATTTTGGATATAAGTGAATCTGGAAGTCTGCGTCTATTTTCTGAGTGTCTTCTAGCTCTTCCTTACATTTAAAATAATTCCTCTTAAAGCTCGCAATCTTGAATGCAATATTCATGAAAATACTCTGGGTATTTGCATTTAATGATTTAGTCTACTGGTTTAATTGAGTTTACTGTATTCCTTATTGTGTGCATGACAGAACATTTAGATGGTAGCTTTGAATTTCTCTAACTTTTCCCAACAACTCTAAAATACTTAGCTTAAACATTGAAATCCAAAGGAGATTATCTGACATTTGAAGAAATTGAGAGCAATAAGTTGATATTTGATAATCTTCATAAAATATTTGAAAAGCAAAGCATGTTTGAATATAAATCATACAAAGGCTTTGAGGTATAGTAATAATCTTATGCAAATGAATGACTAGAAAGTTGATATTTGTGTTAGTTTGCATAATAAGAGTCCAGTAAGTTACAAAGCCCACTTTAAATTGTGTAAGGCCCCTTGCATATTACAGCTTCATAATAACCTACTGAACAGTCCAATAGGTCAAGACCTGACCAATAAGGAAACTTGGGATTAAGTAATCTTAGTTGATTTCTTCATATCTTTCAAGGTAGTTAGGTTCATTTATGAATTTTAACTTTTGTTATGAGTGTGTAAAAACAATCATCAACAGTATGTATGTAAGTGTTTTGGGTTTAGGGTATATAAGGACCTGAGCTTGTATAGTTTTTAGGGTTGAGGGTTGGGGGTTGAGGGATTAGGGATTAAGTAATAGGTAGAGGGTAGAGGGTAGAGATTAGAGGGTTGAGGGTTATAGTTGAGGGTTAATATTCAGGTTGTTGAGTGTATAAGATTAAGTGTGTAAGGCATGGGGATTAGGGTTTAGGATATTGGGTTTAGGGTTTACGATATGGATTGAAGGTATATAAGGCATAGGTGACTTGGGTTGGTTTAGGTTTAATTTAAGTATATGGTTGAGGCACAATATTTGGGGTTTAGAATATAAGGGTGAGGTTATATGGTATATGGAAAAGGGTTTGTGGGTGTAGGCTTCAGGGTTTAAGGTAAAGGGTTGAGGATTGAGGGATTAGGGCTTAGGTATATGGTTGAGGGTATAGGGATAGGTTTTAGGGTTTAAGGTTTAAGGGTTAAGGGTTGAGGGATAGGGTTTAAGGGATTAGGGTTTAAGGTATAGTGTCTTGGGTTGAGGGTTTAGGAATAGGGACAACATTTAGGGTTTAGGGATGAGGGATTAGAGTTGAGGGTTGAGGGATTAATGTTTAAGGTATAGTGCTAAGGGTTGAGGGTTTAGGGATAGGGTTTAGGGTTGAGGGTTGAGGGATTAGGGTTTAAGGAATAGTGTTGAGGGTTGAGGGTTTAGGGATAGGGTTTAGGGTTGAGGGATTATGGTTTAAGGTTGATGGATTAGGGTTTAAGGAATAGTGTTGAGGGTTGAGGGTTTAGGAATAGGGTTTAGGGTTAAGGGTTTAGGAATAGGGTTTAGGGTTGATGGATTAGGGTTTATTGTTGAGAGTTGAGAATTGAGGGTTTAGGGATAGGGTTGATGGTCAAGGGATTAGGGTTAAAGTAGAGTGTTGAGGGTAGATGGATTAGGGATAGGGTTTAGGGTTGAAGGTTTAAGGATAATTGAGGGTTGAGGCTTTAGGGTTGAGGGTTAAGGGATTAGGGTTTAAGATATAGTGTTAAGTGTTGAGGGTTTAGGGATATGTTTTAGGGTTTAATTTTTAAGGGTTAAGGGTTGAGGGATAGGGTTTAGGGTTTAGGGATAAGATATTAGGGTTTAAGGTATAGTGTCGAGGGTTGAGGGTTTAGGAATAGGGATAGATTTTAGGGTTTAGGGATGAGGGATTAAGGTTGAGGGTTGAGGGATTAGGGTTGAGGGTTGATGGATTAGGGTTTAAGGTATAGTGTCGAGGGATTAGGTTTTAGGGTTGAGGGATTAGGGTTTAAGGTATAGTGTTGAGGGTTGAGGGTTTAGGGATAGGGTTTAGGGTTGAGGAATTAAGGTTTAGGGTTGATGGATTAGGGTTTAATGTTGAGAGTTAAGGATTGAGGGTTTAGGGATAGGGTTGATGGTCAAGGGATTAGGGTTCTAGAGTGTCGAGGGTAGAGGGATTAGGGATAGGGTTTAGGGTTGAAGGTTTAAGAATTAAGGATTGAGGCATTAGGGATGAGGGTTTAGGGTTTAAGGCTTAAGACATAGCGTCGAGTGTTGAGGGTGTAGGATAGGTTTTAGGGTTTAAGTTTTAAGGGTTAAGGGTTGAGGGATAGGGATTAGGGTTTAAGGTATAGTGTTGAGGGTTTAGGGATAGGGTTTAGGGTTGAGGGATTAGGGTTTAGGGTTGACAGATTAGGGTTTAATGTTGAGAGTTGAGGGTTTAGGGATAGGGTTGATGGTTAAGGGATTAGGGTTAAAGTAGAGTGTTGAGGGTAGAGGGATTAGGGATAGGTTTTAGGGTTGAAGGTTTAAGGATTGAGGGTTTAGGCCTTAGGGATGAGGGTTAAGGGATTAGGGTTTAAGATATAGTGTTGAGTGTCGAGGGTGTAGGGATAGGTTTTAGGGTTTAAGTTTTAAGGGTTAAGGGTTGAGGGATAGGGATTAGGGTTTAGGGATAAGGGATTAGGGTTTAAGGTATAGTGTTGAGGGTTTAGGAATAGGGATAGTGTTTAGGGTAGAGGCATTAGGGATAGGGTTTAGGGTTGAAGGTTTAAGGATTAAGGGTTGAGGCTTTAGGGTTGAGGGTTAATGGATTATGGTTTAACATATAGTGTCAAGGGTAGAGGGTTCATGGATAGGGTTTAGGATTTATAGATAGGTAGAGAGGTGAGGGGAAACAACGGTGAGAGATAGAGAGGTGAGACAAAAGATATAATAAAATGAGAGAGTGAAGTTGACAACTTGAGGGAAACATGGGTAAGGAGGAGGGAGAGAGATGGAGAGGAAGGGAAATATGTAGAGAGCCATGAGAGATATACAAGTGAGACCTATAACCTAGGGAGAGAGGGATGAGAGAGATATGGGAGAGATAGGGGTGATGCAGATATCTTACTTTGTAGTGTTTTTGTAATGTTGACTAATTTCATCTAATTTGCTACACATATCAATGTAGGGCATGTATATGTAGTTATTGTAGATGAAGATAACAAAGAGGGAATAGATTATTACTTGTGTCATTGTGTTGAGGCCAAAAGGAAATTGGAGGCCCTAGTTATAGATGGAGAAAACATCGAATACGCTACAAGCTCAGTGGTTGTTACTAGAACATGCCTTAGAAGGTACCCACATAAGAGTGTTGATGTTTGGTTGTTTCAAGACTTTGACACACATCAAAAGATTCTTCATTACTTGAACCTTGTCGTGACATCTAATGTTCATTTGATACTGTTGGTGTGAACACATAATTCACACATGTTAAGTTGACTTAGTGAGTCTTCTAGATGTCTAGGTGTTTCTAGTTGTGTGTTGAGTTGTTGATAGTTGGAGTGAGTTGTCTTATCCTCCACATGTATAATTAGTTATCATCCGCTAATTGGCACATGTTGTAGGAATATCTCCACTTTCCACTCCACCTTTCTATCTCTCACCTTACCTTTATAAGCAAGGCTCACTCATTGTATTTCAAATAGCTTCACATGATCTTTGTATAGATTCTTTTCTCCATTGTTTTAGCATCTTCTCTTGTCATTTTTGTGTGGAAGGTTGTCTTGATTGTAGGTGATCTTGGCTTGCTAAGTCACATTGACTCTTACATGGTATCATAGCCTAATCTGTAATTCCCTTCCCTCATTAGAGAGATCTTGAGTACAATTCATGGTGGATCTTGATGGTTGAGTATGCTCTTCTCTTAAATCGAATGATTATCTGGAGAATAAGAAAGATTTGATAGAAACATCAGTTTTGTGAGGGTTTCCCCTTCTTCCCCTTGTATTGTAGGTGCATTTCAGTGTGTGTTGTTGCAAATCAGACTTCACCATTACATCTGGAGTAGCCAAAATAGTCAAGATTGCCTTTTGTTTCATCCAAATCAGACATCGGAGACAAAATTGATGAGGGTTTCAATTTGGGGCTCTTTGGCGTGATCCAGGAGGTACCAGCAATTTTAGAGTAGTTTAGCCCAAATCAGACATCGCCATTATGTCTGGAGCGGCCAAATCAGTAAGGATCGACTATAAAATCATCCAAATTAGACAAAGTTGCAGCAAAAGGCAATATTTTTTTGCCTCTACCCCTCCATGGTAGGGAATATTCCCTGCACAGAAGGAATCTTGGCTATACCAATAGCATGGTGTCTGCACAAGCATACTATCATTAGACTATGTCATTGTCAGATCTGAGCATATTAATCCCTGTAGGAGGCACTAAGGCTTCGGCCTTTACAAGACCAAATCTGTAGGTTCTACCAGTGTTTATCGAATAGCAAATGGTAAACAAAGTTTCAATCGGCATATGTTTGAATCTTTGGTGGTCTTGATCCACCTGGCATCCTGAGGCAATACAATACTCAGTGGAGGATCTCATGCAGTGTCTAAATTGTTAACAACAATAGGCATTTTATTTGCAATGGAAGTGGTCGCCTTAGATCATAGTCAGTTGTTCTTGAAGCAGCGGTCTTGGATTCATTGATAGTCACTGGCAGTGATTTCAATCCAGGTTAAAGCTTCGATAGTGGCCTTTATGCATCGCGGTTTGTAGATTTCCATATCCACATTCCTGTGGCATTTTTTCTGCAATTGACATATTCGTTGAGGGCCATCTTGTATCAGCGGTCCTTGCATATCGGTCGGCATCTAAATTTTATTAGATCTGTAGTCTTTGGCATTGTACAGACTATAGACCCACACCCAGCAATTTAAAACCATCCATTTCAGCGACTACATCACCGTCGGACACCATAGAAAGCTTTGGCATTTTGTAGATTTTATAAGATTTTGGCGACGGTAAATTTTCCCAGTAGGTGTGTAAAGGTCTTCGGTGGTCAACTCTCACTCCTTGAGTGGTCTAGCACTGTTTACTAAGAAGGCTTTCTTTAGCCCATGGTCAAATCTTGTTTTCCTGATGTCTTAAGCATCGGTGGTGATTTTTAAACCACCCACAGGTAGTTCCTCCAAAACTTCCAGCACTTATCTGCAGGGCATCAAAAGGAATATACCAGCATCTTCTCCGGTGGTATTCTAAACCGCTGCTTAGTGAGTGGTTTTGCACTAGTTCAAGAGCAATTTTCTTGAAAGTGGTTTTGCTCTCTTTGGTAGTTTTGTTGGATTAAGGCAGTTTTTGGCAAACAAACAAGTGTTTTTAGTCTGAAAAGTGGTATTCACCCCCAGATGGTGGTTTCAACCTCTGATGAGTGGTTTTGCACCAAATAGGCATTTTTTCCCTCATAGGTAGTTTTTTGGTGACAGGAGCATATTTCGGCTAGACAATGAAGAATATTCTGTCACTAAGGGGCCTGTTTTGCCCCTTAAAGCCCTAAAATAGGGCTTTTTTTCTTTTTTGCACAACTTTTGCCCACGATGTCAAAATTGGGCAAATTATATATCAATGGAAAGCTGACAGAGAGCACATCATAGTGGTATTAGTCATTTTTGTAGATTTTTCTGTTTGACAACATTTATTATAGGTTGAAGACAGGTCTTTCTTTTTGGCTCCTGAGCTCATAACTTTTTGCCACAAACTCTAATTTTTACGATTCAAATGGCATCAGAAAGGTATTCAGGAGCTCTACACAGCCATCTCTACACTTTTCTTAGAATTTGCTTCAGGTTCATTTTATTTCATTTCTTAGTTTTTTGGCATCTGAGTGATCACTTGAGCATTTTGAAACTTGAGAAGGTGAAATTTGTTTTGAGAGGATTTGTTTGCTATAATACATCATTGTGAATGATTGTAATCCCACTTGGATATCTTTTTGAAGAGATTTAGTTGTTTTCCCAATTTTAGTCCCTTGAGGACAAATTGTAAAACACACTAAGTATAAAGTGCCACAAACAAATTGGGGGGGCTCTCTTACATAGTAAAGGGGTGTTGTTGTCTTATTGTCTCTCTTTTTCCTCATGGATGTGCCACAATTTCCACTTTTAACTCTATATAATTATATTGAATGGAAGAAAAACATGGAGTTTGTGTTGTATAAACAAAAGTTACATAGAATAACTTTAGGCACAAATCCTGAACCCACAGGTGCTACTGAGAGAAGAAAATGGTTAGACAGAAGAGATAAGGCTTTTGGCACACTTTGTCTTGCTATTTCTCTAGATTTGAGATTTCATGTTGAGTCTTGTACTACACCAAATGCGATATGGACAACAGTAGACAATCTATTTGGCAAGCAAGATAAAATAAGAAGGTTCAAATTGGAAAATGAGATAATTGCACTTAATCCTCAAGACTTTGATCAAATTGAAGACTTCTTCATGAAGTTTAAGTCTCTCAGGTTGCAACTCAAACAAAGTGGTCTTGAGAAAGAAGATGAACAATTGCTTCTATCTATTCTTACAAAATTGGGTCCTACATATTCAGTTTATGTTTCTACCTTTTATGCTACAATGGATGCCTTTGGTGCTAAGTTTACCATGCCTTCACTTGAAGAGTTTTCTACACAACTCACAAGAGAACAAGCCAAGATACTACACATGGGCACATTGAAGTCACCTAGAAAATAGGCTCTAGTTGCAACACAAAGCACAAAAGATCCTAAGGCTTCACATAATAAGGGAAAGAAACAGAAGGATTCAAAGTCTAATGAGTAAGACAAAGAATCAAAGAAAACCCCCAACTCTTCTTCCAAAGAGGAGTCCAATAAGAAGAAGAAGCCAAAGTGTTCTTATTGTAAGAAATTGGGTCATGATGAGACTAAGTGTTATGAGAAAAAGTTTGAGGAGATGTCACAACTTCTTCAAAAACATAACATTGAGTATTCTCCATCAACAACAGTTTTACCCAAGTCTTCTTCTTCACCACAATCATCATCTATAGGGACAACAAGCATTGCTTATGGGACAGATAAAGGAAAAGGAAAAGCATTCTTTGCATCAACAAGTCTACAGTTAGAGAGATGGCTTCTTGATTCTGGAGCTTCTCATCATATGGCATCTTCATAGGGGATGTTCTCTTCATTTCAGTCATGTACTTTGCCACCTATTTTGATGGGTAATAATACATACATGCATGCAACTAGAAGAGGAAATATTGATGTTGGTGACTCATGTACATTCAACAATGTGTTGTGTGTACCTTCCTTGACAACCAATCTCCTTTCCATCTACCAAATTACTCATTATGGTGTAGGGAAGATAGTTGAGTTCACTCATGATTCTGCGATCATTCGGGACTTGGAGAGCAGAGATATCATTGCTGTTGGGATGGCTGATCATGCATCTCGCTTGTACACTTTCTCCCATTTTGTTTCTGATAATGATGTAGGTCCATTGGTTGATATTCACACTCATGCATCAAGTTTGAATCATGTTTTTAAGGAGAAGTTTGGTCACTTGAACCTTGGTGTTCTTGCATCTACTTCAGTTCTTGAGACTAGTTTTGAGCTTCCTCCTTCTCCTGCTTCTTCAGAGATTGGTAGTGACATAGCTTCATCCACTTCAGTTGAGCAGGATATTGTTTGTCTTCTAGATACAGGTTTTTGGGATGAGTACTTGACAGGTATTGTAGACTTGTTTTGTGAGTCCTATCTTAATGACTTGGAGGACATCATTGATGACATTCATCTCCTCTTTGAAGGAGTTGAATGTTCTACTTCGGATGAGCATACACCTTCTCCTCTTCACTTGTCATAGTTTGGCACTGAGTTGGAAAATCATGAGCACCATTCGAAGGCTTCTTTGTCTTTGGAGATTGATGATCTTGAGTTTTCATCTTGTCTTGGATTGTCACATTCTTTGATTGGGCATGCAACACCTGATTATGTGGCATCTTTTGGTTGTGACATGTGGACACTTGAGTAGTTTTTAGAGACATCATACATCATGAGGCTTTTTCCCTCATACCTTGAGATGGAGTTTCTTCGACATCATCCTTTGGACTTGTTTCTTCCTAAGGGGAAGAATGTTGTTTGCAAGCTTTGGATTCTCTTCAGCATTCTTCTTCATTGTTCACCATCGACACAGGAGCTACTTCATTGTGGGGGGGACCTATAGTCTCACACTTGCTCTCCTATGGGGGGGTAATTGATTGTATATATGTGTTGGATGTAGTCCTTGGGGGGTCTTGAGTACTCCTTCCCCCACATCTTTCATTTGTTTTTTGCATTCTCACTTTTGGAGAGGAGTTTTGTCCAATGAGGTTTTCTCCTTTTCTCCACTTGAGATTTGTTGTACATGGGTACCTAATATGGCCTAGTAGCCGGGACCCATCCATCATTGCATCATTGTTTTAGTCAACTACTCCTTAAGTTGCACTTAAAGGGGGGTGTTGGTGTGAACACATAATTCACACATGTTAAGTTGACTTAGCGAGTCTTCTAGATGTCTAGGTGTTTCTAGTTGTGTGTTGAGTTGTTGATAGTTGGAGTGAGTTATCTAATCCTCCACATGTGCAATTAGTTATCATCCTCTAATTGGTACATGTTGTAGGAATATCTCCAATTTTCACTCCACCTTTCTAGCTCTCACCTTGCCTTTATAAGCAAGGCTCACTCATTGTATTTCATACAGCTTCACATGATCTTTGTATAGATTCTTTGCTTTAGCATCTTCTCTTGTCATCTTTGTGTGGAAGGTTGTCTTGATTGCAAGTGATCCTGGCTTGCTGAGTCACATTGACTCTTACAGATACAATATTTGTTGGCAAGAGACACTATATGGATTCATGATTGTTGTCATTGATGGCAAGAAAGTTCATCCCACACATCCGTAGGACATGGTATGTCTCTACCAGAAGTCAGAGTGAAGAATGTTGTGGTCTGGTAAACAAGAACATAGCATATGGCGAGGCCTGACAGACAGGTCTAGATCTCTCAAAGGAAGTATCTTGGTGAAGTGTAGATTTGGGGAAGCCAAGAGGACTACCTTAAGTGATAGATTCCAAGGATTTAGCCTTTGGTGATAGATGAGGAAAAAGATATGAATACTTGAGTATCGGGTTCCTGAGTGACAGTATGAATAGAGGAAGAACTGACTGGCAGAACATCAGACATTATTCCGGATGTGTTGCTGATGATGGAAAAGGTTCTTAAGGCATAAGTTATGTTTGGCCAACGTGATTGATGACTTCTACAAGTATATGCTTGATCCGCATTACTTGGTATGCAAGGATTCAGCCGACAGATCAGAGTTTATGAAAAGATTAACTATTCCAGATGCCGACTTGAAAGGTGATGAAATCACTTGTGCAAATATATATACAAGATGGATTTAGTTGTGAGGGTGTTGTGGTTGTTTTGTAATATGTGAATAAAAGCAGAAGAGCAGAGCAAAAGAAGTAAGAAAGGTTCGGTATGTAAAAGAGAAGCAGCATAAAAGAAGAGGAAAGATGAAGTGCAGCAGATCAGTGTATTGAGCGTAACTGAAACAAAACTCCAGCATATGTAGATGCTCCCAATCAGTTCAAGTATTGTATAATACTCTTTTTGTAGACAGTGAGTCTCTTGTAGGCAGTGTGCCTCTTTTGAGCAGTGTGCTTGGGCAGTGAGCCCTAATTGGCAAGTGCCATTTTGTTTTTCCTTATTCTTCTAATAGAGAATAATCCTTGGGTTAATCACCCCGTGGTTATCTCCCTTAACAGGGTTTCCACGTCAAAAATATTGTGTCATGTGTATTTCCATTTCATGGTTATGTTTGCTTGTTGAATCAATGCTGCATTAATTATTAAGAAAGTTTAGAAAGCAGAAATAATTAGGATAACTGATTCACCCCCCCTCTCAGTTATCAACAATTGGTATTAGAGCCAAGTTCCTCCTAACAGAGTCTAACAACTTGAGGAAGATCTGGGAATTCAAATGGATGCATATGGTTTAAGGGAGCAACTCAAGACTACCCTTGATGATCTTGAACAGTCAAACTCTGAAGTCAATGAATTAAAGGAAAGACTCAAATAGGCTGATGATTTCATGAGAGAACTAAAAGACAAATTAAGTCTCTTTATGAAAAAGAGAAAGGAGCTGCTTCAGCAATTGGTAAGTCAAGGTGAAGCAAATGATGCAAATGAAGGAGAAAACCAAGTTATGTGAAAAGTTATCAAAAGAAGTCATTACGATAAGACATGAAATGGAATCAGGGGTTATGAAGTTTATCCAAGAAGTTGAAGAGAAAAGAAAAACTAAAGATAATCTAAGACAACCTCTCAAAGAGAAATTAGAAGATTGCCACCAAATGGATAGAATTATCAGACATCTTGAATCTGATCTTGAAGATGCTAAAAAAAATGAAAAAAAAACTTGAGGATCAAATTGTCACTCTCAAAAGGGATCTTCAAACAACAAATGAATATAAAGAGAAATTCAAGATAAGTTCTGCTCAACTTGAAGTTCTTCTTGGAAGTCAAAAGAGGGTAGATGACAAGTGTGGTTTGGGATATGAGAAAGGAGAAAGCTCCGGATCTAGTCAGAAGAATTTTGGATCAGAAAATCTAAGGAATAGGCCTAGAAGACCTCTGGTAAGATAGCCTAATGCTCAAAGATATCCATCCTTCAATGTATACTGCCACAACTGTAATAACTTTGGTCATAAAGCTAATCAGTGCAGAAAAAGAATGAATCAGACTAATTCATCCTTCTCCGGATAGTGTTTTAACTGCAAAAGGTATGGTCACAAATCTCATGAATGCAGAAACATGCAAATGAACAAATCATTCAATGGTAGATGCTTTGCATGCAATAGAATAGGTCATATGGCTAATCAATGCAGATTAAGAGGATATCAATCAAATATGCAAAGAAATGTTGTTTGCCAAATTTGCAATAGATCTGGTCATATTGCAAAATTCTGTAGAAGCAAGAATCAAGACAAAAGAGGTCCAATATATCATAATCAGAATCAAGATAAGGGTAAACAAAAAGTGAATGTGGATGAAGTTAAAAGTGAGATGAACAAGATTTGGGTGAAGAAAAGTACAGAGAATGTAGAGGATGGATCCGCACCAGACTTTGGTGCTGATATTCCTTCCCGAAATTAAAAGGCGAGCTCTGGCTCAGGGGGAGACACAAAGAAAACCTTGTTCCCCCAGCCAGTCAATTGGTGCTAGAACTGGCACAAGAAGAGTTGCGGATTGAAGGGTTCATAAGGGAAACATCCAAACAAACTATGGTTAAGATTTGGAAGATCTGCAAAATGTTTAAAGTTCAGGATTGATTCGGTTCTTCAAGTCATCCGAATAAGGCAAACCAGAATAACTTAGGTCGAGCATTTATTGCAACCTGACATTAGGGTTTGCGGAGCAATATAAGGGTTTTCTCATTAAGCATTTGTTCATTCTGCATTCAAGAAGAAAAGAAAAGGAGCTCTGCAAATAACTTCTCCCAAAAGATCATTATGATTCTTCAAAGAGCTCAATCTTGATTTCATTGTGTGCCCTAAACTACACAAAAGGTATTCTTCATTCTTGATATCCTTCAGTAAGATTCTTTGATGATGGCTACTCTAAATATAGTAAATATTTCTGATAGACCTCACCCCGCATTTAAGAAATATCCATACAAATCCTTGGAGGTAGATCCCCTAGGAGCATTTTCTAGTGTTTCACATGGCGTATTGCATACAGAAGACATTAGGGTTTACATACATGCGAGTATTGAAGAATTTGGGGAATCAAAGTTAGTAGATATCTATCACAAATAGTTGATAGATGATTCTTTTGAGATTAAACCTCAGTATAAAGCCATTAGGGATAAGCATTTTGCACAGTGCATTCATTTCCCCTATTTTGAGGAAGATGAATGGGTCCGGTATGTGTTGAGTAGAGTGCATGACAATTTCCTATGGTTGAATAAACCATTTAAGATCACCAAAAATGCAATTAGGGCAGTAACTGGTCTGCACTCATCCGGTGGAATACCTGTTCTCAAGTCTGTCAAGAATCAGACAGTAATGATGCAACTGGATCAAAATTTGACAAGAGAGCTATGACAATTGAAGACATCACTGAACCAGATGTCAAATTTGCATCCATGATAATTGGTTACAAAATTTATCACTCCAGTAGGGAAAATTCTGTACCGGGAACTGCAATTTACACAGCCTATCAAATTCTAAAAGAAAATGCTAACTATGATCTGAGTGAACTTCTTCTAAGCCAACTGTTGGAAAATCTGCAAAAGATTAAGAAGGATAAGAAGAACTCCTTCAAGTATTGTGGCTTGATACTCTGCCTATTCTTTTATTACATGAATGAGCTTCTTGGATCCAATGGATGGGTATGGCAGAATGACAGACCGGTTGCCATCCAAATTAGAGACTATTTGCATGGGCTTGGGGATGCAAAAGCAAGAAATACAACCCTGTGGGGATATTTCAAGAATTTTCAGAACATGATGCAAGCAAGAGAGAGAATTCCCCAGTCTCTTGTTGAGAAATACAAAGACACAATTTGTTTTATGGTAGAGACTGATTAGTGCCTAATGGAGGCAGAAGAACCAAGAACTGTATGGATCATGCCCATGGGGTATGAAGTTGATGAACAAATTGTGGAGCTGCATGTTCAACACATGCTAAGTTAGCCAAAGGATCTAAAGGTAGAAAGGTTTGGAACCTTTGAAGAGCTAAGTGTAAAAGTTCATGTGGAACTCAAGCAATCAGAAATAAAGAGGAAAGTGAGAAAAGAATTTGAAGAAATTGTCAAAGGCTTTGGCATCTCAAAGGAGGCTCTTGATGCCAACAGAGAAAAGGTGGAAAGGGCAGAAGAAGAGAAGAAGAAGGCAGAAAAGAAAAATGAGGAAAGTGCTCTGGCAAAACCTTCCACCCGGACCAGATCATCCAAGAGATCTGCACCTACCACTGCCAAAAGCTCAAGGACATCAGAACTGGAAGCACAATCTTCCAACAAAGGAGAGAAAAGAACAAAGACAAAAGCCACAAGGGCTTATGCCAGTCAAAGAAATGAAGAGGAAACTGAATCAGATGAGGGGATAAAGGAAATAAAGAAGTAGAAGAAGAAAGGATCTGGTAAACCTTCCACAGGTCAAGACAAGGAAGAAATGGCAGAGGAATTTGTTGAAAAGCCCACCCTGTCTTTAGAAAGTGTAATCAAATCAGTCACTGTGGATGGAAACCTTCAACCAATGGCCGAATTCTATGATGATTATAATGAGGTTGACCAAAAGATCTTGCAGGAAGCTACAGTTAAGTATCTGAACATATATAATAAGGCTTTTATTGAAATTATATCTCTTATTCCCAAGAGCCTATAAAAGGAGTTTTTGGATAAAAGATTCTCTGAAGTACATAGTTTGATAATTGATGATAGGAGAAATATGAATATTGGGATAAAGAGCTTTGAAAATGCTCTTAAAGATGGCAGAAATATGTACAAATTTTGCTTATCTTGGCCCACAGTGACCAAAGATATTGAGAAGAAAGTAAAAGAGCAAGAGGATAAACTACTAAGTTTGTCTCAAAGTTTTGATCCTCTCTCATCCTCCATAGTTAATCAAGAGTGTCAGACTATTGTAATCACAAATGCAATAAAGAATTTTGAGAAGGAAAGGAAGAACATAATTAGCCGGATGGGTGAACTTAGAAGGATCATTATCCCTAAGTTAGAGGCCATGCATGAGGCCATAAGTGATATTCAGACTACTGCCCGAACCAATGATTCGACAGATCTTAAGAGGGCAGAAGCTTTTGCATTTTTGTTGAGTGGTCACATCTCAATTTTGGATAGAATGAAGCAAAGTTGGGCTACAGAACTCGTCCAATTGAAGACATCTTTTGCAGACATTCTTCAGTTTATGTGAGTATGTAATATGCGGCTAAGTATAGTTAAATTTTTACAAATTTTGGTATGCGGACCCTACCCTTTGCCATTGATGTCAAAGGGGGAGTGAGGAGCAGTGAAAAATGAGGAATCCAACTAAGGGGGAGCTCTAAAAAATGTATATAAAAATAGAGCATCAGCCAAGGGGGAGCATAGTGTAAACACTTAGTCATTTTTCACTAAGTGTTGCCATCAATGCCAAAGGGGGAGATTGTTGGCAAGAGACACTATATGGATTCATGATTGTTGTCATTGATGGCAACAAAGTTCATCCCACACATCCATAGGACATGGTATGTCTCTACCGGAAGTCAAAGTGAAGAATGTTGTGGTCCAGTAAACAAGAACAGAGCATATGGCGAGGTCTGAAAGACAGGTCCGGATCTCTCAAAGGAAGTATCCTGGTGAAGTGTGGATTTGGGGAAGTCAAGAGGACTACCTTAAGTGATAGATTCCAAGGATTTAGCCTCTGGTGATAGATGAGGAAAAATATATGAATACTTGAGTATCGGGTTCCTGAGTGACAGTATGAACAGAGGAAGAACTGACTGGCAGAACATCAGACATTATTCTGGATGTGTTGCTGATGATGGAAAAGGTTCTTAAGGCATAAGTTATGTTTGGCTGACATGATTGATGACTTCTACAAGTATATGCTTGATCCGCATTACTTGGTATGCAAGGATTCAGCCGATAGATCAGAGTTTATGAAAAGATTGACTATTCCAGATGCCGACTTGAAAGGTGATGAAATCACTTGTGCGGATATATATACAAGATGGATTTAGTTGTGAGGGTGTTGTGGTTGTTTTTTAATATGCGAATCAAAGAAGAAGAGCAGAGCAAAAGCAGTAAGGAAGGTCTGGTATGTAAAAGAGAAGCATCATAAAAGAAGAGGAAAGATGAAGTGCAGCAGATCAGTGTATTGAGCCTAACTGGAACTGAACTCCAGCATATGTAGATGCTCCCAATCAGTTCAAGTATTGTATAATACTCTTTTTGTAGACAGTGAGTCTCTTGTAGGCAGTGTGCCTCTTGTGAGCAGTGTGCTCGGGTAGTGAGCCCTAATTGGCAAGTGCCATTTTATTTTTCCTTATTCTTCTAATAGAGAATAATCCTTGGGTTAATCACCCCGTGGGTTTCTCCCTTAACAGGGTTTCCACGTCAAAAATATTGTGTCATGTGTATTTCCATTTCATGGTTATGTTTGCTTGTTGAATCAATGTTGCATTAATTATTAAGAAAGTTTAGAAAGCGGAAATAATTAGGATAACTGATTCACCCCCCTCTCAGTTATCAACAATATCGGGTTAGACCTTTGAACAAGACCTTGTGGAAGGTGCGTGAGTTGTACCATGAGGCAATACTTGACACAATAAAGAGTAGAGCAGACTTGGATGGTTCATTAGATTAATTTGTAAGTATTCACATTGATTTTGTAAAGTCATGTTACATTGAGTTGTAAGTATGCAGATTAATTTACATAGGTTTGTCTTTTTTTATTTGCTGCTGCATTTTTACACATACACCTTTTTATATCATCATGTTATGTTGCATGGGGTTAGACCTAAGTGATGGATGAAGTTGATCTTGAGAGTAATGTATAAAATCTAGGTAATGTATAAAATATAGGTGTCTCTAGGTGTCTCGGTTTCTAACTAGATAATAGGTGTCTCTACTTGTGTCTTAGGTATATACGATATGTCAACTAGGTAGATAGAGACTAGAAAAAAGGTATTTAATCTAATCTAGGTGTCTTAAGTAGATACTATATATCAACGACCTGTCTAGAGACTGGAATAAGGTATAATCTAGAATGATCTAGGTGTCTTCTAGGTAGGTGTCTTCTATAATTTAATCTAGGTGTCTTAGGTAGGTACTATATGTCAACTAGGTCTACCATAATAGGTGTCTTAGGTAGAACTATAATCTAGGTGTCTAGGTGACTTAGGTCTAGACTATGATAAGGTATAAAGACTAGGTGTCTTAGGTCTACTATGTCTATAAAATCTAGATACATACTATACAATAGGTGTCTTAGGTGTCCTACGTCTATTAGAATACATGTGTCTTCGTCTAAGGTGAGGCCATATGAGCTTCCACCTTCACATGGTTGGCCTTGTCAGTATAGAATATTTATATTTCTTGAAGCTAAGGGAAGCTCTTTTTCTTTATAGGAAAACTTTATCGACTTCAATGTCCTCATGGTGCAAGGGCACCCAGGTTGTCATGCCTTCAAGAGGGGTCAAAAAGTGAAATTTTGTTTTGATTGAATCAATTGTATGTAATAAGGTCTTCTAAGACCATTTCATATGTTTTTGAGTTAGTTTGAGTCATTTGGGGTCAGTTTGAGTCTTTGAGTCTTGTTGCAAAAAAGTGTCAATGTTGTTAAGTTGCACAAAGCAACTTTTGCTTTTTTGCATTTTTGGTGTCCTGCTCCTGATGTGACCAAACTGATAGTTCCAACATGTCTGGATGGGTATGTTTAGGCTAGGCATGGTCCTATTTTGCACCCAAACATGCTGAAATAGTCCAAACTACATTGTACCGACAATATCCCTGAAGACATGCCCATCAAATTCAAATTCATAGAGATGACCATTTGTATTCCAAATTCCTTTTAAATACTGACCTTCCAATCCTTTTTCCTACCCTCATATCAATTAAATATGACCTTTGATTATGATTTGGTGCTCAAGCTTATGAGAGTTTATCAGAGAGGCCAGTTGAGTTAGGTTGAAGGGCTGGTGAATTAACGAATTAAAGACCCTTTAGTAGGTTGACTTAAGTGATAGTAACATGCGATTATAAGTCAATATTAAATTAAAACAAAAGTGCACTTTACACATGATGGGCAATCGAGGGTTTTAAAGTCTTAAGAAGAGTATATTCTTTTTAGGGTTTAATGCCCAATATGTAAACCCTAACTATCAATAAGAAAGACTTAAACATTCTAACTTTCATCAAGAGATATCTAGGACATTTCAGAGACCTCAGGGACATCAGAAGAAAGACATTAGAGTATGACACTTATCATAGGCTTAGGGTTCTAAGACATGAACAACTTCACATTCAAATCAAAGTCATGACTCCCTTTGATAAATATAACTCTCCTTGATGATGACATTGAATTATGATTATGAAAGCTTGTGTTTTCTTTGACTTCTTATTGCATGAACAAAACCACATCCACCATGAACATGAACCTTACATCATTTCAACCTTCCAAGATATACCTTATCATGAAAACCATATTCACAACAAAACTTTACATGAACAAAATCACATCCACCATAAACATGAACCTTGCATCATATGAACCATGTTTGTCTTGTGTAGCATCAACATGAATTGAGAGACCTTATCATGAAAACCATATTAACAACATCATGCACCTCATGACCATCACCTAGCTTGAATCACTGTATCACCTTATCAACATCATGGCATCAACCTTGACATCAATGAAAAACAACCTTGACCCTTTGACTTCAATGACAACCTTGAACCTTGATTGTTGATGACTTATGGAAGCCTATAGCCCCAATGTTATGTTGCATACTAAAATTAGGTAAGACTCAATGTACTCTTATAACCTCATCTTATATGCAAGAGGAATTACATTTAATAACCACAATGGTCATCAGGTGCTCATAAGCATATGATTTTGACTATCTTATTCAAAACAACAAACATACTCTTTGCATCCCAATATGGTATAATAACAAGAAATTAAGAAATATTTTCAATTGACCAACTCGTAAAGAATATGGATTAGCATACTCATTTGAATATTTTCAATTGAGCAACTCATAAAGAATATGAATATTTTCTATTCAACATAATGATTCATTTTTATTTTAAATACAACGTTTATCTTTTAGTTCTAGAATGAGGTTTAGGTGATACTTGAATAACAATAGCTGGCTTATTGGATCAACAAACATCCTATGTAATACAATTGGACTTTAAATATTTGAAGTAACCATCTACAAATATCCATTGAAACGTAGATTTATAATGCAAATATGGACGCCATCAATAAAAAGATTTGTATTAACCAAATATCTATATAGGCATACATCAATAACTGTCGATATAAGTATAACAAATATACAAAATAGCCATATAGGCTTACAAGAATGCCATATAGGCATACAATGTCAACTATATGCAATACAAAATATATGTCCACAAATGTCATATAGGCATACAACAAAGGAACACAATAAAAAGTCATTCCCCTATGCCTAGTGAAGAGAATAGATCACAGGCAGCCTTTGATCTTCTAGGGGATGGAGATGTGTATGAGGGTGGTCTACTACAAACCCGAGGGCTGCTCCTCCTATTTAGTTCTTCGTGGATCTATAGTTGTTACAATAAAAAGTATAGACATTAATATATAGAAATTACATGTTATAAAAAATGAAACATTTAACAAAATAATCACTTACTGCAACCATCTAATTTGTCTCCTCATTTACCTTAGTAGCAGGATTAGGTTGTGGTGATGTCATGTCCTATAGAAATCATCTAGATCGAAATTAAACTTCAAATCAATAATCATTTGATTTTTCAAAAATAAATAACTATAACAATGAATGTAAATTAAAATTTACTAATTTGCCTCATACCCCCATCAATGGCATGGAGCTATGAATCACAGAGGACACCATGCTCCATTGCCCTATGAACATCGGGAGGTGTCTCCATAGCCTACATCATCTAAAAATAAAACAACATTATTCAATTACAAAAACTATAATAGTGATGCAAGTCATGGCTCCTAACATACACACACGTTCACCTAAACATGGAAGTACACACAATAAAGAACACAAGTCACATGCATATATATAAATTAGACGAAGATTCATGACTATTGTGTGGTATAAGGGTCAACAAAGATGGGACCATAGTACCATCAAATTTTAGGTTTAAGAAGTCATACAGGGAGTGACAGTGTTAGTTTAGGTTTAGGATGGTGGTAGGGTAGGGTAGGGTAGGGTTGTACTCAAATTTTTGTTTGTTTGGTAGTCGTGGACGTAGGACATTGCCTACGATAGAGTTTGTGGGTTTACATGACAATGCCTAAAGTAGAAATCACATAGACATTAGGTAAGTTTAGGGGTTTATGGGAAGGAGAAATATCAAGATTTTGTGGAATAATATGAGGGAGGAAAGATACTAGATAGGAGAAGAAAAACCTTATTTTAAAAATTTCTTATCATTTTCTTTGTCTTGAGGTTTGTCAGGGGGTGGGTTGGAAGCAAACTAGGTCTGGGACGTCTGGTAGGGGTATATTAGGAAATAGGTAGGGTAGATATGTGTTGGTTAGTAGGTTGGGTGTAGTGTTGGGGAAGTTTCTTAGGCCTACTATTAGAAGTGGATGGGGAAAGGTCCTACACTTTTTCTTTTACTTTATCTTGGAGGGGTGTTAGAGGGGAGATAGAAGTCAATGAGGAAGGTGAAGTAGTAATAGGTGGATATATGGTGGGGAAGATAGAGGCGTAGCTAGTGGAGTAGGTGAAGTAATAGAAAGAGGTTGTGGGGTTGGGGCATCAATGCATTTAGAAGCATAAGATAGGTAAAGGTGAAAGAGGGAATTGGTATGAGGTTGAGGTGTACCATAAGGGGTTGACAAAAAATAATATAAGGAGAAGTGTCTTAAGGTAACAACTAGTTGGTATGGGCTATGAGAAATGGTGAAGACATTACCATCATGGGGAATTTTAGAGTCAATAAAGGAGGGACCTAGATGATGTTGGAGTCAATCATATGCTATATAAGATGTCATAGGCTCTTACCCCTCTCTGGTGTCATGTCTGGGGGTCTAATTGGTGGTAATTGGATGAGTTTATTAGAGAGAATTTGTTGAAGAATAGTGTGGAGTGGATCAACAAGTTTTGGTAGAAATGTATGAAAAATGTGGTAGCATAGACAAGGTAGTGAGCTGTTTGAAAATATGCCTCAAAGAAATGTGGTCTCATGGTGATGTCCTTGTCTATGCATCTACTTGTCATGACATTTCATGAGACCACATTTCTTTGAGGTGTTTTTTCAAATAACTATATTGTAATTGAAATTTTATCATCTATCAAAATCTAGTTATTAGTTATGCAATGTATAGTAATGCTCTGAGTTTGAAAGATGTGCAATGAAATGTAACAAACGATATGAATATAAAATACAAAAATCTATTAAATACAATTCATTCATTAAACTATTTATTTTATTACCTCGGTGAATCTTTGAAGTCCATCACCACTGGTAGGTGTTGCTGTGAAATCTCCAATATTAACCTATTCAACATCCAAAATTAGATATTAGAATACCATTCATATAACAATGCTATTCACATGTAATATTTATAATTGTTTACTAGTTACATACCCCGATAATAGATGATGTAATGTAATATGCAGGAGGAGAACCACTGAAAACTGTATCAACGCTATGACCCTAAAATTTCATTAAAATCGTCAAACTAAATTAGTTAATCTTGCATTTTAGAAATGAAATTTAATAAATTAAATTCAATGAACTTGCTAAGATTTACCTGAGTATCAAGCCCAAAAGTCTCACTCAAGAGGGCATTTATCATCACCATCTGCTCAACTGTAGATGTAGCCTGCACACCTACGTCATGACTATTCATGGGGTCATAACCACATGCTGACCTGCAAGCCCGGCAAGTATGGGTTGGAACCCTACTCGAACTCTCCCTTGGCCCGCATTGTGTTGCAAGACTAACATGCTATATGATGCTCTAGGTCAAGGCACTAATGCACTAAAGTGTCTCGACCTTAACATTCTCCTTCACAATGCAAGGGATAGAAACATGCTCATGGGATAGTCTAGCGAGTGCTTGTCTCGCTGGCCACTGTAAGTCAACATGTGCCCCTAGTCTATCTTGTGCTGACCCCCCACCTCTACCTTGGAACTCCTGCATATCAAAATGATTTGGCACTTTATTTTTGACAAATTCACAGTAGAGTTTCCTCAAAAAATATTGCGGGCCTCATTATTGTTGCATGGAGGATGGTCAAAAACCATCCACCAGCTCTGTGCAAAATTGTGCCTTATCGCTTGGTTGTTGCATCAATGGATAGGGAACCTCTTGCATGTAAGGGGTAGAGGTTGATTTGTTTGTAGGTTTGTGAAAATAGAACACAAGTCCAATTTTGTAATTTGTTCATTTTTAACTTATTCATATGCCAACTTGTCTGCATAATACTCTGTAAATTCTCTCCTCTTTTATGTCTAACTAGTGATTTGCTTGCTAATTGAATCTACATTTGATAACATAGATCCAAGGGATTGAGCAAGTGTGGATCTATGAAAGGTTGAAGTTGTAGGTTCTTTCAACCTTGCAATTATCTCCTTAATTTATTTCTTATTATTTTCAATTTGCCCCATTATATTTTCTTGTGTTCTAGGGGTATATTCATGAATAAATGGAGGTGTTTGTGGTTGGAGTTTTTCTTCAGTAGGTATTTGCTATTCAGGTGATGGAGGATTTTGTGGATTTTCAAGAGGAGGAGGAGGTGCATTATCAACTCCTATAAATTTAAGAAATTTACATCAAAAATTATTTTAACCTACCTATTTAGAAACAAATTCACACAAGAAAGCAAATAGAACTTACTTCTTCGATTTTCACGATGTTGTGGCAGCATTTTGATGATGAATCGATGAGAAATAGCTGACAATTGGATGTTGGATAATGCGAGAGCACTCTATTCTCTCTTCAATCTGCGGGTTTCTTGTAAAATGTTGTCAAATAATGAAATGAAAACCTACTTTTTTCTAATAGCAGACCATAACGCACTCACGTTATAACATGAGCACATTATGGCTTGGTATAGGCTCAACAACACCAAGCCATAATGCAAGTGCGTTATAACATGCTCATGTTATATCTAATTTTAAAAAAAAAAGTTGGCCACTTTTTGGCCCACCAACTTTTTACACTCGCCCCATAGTAGGCCAAAAAAATATGAAAGTAAAACTATGAACACTGGATAACTAAAAAGATACCCACTTCCATGTTCTTTGGAAAAGAAAAATGAGGGATGCAAGCCTTGACACTCCAAAATATGATTCGTACATGTAACGTCTTCAAAATGCATGACTTTTTTGCAACATAAATATTGACAAATTTGGAATATCATTAGCCATAATTTTCCATACTAGCTAAATACATAATTTTCCATGCTAGAAAATCAGGTTTATATGACATAAAATTAATCCATAGATGTGGAATTGACTTATACAAATTTCTAGGCCTCCATAAATTTTAGGAATAGTCTAAAATTCTAGGTCATCAATTTGCTAGATTGATTCTAACCAACTCTACTAGACATCCACGTTCACATTTCCTCTCCAATTCTAGAGTTAAGTGCATTTACAGTTCATTGTCATTAAATTTCCCAAATTAACATTTCATTATTAATTCCCTCCAATTCATTTATTTATATAAGTTATTTATGCTTATGTGTGCATATATCTAATTAGCCTATATTAGTATTAGGAAAGGTTATTTTATTTACATTATTTAGTGAACTCGTTTGATCTTACACCCTTAGAACGTAGCTATAGGCTTTGTACTTTCAATACCCTTAGGGTTTCAAATATATTATTTCTAACTGCATCATCATTTATAGATCCTCCTAGGGTTTTTGTTCTTATATATGCTTCATTTCATCATTGTATCTCTCTTTCTAGTGCTTATGTCTTACTTTGTGAGCTACATCTTTGCCCATCTTACCCACCATTTACCACATCATTAGTTCATTCAGTTCACATCTAATACCTCACTAGCATTTCTATTATATAAATATGAAAGTGTTTTATTCCACCTTATTTTCATATATTTTGTATGTCATATTATTTTGTTTATGTCATGAGCTACTCACAATCCTAATCTTTCTTTGACAAGGAGTGCTCACCTAAACCATACTATGGAAACCCATTATATAATGAAACTAGAATATTTTATAATACTATTGTTGAGACAGATATCGATGATTATGAGCATGATGCTTATGTTGAACACCAAGAATTTACTAATTTGGACTTGCTAGTTTAGCTCATGTAAAGACATCAAAACTAGCATGTACATGATTCACAATCTATTTATCAACAAGTCACAAGGGCTAGATTTATTGCAAGCTATAGGTGTTAAATTACATCATCCACTTCTCTACTTGGTGCATGTACTTCAACTCCTACTACTATTGCTCCGTCTTCAAACCTTATTCCTTTTACCACCATTGTCCAATATCATAGTGTTTCTTCTATCATTACTAGTGCTCATCCTTTATCCACCTTCATCCATCCATATACCATCCCTCCTAACTATACCCCTCATAAGATGTTGACATTGTATATGATGTATCACACCTCTATTCCTATTTCATCTACACTACCCCACCTACCATATACACTAGGTCTCTCTCTCTCTTGTGTCATTCCTACTTCCTCCACTCATATCTCTACCATGTCTACTCCTCATCCCATACCTCCATCTAATCTTAGGCATGCTATCTATTATACTTCCTCCTCCATGCCTCTTTCCCAACCCACTACCTCTTTCATTCCTCAAACAAGCCATAACCATACCTACACCCACCATTCCACAGCCCTCAATCTTCTCTTGTTACCCTTCCCTCTACTACCTTAGATGTACTTATGAGAAAGATAGATCAAGTAGGAAATAGAGTGGACATAAGACCAAATGGATAAGATAGTGAGGAATTAAAGAATGTTATATATACACCACTATCATATGGTATTGTTACACATCCATTGCCTATGGGATTTGTGGCACAATGATTTTCAATGTATGATGGAAAAGGTGATGCAAACACACATTTAAGATCTTTTATAGCTACATGTCTAGACTTTCTATACATGCGGATAAGCTATTATCTAAGTTATTTCCATAGAACTTAAAGGATAATGCTATTGAGTGATTCTTTTAACTTCCTTAAGAGTCCATTTACACATTTGATCATTTGAAAAAGGTATTATTAAAGCAATTTAATGTTAATATGGGCCTTAGAGTTATATTTCTAATCTATTTGAATGTGCCCAATGACCTAATGAGTGCATCAATGATGATGTTATAATATTTTGATGCTTATACTATAATTTCTCACTCCCTTACAAGATCTTGAATTGCAAAACATCTTTACTAAGGGATTGCATAAACTAATTGTGGAAAATGTGTATCCTAATAGCTTTGCATCTTTTATGGACTTATGTGTTAGCAAGTTGGTTGCCATTACACTAAAAGATTGACCTGTTAATGCTTGATACAATTGCTAGAGCTAATGAATCCATGGGAGGTAGTTAAACATTGTCACAAACCCAAGTGTTGTGCTGCATAGCACAAGGAGACCAAGGGTGCACACCTTGCAACAATTCCCCCTAGCACCAGCAAGGGGCTTGAACTCATGACCCAAGATCTAATACCA
Organism: Cunninghamia lanceolata; assembly: GCA_027924645.1. Classification (NCBI taxonomy): domain Eukaryota; kingdom Viridiplantae; phylum Streptophyta; class Pinopsida; order Cupressales; family Cupressaceae; genus Cunninghamia; species Cunninghamia lanceolata. Next base: position 4,247,949 of record BSBN01000021.1, read on the forward strand.
ATTGTTAGCAAGATGGTTGTCATTGCATGAAATGATCAACCTATTAATGGCCGATACAACTACCAGAGCTAATGAAACCACGTGAGGCAGTTAAACCTTCTCATGAACCTAAGCACTACATTGTACAACACAAGGAGACCAAGGGCACTGTTGGGATTTTCCCAAACTGGATGCTTCTTCCTAGTTATCCCTACAAGGTAGCCATCATTGATCAATAGGATTCCTGGCCCAGGGGCCAACAGTACAAGAGATAGACTCTATAAATATCTCCTCTTCTTCTTTAGGCCCTGCAGAACCAAGGGGGGTATTCCCTATTCAACATCCATGAAATATGCTTGTGAACTGACTAGGATGTTGACACAAAGCAGATAGATCCTCTTTTATGTAGACCAAATCTGTGAGATAAGTACAAAGGGGCTAGCTTTGGGCCTATGTTCACTTGTGAGATAGAGGATTTTGATCCTAAAACTACTTCTAAATGTCCTAAAGGTTTGTATTTGAAGTTTAAGTTTGATTTTTGGTATTTGGATGCAAAACTAGGACTTTGGTTGTAACCTCAATACAAGGCTGGATCAGTGCCTATCTCAGGGCTTGGAGTCAATAGACATACACATGTGAATGATTACCATAAACATACATCAATGACTGAGTTTCAAGGGGATTTGTAGTATTTGACTTACAAATACTTCCCAAAACGGAGTATTTAGTTATTTCTACTTACAAGCATCCTTACTGTAAGGTATTCTTCCCAACACTTAACCTTAAACATTCAATCTACTCCTCAAGCAGAGGTAAAAGATCAAGCATTCAACATAGCAAACCCATATCCTAGAATCTTAAACACCCCTTAGCTGTTTAGATTCAAAAGAAGAATACATTCAATTTAGAGACAAATAATAGAACACATGTAATGAAGTATTATTCATTTAAAACAACATGAAACCAGTGAATTTATGCATAAAACATACAACATAAGATTCATAAACTCACAGTGCACCTAAAACAGAGCCACCAATGAAGTTGTATTTTATCACAGTACCAAAACTTGTCCATTTTTCAACAACCAAAACAATTAGGCACACACCCCTGATATACATAGAATGTGTCCTCAATAGAACTGTACAATAGTCAAATCAAAATTTTTTCCAATTACAATGCACCAAGAATGGTGCCCAAAAACCATCAATGCAGCAGGAGACAAAATGGGAAAAAGCAGGAAAAGGGTGAGGAGTAGTTGAACTCGAGCCTTGTGCCACCGTTTGAATATTTTCCACTTGGAAGTGGTAGCTGACATGTCCCTTCAGCCCATACCTATCTACAATCCTGCCATTAATGGCATACCAACTCGCAGCCACCCTGGAAACACAGCAGCGAATGCATAAAAGATTTTGCCACCAAAAATGCCATTGTATATGCATGGGAAAACCCTTGTCATTGAACATTTGAACACAACCGTCGATTTATTTCCTCATTGCCAAGATCCATGACTCCTAATCATGCTAGAATCCTTTTGCTAGTAGAAACCTGCCACGTAGGCCTTTTATCTCCCCATCGCTAACTTTTTTGCCTTTCATTTGCCTTTTTCGCCCAATGTATATGCAAAAGAATATACAATCACCTTACATACAAGGCGGACCCCAAACTTTTATGAAACAGATTGAAAACTTATTCGGGTCCGTCTTGTATCCTTTACATTACACATCGGCTTGCATATAGGCATATACAAGCACTTTATACAACCTTTGGACCTTAAGTTTTGTTCGTTGCACTTTATTTCTCCTTCGCGTCCGGGTTGCATCTCCCTTTCCTTGTATATCAACGTATACAAGTATCTTATACATGCAAGTTGTGGACTTCAACACATTATCTGCCAGATTGGAATATTGCTTGGAATCCACGTTGTATCTTTACCTTTTGCATCTTTCATCGTATATCAGCAATATACAATGCACGGTATACATACAAGCCGTGGATGCCAACTTAGCCACACCTGACTTTTAAATCCAGTTCGGCTTGCATCTCGTGAATGCACATTTGCCTTGTACATCACATATACATTGCAAACATACAAATAAAACATACAAGCACCGAACTTCAATTTTGAATTAATTATACAATATACCTTCTTGGGTCTGGCCAATGCATCTCGGGAATGTATATCATACTTTGCATACTTTTGATATACATTCTGCTTTGTATGTTTGCGGGCCCCGCCCATTGTATCACTTTCCTTCATTGCACATCGACCGTTGGGGAAACTGCTGCATGGACTATCGATGCATATTGTTTTGCTGATGAAGCTTTCCACTGTAGTGAATGCATGTCGGCCCTTACACATTTGCAATGCACATTTCACTTGTATGCCACCAATGTGTATTTTCTTTGCATGTTTCCACTGTATCTAACCATTGTATGTCTAAACATACAAACCCGATATACAAACAGGGAATATTCCTAAAATTTGCAAAAGATTCCTTATTGTATATGCACCTTCCTTAAGCTCGATATGTATTTGAAATGCATGCAATCACATTTTTTACCGTTTTTGAAAGCCAATTGACATTTTTGGCCCCTCCGTTGTACATTTGGACTTGTACATACAAAGACACATACTTCTCAACAAATTTCACTGTTGTATAGAATGATTTTAGACTTAACAATTTTCAGGGTTTTAATAAGAAACCTGTAAATGTTCAAGCTCAAAACCCCAACCCTAGGTGAACACCACCACTGGCTCCGACTGGGGACGTGCAGATGCAAGGCTGTAGCGAGAACCAGACCACTCCAGGGTAGACCAAACAAAACACAAGAAAGGCAAAACACCACCGGCTATACAGGGTATTCACAGACTATTTACACTAAATTTACAAATGTACGTGCAGAAGATAATCACTTATGAAAAATAAAGTTTTAGGAATTGACCATGCACAGGCAATTCCAGTTGCTCACCATTTAGGGCCTGGAAAAAATAGGAGTCTTCTGCATGAGTGTTGCTAATTTGATATGGGCCCGTCCATAATGGTTCAAATTTTCCATGCTTGCCCTTATCCTGGCTCCTTACATTCCAAACAAGGACTAAATCACCTATTTGAAATTTTCTTTCTGTAGTCCTTTTGTCAAACAGATACTTCACTTTCTGTTGCTTCTTGATGTTTGTCTTGTGTGCTTCTCTTCTGATTTCATCTAATGCAACCAGCTGATTTATCCTTTCAGTCATTGAGTCCTCAATCTCTTCCTCATTTTCTTGCATCAATTTATAGACTGGAAAGAGATTATTGACGGGTAACCTTGATACTGTACCATATACTAGCTCAAAAGGTGACCTTCCAATCACTTTCTTCACTGTTACTCTGTTAGCCCACAATGCCATCTTCAGCCTTGAATCCCAAGCCCTTTTATTCTTGTCCACCATCCTTTTGATGATGTTCATGAGGCTCTTGTTACTTGACTCTGCCTGTCCATTTCCTTGTGGGTGATACGGTGATGTATATGACAAGTTTATCCTATATTTGTTGCAAAAATCAACAAATTCACCAGATCTGAAGCACATAGCATTATCTGTGACCAGTTTGATTGGCACTCCGAATCTGATAACAATATGTTCCAGAATGAAATCCATCACCACCTTGCTTGTGGCTTTCTTAGTTGGGATGGCTTCAACCCATTTGGTGAGATAGTCAGTAGCTACCAAAATCCAACTATGTCCCCCACTTGATTTTTCTGAAATCTCCCCTATAAAATCAATTCCCCATTGCTGAAATGGAGCTTCCACATTCACAATTCTAAGGGTAAATGCACCATCATACTTGAGCTTTCCTAAGAATCTTTGACAAGGATCACATTTCCTTACCATTTTTTGTGCATCTGAGAAGAGGGTGGGCCACCAATAGCCAGCTCTAAGAATTTTGTGAGTTGTTGTTTTGGTAGTGTAATTTCCACCACACACTCCCTTGTGCATGTCATTTAGAATATCTTTAGCTTGATTTTCACCTACACATCTAAGTAGCACACCATCAAGATTCTTCCAATACAATTCACCGTGAATGATAATGTATTTGATAGTATGTAATTTCAATGTCCGTTTTTGACTATCATTGAGATGGGAAGGATAATTTAAATTTTGTAGATAAAATACAATAACCTTGTACCATTCAGATTTTGACATATTGATAATTTCATTTTGAACTACATTCACCTAGCATGCTTCTAGATTTGACTGTGTCATCATTTTAGCTAAACGTTGTCCCCTTACCAATTTTGTGATTTGTATCTCTATGTTGAACTCTTGCAATTTATTTATCCACCTGCATCTTCTTCCTGTCACTTCTTGCTGAGTAAAAATATCTTTAACTACTGCATGAGGTACATATGCAATTATCTGAGACCCTACTAAGTAGGGCCTAAAGCTCTTGACTGCCTTAACCAATGCATATGCCTGTTTTTCCATAATATCATATTTCAGTTCAGCTACTTGCAATGACATGCTAAAGAAAGCAATAGGCTGCTCAAAACCATCCTCATTTTTCTGCAATAAACATGCAGCAATAGTATGAAAAGAAGCAAATGAAAACAACTGAAATGGCTTAGAAAAATTAGGAGATTTCAATACAGGAGCCATCTTTATAGCTTCCTTAATGTCCTGAAATGATTTAATTGCTTCATTTTCCCATTTGACAGTTGCACCTTTCTTCAACATCTTAGAAATATCCTTTGTAATTTCTGCAAAATTGGGAATGAATCTTCTAACAAAGTTGATTTGTCCAAAGAAAGACTTAATGCCCTTCACTATTTTAGGCATTTGAATTCTGTCAATTGTAGGAACCCTTTCAGGATCAATCCTGACTCCATCCTTGGAAATAATGTGCCCCAATAATTTTCCTTCCACTACCCCAAAAGCACATTTCTTGGGGTTAAATGAAATATCATATTCCAATGCTCTAAAAAAAATTTGTTCTAGGTGCATGTAATGTTGCTCCTCTCTTTTTGAATAAGCAGTTAAGTCATCTTGATATATGGCCAAGATTGAGTCAATCAATCATGCAAAGGCAACATCCATAGCTCTCTGAAATGTAGCACCTACATTTGTTAGTACAAATGGCATTCTCACATATACATAGGTTCCCCATGGAGTGGTGAAGGTAGTCTTGAATTGTTCAGATTCTTTTACCTTTACCTGATTGCACCCTAAAAATCCATCCATCATGGATAAGAGATCACAACCAGTTACCTTCTGTAGGAAAGCTTCCATGTTAGGCAGTGGATAAGTATCTTTTAAAGAAGATACCTTTAAATTTATGAAATCAACACAAAGTCTTATGTCACAATTTTTCTTTCTAACTGGGACAAGGTTGGACACCCAAGTGGAATGTTTGATAGGCACAATTATTCCAGCTTCCCTAAGCTTTACAAGCTCTTGTTACATTTTTGGAGCTAAGGTAGGGTTAATGGGTCTTTGTTTTTGTCTGAATGGCTTAGCTTCAGGGTTCAAAGGGATTTCATGCTGGAATAGATCTTCTCTATAAGCCTTTAAATCCTTATATGACCACGCAAAAATATGCTTATATCTTTTCAACAATGCAATCATCATACTCCTGATATGTGGCTTGAGCTGTTTGCCGAACTATACCTTTTTGGGGGCATGAGATGTCTCCAAGTTTATCTCCTCCAAATCACTCTTATTTGTAGGAGATGCCTTAGTAACAAATTGGTCTCTATTATCAAATGCTTTTTCTAGAGCAACTGACCCTCTGGGGATCTTGTTTGTCTTAAGTTGAATTACTTCTTTCCCCATAAGAGTCTGTTTTCCATTTACAACCTTTACAAAATTCTAAAAATCAATCTCCTGATTCTCATATCCATCTATGTAGTGCAGAAATTTCATCAAACCCCTATCATCATCAAATACTTGCCCACTGCATATGTTATCTGGCACTACAGGTCTTAATTTAACCTCAACATTTGCAACATCAAACAGAGTTATATCATCCGACCTTATGGCCACATTAGCCAAAAAATCTGCCATGACATTCTTTGATCTCTCAATCCAACTTATTGAAAATGCATCAAACAATTCAATTGTATCCCACACAGCATGCTTATACTATTTTAACCTTCTATTTTTTGAAGCATACTTATCTCTAACCTGGGAAACAATTAATTCTGAATCCCCAAATACTTTGAGCATCTTAATTCCATGCTTCAAAGCCACATTCAATCCTAGTAACAAAGCTTCATATTCTGCAATATTATTTGTGCAGGCAAACTTTAACAGGAAAGAGAACTTTATAAGCTTACTAGCTAGAGACAAGAACACAACTCCAACACCAGATTCTTCCTTTGAACAAGCTCCATCAAAGTACATAGTCCAAAGGCCCTATCAGTCAAGTTCTTCAATGCAAAAGTCCTTTTCTTTATTTCCTTGATCATCTGAGACAACTTTGAAATTATCACAGTCGGTGTCCACAAAACAAATGTGTTCTTTTGAATCCTGACCCTCAACTATTTCAAGTGACCTTTCTTCTTTAACCAGCTTAACATTTTTGCCATTCATTAGAATTATGGCATATGATAGGTCTAACTGTATACTTCCTCCAATCAATGCCGCCCATTTTCTTGACAACAACATACCATATTATGGCTTTATGTCAACCACCATTATGTTCATTCTGTAAGTCTTTTGTAGATATGCTGCCAGTCTAAAATCCACATCTTTCATGATTCCAATAACGAGTACTTCTCTAGCATCCATGACATAGCACTTTCCACATGCCTTGTCTATTTCCAATCCAACTTGTTGCATGATAGCCAGAGGCATAATGTTTGTTGATGTTTCTGAGTCAAGCATACAATTCCTAATTACTTTCCCATTGATAACAAGGGAGACATAAAATGGTTCAACCTATGAAGGACATTTAGTCATGGTCACCCCCAGATATACTTAAGGAACCTCATCCTCATTAACACATAAGGCTTGTTTCTTACTTTGAGTTTCAACATTTTGATCAGCCTGACAGGCTATTCCTGAAATTAAGGACACCGTTTTATTTCTGAATTCATCCACCTTCATTAGCTCCATCAATGGAACAAAGACCTTTACCTGGGATAATACCTGAGTTATGTCAAAGGGAACATAATTTTGTATAACAGTCGTAGCTTGAACTGTGGATTTATTTCTATCTTGTGCTGATCCAACTTTAATTTTCATGGCCCCTTGAATGTCATCCATGGCCTGAGAATTCTTATTTTGATCCTCGCTTTCGGGAGCTCTATTTTCTAGTCTTTGAGAATCATGACCAGTTTTTTTCTTAAAACCTTGCTTATTATTGTTCCATTATTTCTTTTGTGTCTCAGCTTCTTTACGATTGTGCACTGGTTGGCTCACAAGAGTGCTCTCTAGTTGGCATGAGTTGCTCACCCGACCCTTGCCCCTAAGGTTATAATTACTTTTTACCTAAGCCACTGCTACAGCCATGAGAGCCTTAATCTTTTCATTAGAAGGCCTTCTCAAATTATTCAGGGGGATGTGTGAGTCTTGAGCATAAGCATAATTATCTTCATTGTCCTCATCACATGACATCTGCTGGCAGACATGAGTTACACAACTTGTGCTTTCATTAGCATCATAAGAGGAATATTCACTATTTGTAGACAACATATTAACATTATCATCCTGCATATAATGTGGTTCATTGCACTCATCACATGCAACAACATTGTCATACAAGGATTGAGCAATCATACATTGAGATTGTGAGTGAGGCATTTGAAAAATTATGCACCACGGGGTGTCATCAACAATATTAATAGCCTTCTTCAAAGGGTTAGGAGTCTCCTTAACATCTTGGGCTCTTTGATTATTATTACTGTTTGGGAGGATGGGTTTGCCATTATGCCAATTAGTGTTGTATGGCATATCATGTAATGATAGTCTTTTCTCCTACCTTTGGTAAACCTGCCTTTCAGGACCTATTCCCTTTTCATTTTTAGCAAGTCTATAACTTAAGTCCCTAACAACATTTGTCAATTTATCTAATTTATCCTCAGAGGCAGATGTATTACCTTGAGTGCTTTGAGGCTTATTTGGGTTCTACAGAATCTTTACATCATCCCTTCTATTTGTCTTGCCAGATGCTTTCCTCTTATTTTCAATATTTGTTGCAATTCTAAAAGCATCCTTGAGACTAGAAGGACCCTTATCTCTTAATCCATATGTTGTTTTGGCCTCAAAAGCATTTATGTATGGCACAATGCACATTGGTTCATTTGGCCTCATGTGATGCACGACAATTTGTTCAACACTCTAATGAATCTAGCATTAAAATCTGTAACCTGCTCATTTGACCCCTTAGTAATACTCGTGAATTCATTTATGAAAAAACTTGGATCAGTCTTGTCACCATACTGCTCCTTAAAAATCCTTCTAAAATCATCCCATGATGAGATACTTCGGTCAGGTAGACCCTTATACCATTCTCTAGCTTCATCAACTAAGGATTGCATAAACAACTTCATAAAAACATCCTCATGCTCCACCTCAAAATTGTCCATAACATTCTGGAAGGCTTTCACATGATCTTCCCTTGACACAACATTATTTCCTAAAAATTTTGGCACCTACGGCCTCACATGTTTATCGATGGGGTTAGGGTAGCCAGGAATACCATCAAAAACAAGCTGCTTGAATCTGTCTAGCTGCATAGGCTGTCTACCAAACTAATTAACATTGGCATTCCTATTTGCATTCTGATTTCTTGCATTATTCATTGGTACCCTAACATTGTTTACATTTTATCTCTGATTATTTTGTTGATACTGGATTTCATTTCTATGATGGTTTCTCAAGACATTTGCATTATCAAGGGTACGGACTGCATCATGTTGAGTAGTTCTCAGAGCTTGCACCTTTTGTCTCATATCATCTCTAATCTTTACAACCTGCAAATATTCTATTTCAGCTCTCAAGTTCCTGATTTCTTAAGCTAACTCTTCCTCTTTGGGCATAGAAGAGGATGGTCCCTTTCCATCTTGGTCATCATCATCATCATCATCCTTTGGGGATTCAGCTTCTTCAAATATTTCAGGGGAATCCAAGAAAGGGCATTCTTGGAACACCTCTGATCTCAATCTCAAACTAACACCTTGTTGTCTTTCATATACGTTTTGAATTTCAGCTTCTATGTTTGAAAAATAAGGTTCTGTCCGCTCTGAAGATCCTGGATTGTCTTGAATATTATCAATACTTCTGGGAGAACTCTCTTGACTGGCTTGAACAGTACCTTTTTTCCTATACACCATTTTTCTGGGTAATTCTTCAAGAAAAGGGTTACGCTGGGATCTTCTCTCCTGCATATAAATTTCACTTTTATTGTTTGGGAGATTACTCGAAGTCGCCACCTACAAGTAGGAATCAGTTTTATCAACATTCATACACAAAGCGTTCCCCAGTAGAGTTGCCAAATCTGTTGGGATTTTCCCAAACTGGATGCTTCTTCCTAGTTATCCCTACAAGGTAGCCATCATTGATCAACAGGATTCTTGGGCTAGGGACCAACAGTACATGAGATAGACTCTATAAATATCTCCTCTTCTTCTTTAGGCTCTGCAGAACCAAGGGGCGTATTCCCTATTCAACATCCGTGAAATATGCTTGTGAATTGACTGGGATGTTGACACAAAGCAGATAGATCCTCCTTTATGTAGACCAAAACTATGAGATAAGTACAAAGGGGCTAGCTTTGGGCCTATGTTCACTTGTGAGATAGAGGATTTTGATCCTAAAACTACTTCTAAATGTCCTAAAGGTTTGTATTTGAAGTTTAAGTTTGATTTTTGGTATTTGGATGCAAAACTAGGACTTTGGTTGTAACCTCAATACAAGGCTAGATCGATGCCTATCTCAGGGCTCGGAGTCAATAGACATACACATGTGAACGACTACCATAAACATACATCAATGACTGAGTTTCAAGGGGATTTGTAGTATCTGCCTTACAAATACTTCCCAAAACAGAGTATTCAGTTATCTCTGCTTACAAGCATGCTTACTACAAGGTATTCTTCCCAACACTTAACTTTAAACATTCAATCTACTCCTCAAGTAGAGGTAAAAGATCAAGCATTTAACTTAGCAAACCCATATCCTAGAATCTTAAACACCCCTTAGCTGTTTAGATTCAAAAGAAGAATACATTCAATTTGGAGACAGATAACAGAACACATGCAATGAAGCATTATTCATTTAAAACAACATGAAACCAGTGAATTTATGCATAAAACATACAACATGAGATTCATAAACTCACAATGCACCTAAAACAGAGCCACCAATGAAGTTGTATTTTATCACAGCACCAAAACTTGTCCAGTTTTCAACAACCAAAACAATGAGGCACACACCCCTGATATACACAGAATGTGTCCTCAACAGAACCATACAATAGTCAAATCAAAATTTTTGCCAATTATAATGCACCAAGAATGGTGCCCAAAAACCATCAATGCAGCAGAAGACAAAATGGGAAAAAGCAGGAAAAGGGCGAGGAGTAGTTGAACTCGAGCCCTGTGCCACTGTTTGAATATTGTCCACTTGGAAGTGGTAGCTGACATGTCCCTTCAGCCCATACCTATCTGCAATCCTACCATTAATGGCATACCAACTTGCAGCCACCCTGGAAATGCAGCAGCGAATGCATAAAAGATTTTGCCACCAAGAATGCCACTGTATATGCATGGGAAAACCTTTGTCATTAAACATTTGAACACAGCCATCGATTTATTTCCTAATTGCCAAGATCCATAGCTCCTAATCATGCTAGAATCCTTTTGCCAGTAGAAACTGCCACGTAGGCCTTTTATCTCCCATCGCTGACTTTTCTGCCTTTTGTTTTTCTTTTTCACCCAATGTATATGCAAAAGCATATACAATCACCTTACATACAAGGCGGACCCCAAACTTTTATGAAATAGATTGAAAACTTATTCGGGTCTGGCTTGTATCCTTTTCATTGCACATCAGCTTGTATATAGGCATATACAAGAACTTTATACAACCATTGGACCTTAAGTTTTATTCGTTGTGCTTTCTTTCTCCTTCACATCCGGGTTGCATCTCCCTTTCCTTGTATATCAGTGTATAAAAGCATCTTATACATGCAGGCTGTGGACTTCAACACATTATCTGCTGGATTGGAATATCCCTTGGAATCCACATTGTATCTTTACCTTTTGCATCTTTCATCATATATCGGCAATATACAATGCATGATATACATACAAGCCGCGGACGCCAACTTAGCCACACTTGAGTTTTAAATCTGGTCCGGCTTGCATATCATGAATGCACATTCGCCTTGTACATCGCATATACATTGCAAACATACAAATAAAACATACAAGTACCGGAATTCAATTTTGAATTAATTACATAGTATACCTTCTTGGGTCCAGCCAATGCATCTCAGGAATGTATATCACACTTTGCATACTTTTGATATACATTCTGCTTTGTATGTTTGCACTCCCCACCCATTGTATCACTTTCCTTCATTGCACATCTGCCGTTAGGGAAACTGCTGCATGGACTGCCGATGCATATTGTTTTACCGATGAAGCTTTCCACTGTAGCGAATGCATGTCAGCCCTTGCACATTTGCAATGCACATTTCACTTGTATGCTGCCAATGCATATTTTCTTTGCATGTTTCCACTATATCTAACCATTGTATGTCTAAACATACAAACCTGATATACAAGCAGGGAATATTCTTGAAATTTGTGAAAGATTCCTTATTGTATATGCACCTTCCTTAAGCCCGATATGTATTTGAAATGCATGCAATCACATTTTTTACCCTTTTTGAAAGTCGATTGACATTTTTGGCCCCTCTATTGTACATTTTGACTTGTACATACAAAGACACATACTTCTCAACAAATTTCACCGTTGTATGGATTGATTTTAGACTTAGCGATTTTTAGGGTTTTAATAAGAAACCTACAAATGTTCAAGCTTGAAACCCCAACCCTAGGTGAACACCACTAGGTGCACACCTTGCATCATTATGTACACATGATATTAAGTTAGAATCAAAGTTTTAGTAAGAAAAATTTCAAGTATGCTTCATCACATCAAAATGCATTCCCATATCCTCTAAGATATAAAAAATCCAAAAAAAAAAATCAAAAGGTATTGATGTAAAGGAAAATGTTCAGCAAGTAGCTAATACTTCTAATTTTAAATCCTTCATAGAAAATACTCCTAAGAAATTTACTAGGTCACTAGAATTCTTGTACAATGTGTTACACTGTTTATTGAGTTATAAATAGATTGCTCTTCAATTTGTCTTTCGATTGTATCTTAGTAAATTATTTCCTTGATGATAAAAGTAGCAATCATTTGGCAAATTTCATAGAGTTAAAATCCATGAGACACAATCTTGTATGAATCTTAAACATTGTTAGAACTAGGTATACCATTCACCTTGCAAGTCTTATGTCTTTCAATTGTAATTCAATTTTATGTAGACAATTAATAATGTATAATCTCGAAAACTTCAAAGAATGAGTCCAAGTTGTATGCTCATGTGAGGTAGGAAATTTATTTCTTATTATTTTAATGATCATAATTTGTTAAAAAATTATATGTGCATTTGTCCACCATTAAACTACATTATTCTTAGTATTTGAGAATATGAAAAATGTTAAACTTGAAGTACAATCCTTCTACATGCATTATGAATGTGTTTGAATTTATGTGAAAATGAAAATATTTCATATCCCTTATCCTTTGAATTTCCTTTGAAAGATAGTAGATTTAGGAGAAAAGAATCACATTGCTGATAATAATAGATGAAGTTCTTAGAATTTAAAGTCTAAATCACTTAGGGTTTCCACGTACCTATAGCTATCATTATCCATAAAACCCTACATAAATTCAAACCTTATGTAAGTCCCCTTGATTGGTATAGAAAAACATATCCAACTAAGTTATGTTGCAAGTCAATACCTGATAGTATAAACCTTGGGGTAGTCTTTTTTTGGGTTTTCTGGGATTATATTCCTTTCAAGACAGGTGAGATGCTATGTATTTCTGTAAGATACCCAACTAGTTCTACGAAAATTTTTCCTTAAACAATTTTACTAGCTATCAACTCATCAACTACTTCAACAACACAAAGATATACATCAAAGATAACTACTTGAATGGGGAGTTGGGTACTTGTTTATTTACTTGATTCAATCAACTTGCAATGTCTTATTACATGGATAATGCTTTCAATAGCATGAAGTACAACTTATTCAATGGCATTACAAAAGAACGGCCTTGAAGCCCTGATGTTTACAATAGCGACTACACTTGATCAACTCAATCAAACTCAATGATGTCAACTGGATGTCAACACCTCACAATATCACAAGGGAGCATCACCTTGCTTGTTGAGGGAGCATCACCCCAACACTTGAAACTCGCAGGCCTCAAGATTACAAGCTCAATAGCTTTGCAGAGAGAATTTTGTCAAATGAACAGATGCCAAATGAATGAGAGAGCTCCTCTTTTTATAGGCCTTCCAAAGGCAATGAAGGCACGTTTTTCAATGCACGAAGAGGAACCAAGGCACATTTCCCAAGGGACATATCCAAGGGAATATTCCATCTGATGACTCATTCTGAGTTGGCAAGCTTATCCAGAGACCTTGACACGGATCCCGAAGACAGTCTGTCGACCAATGAAAGCTCAGGTGGTTACAACTACCTTATCTTCTACCTAGGCGCCAAGTTGAGATGTCTGGAACATGAAAGTGCGCCCTGCTTGCTCTATGCGCCAGTTGAGGAGATTGCACCTGGAGATTGCGCCTAACTTGGAAAAAGCTCTTCAATCAATCAGCCATGCTAGGCGCTCAAATGGAGGATTCTTGGCTCAGTAAGCGCCTAGGTATCAAAACATCATTACTTGATAATTCCAACTTTCTACTTGATCTCCTTGAGAATGAAGTTCACTTGAAGAAGTTCCTTACTCATTCAATAGACCTAACAACCAATCTTAGATCAAGGCGCCCATTTGAAGTGTTTGACCTTGGATTGGCGCCTCATGCATTCTGGAGTTTGTGAGAACAAGAAAGTGCGCCTAGTGAAACTTAGCCAATTCTACCACTGATTTGTAGAGCCTAAGACTTCAAATGATCATCATCTCTCCTCCTGATGGAGCGCCTTGTTCCCTAACTGTTCTGGAAGGCTTGCAACTACCTTAGGCAGACACTTGGTGTAGTTTCAATTGGTATCAGTGCCTGGTATCTTAAGGAAGATGTTCTATACAACTTATTCTTTCAAACACTTGCCATCTAAATCCTTTTGACACTCCTTTAATCTAGCGCCCTCATCTGGGGTTCTATCATCTTCAATTACACTTAGGCACAAGTCTAGTGTTGGAAGTTCTGCAGTGGTTTTAGCGCCCTTCCTTGAATGGCTCATTTCCATGCAAGAGTTCACTTCCGGAGGCATCGAGGTGAGTTCAGAACATCATGCCTATTAGCGCCTAAATGAGTTCTCTGGAGTCATGCATCATTAGTTCTAGACGCCAATTTGAGGTGGTGACATCATAAGATTGCGCCTAGCTTCCAAATGTTGTCATCTTGATCCAGAAAGATAGCTTGACACTTAACTTCTTCCATTTCCTTGAGGCGCCTCACTTAAACTTCATTTCTAGGCACCAGAAGTCATACTTGTAGGATTTCTAGGGCTAGGCGCCAATTACAGGCAATGAAGACTAGGATGGGCGCCTTGATGCAGTTGATAGATCCTTGGGCGCCATTTGAGAGGATTCAAAACCTAGGCGCTCATCAGAAAGTACAACTTCATATCTTTGAAACTTTATTCCTAACATCTTCGCTTATCTCAGAACTGGGCACTGAGTTGGATGAAGTAAACCACAAAGAGCGCCTTCAGTTGAATGCTAGATTGAGAGCTAAATGAGCTTTGGAAGTTGGGCGCCAAAGTGAACCTGATTTGTCAAGGAGTGCGCCTGGCAATGGTGATCACTGGGGTTGATGAAACTACTCCCAGACTTGGTCAATTTACAAGTTTCTGACTTTGCTCCTGCAAAACAAAAGGTTAAGTTAGTCAAAAACTAGTTCATTCCCTCATTACTTAGAATTAGCCTCCAGGAATGAGGAATAGGCTAATCCATTATACACTTGATGATCAAGCCGAAAATGGGGACATGATAGTCTCCCCTTCCCGGGATTGCTTGTCCTCAAGCAATTGAAGGTTAGGATGCTCAAGAATCTTTTCACCTTCCCAGGTAGCATCATCCATCGGTAACCCTTTCCACTTCACCAGATATTCTCTTATGCTTCGGTTGCGAAGTTTCTTTTCCCTTATATCCACCACATTTTCAGGTTCAAGTGCAAGCATTCCTTCTTCATCGAGTGGTGGTAGTTCATCAGTTGAAACCACATGTTGACCTAGTGCCTTTTTAAGACACGATACATGAAATACATTGTGGATGCGGCTTCCTGCTGGCAAGTCAAGTTCATATGCTACTTCCCCTACTCTTCTCAACACTTTGTAGGGTCTGTAGAACCTTGGTTTCAATTTCTCTACACCAGACTTCTTCAAAGTACTCTGTCTATATGGCTGAAAGTGCAAAAACACCATGTCCCCTACTTCAAAGTGTCGCTCAACCCGGTGTTTGTCGGCATACAACTTCTGTTGATTTTGAGCTCTTTGCAAATTGTCCTTCAGGATTCTCAAAATATCTTGAGTATCTTTCATCAATTCACTTGCTCTGGGAGCTCTACTGTCATCCAATGCCAGATCAACAAATGAAACTGCTTCATATCCATACAGAGCTTGGAAGGGAGTCATGCCAATCGACATGTGAAAAGTAGTGTTGTAGTAGTATTCACCCAGATGTAGCCACTTAATCCAAGCACGCTGATGATCAGACACATAGTTTCTCAAGTATCCCTCAAGCCATTTGTTTACAAATTCAGTCTGTCCATCGGTTTGAGGATGATAACTAGTGCTTGGTGTTAAGTCAGTTCCAGCTAATCGAAATAGCTCTCTCCAGAACACACTGATGAATCGGCTATCTCGATCACTGACTATGGTCTTAGGAAGGCCATGTAGTCTGAAGACTTCATGGAAGAATAACTCAGCTACTTACAATGCTGATGACTCAACTGGAATTGCAAAGAAGTGAGCATACTTGGTTAATCTATCAACAACTACATAGATGCAGTCTCTTCCATTCACCTTCGGAAGACCTCTGATGAAATCCATAGAGATACTCTCCCACTTATGTTCTGGAATTGGTAGTGGTTGGAGTAATCCTGCTGGAATGTATGTTCTGACTTATTCTGTTGACAAGTCAGACACTCCCTAACATAATGTAGTATTTCTTCCTTCAGACCTTTCCAAGTGAATCTTTCCTTGATCTGTCTATAGGTCTTGAAGTAACCAGGGTGTCCTGCAAGTGGAGCATCATGGTATGTCTACAAAATCTGTCGCTTCAGCTCTGATTTAGGAGTCAGATAGATTCTGTCTTTGTAATAGATGATTTCATCAATCACCTTGTACCTATCATCCTGAATGATTCCATCCATGATCTCACAAGCAAATTTAGATTTGGAGTACTCAACTAGAAGTTGAGCCTTCCAATCCACTGAAACTTTGCTCAGGGCACAAACAGCGGGTCTTCTAGACAGGGCATCGGCAACCACATTCTTCTTGCCTTTCACATATTCAATGTCGAAATCATATGCCTGTATCTTCACAACCCACTTTTGCTATCTTTCATTTAAATCCTTCTGCCCTAAGAAGTATTTCAAACTGTTGTGATCAGTCCTGACCACAAACTTAGATCCAACTAGATACTGGCGGAACTTAGCCAAGGCATGCATGATTGCCAGCATCTCTTTGTCATAAGTTGAATACAACCTTTCTGTATCCTTCAACTTCCTGCTTTCGAATGCGATGGGATGTCGATCTTGCATCAAAATAGCTCCAATGCCTTCTCCCGAAGCATCACATTCTAGCACAAAGGACTTAGTAAAATTTGGCAAAGCCAGCACTGGTGTTGTACTCATTACTTCCTTCAATCTATCAAATGCAGCTTGAGCTTCTATTGACCAAATGAAAGCTCCTTTCTTTGTTAAATTTGTCAAGGGTACAGCAAGCTATGAGAATCCCCTAACAAATCTTCTGTAATAGCTGCAGAGGCCAAGGAAACCTCTTAGTTTAGATACATTCCTAGGAACTGGCCAATTGCGAATGGCTTCAATCTTTTCTTCTTGAACTTTAACTCCATTAGCTCCTATTACATGACCCAAGTACAGAATCTCCTTCAAGCCAAAATCACACTTAGACATCTTTGCATACAAAGATTGATTCTCCATGACATTCAATACTTTATCTAAGTGTTGGAGATGTTCTTCCCATGTCTTGCTGTAGATCAAGATGTCGTCGAAGAAAACCAACAGGTACTTCCTCAACTGCTTGTTGAACACATGATTCATACAAGACTGGAAAGTGGCGGGAGCATTTGTCAGTCCAAACGGCATCACCATGAATTCATAATGCCCGTAATGGCATCTGAATGCCGTCTTTGGAATGTCCTCTTCTCTGACACGAATTTGATGGTAACCAGATCGAAGATCTATCTTTGATAAATAGACTGCTCCATGCAGTTCATCAAGGAGTTCATCAATCCTAGGTATTGGATACCTATTCTTGATGGTCTTTTTGTTCAATGCGCGATAGTCAACACACATCCGCATTGTTCCATCCTTCTTCTTCACTAGCACCACAGATGACGCAAATGGACTTGATGACGGTCTTATATGTCCCATATTGATCAATTCTTTGATCGTCTTTTCAATTTCAATCTTGAAATGCCTTGGATGCCGATAGGGTGCAATATTAACAGGCTTAGCCCCATCCTCCAATTCAATTACATGTTCAAAACCTCTATCAGGAGGTATTCCTGGAGGTATGTCCCTAAACACCTTACCATGCTTATCCAACATTGCCTGAATATCTGCAGGATAAATTTCTTCAGCAGAGAGGATTTGGTTGTCCTTGATGTAAACCTGTGCTGCCCATTCGATGTCATTATGCCTGAATAATGCTTCCATTCATTTTGCTGAGACAACTCGAAGATTTCCATCAGACACTGACTTCAGTTTGATTTTCTTTCCCTCATGCATAAATTCCAGTTCCATCTTCTGAAAGTCCTAGACAATTCTTCCAAGTGAATGCAACCATTGCACTCCAAGTACTACATCAATATGCCCAACTCCAACCACATAGAAATCATCCAGTAAAGAATAATCTCCCATTTGAATTTGCAGTTGGGATACTTTTCTGGTACAACTCATTAGGAATCCATCAGCAACAGCTATTTGAAATCCTTCAAAGTCTTCAACTGTTAGACCCCGCCTTGCTACCAAACCTTCATCTATGAAGTTGTGAGTAGCACCACTGTCAATGAGACAAGTGACTCTCTGACCCTTCACAACTCCTCTAATGCGGAAGGCATGATACTTAGGTACTCCTGAGATAGTTGCTAATGTTATTTTATCAGATGTTTCTTCTGAAACAACATTAAGAGTTGGTTGTACCTCCTCTTCATCCTAAGTGGATTCTTCTTCACTCAGTGACTCTTCTTCACTTCCATCATCAGATACAACTTCAATTAGATGTGCTTTACCTTTACCAAGGCATCTATGTCCTGGTTCCCAAGGTTGCTTGCAAGAAAAGCAGAGTTTCTTCCTTCTTAGCTCGTCTCTTTTGGCTGCGGATGGACCTTGAATCATCTTTTGAGGAAAAGAGGGTCTCCTTTGAGTAGAGCTAACTCCTTTATAGAACTTCTTCTTTGGATGATATACAGGAGTAGTATCAAGATCTAGAGCAAAGTCAATGGCTTCTTCCAAATTTGCCGGCCTTTGTACCTTTACCAATGGCTTGATCTGATTGTTCAATCCCTTAATGAACAGCATAGTGATTCTTCGGTCAGTCATATCAGGTACCATTACTGCGATCTTTTGGAAGTCATTAACATACTGCACAACCCTTCCTTCTTGCTTGAGTTGAGCTAGTTCGCGATAGTACACTTTAGTGTCTTTTTTGTCAAACCTTTGAATCAACTTTGTTACAAACTCATCATAGGAACTTATCCTATCATGATGTTGAGAAACTAAGCCATGATGCCACCATTCATATGCCAATCCTTCAAGATGCATTGTAGCAAATTGAATTGCCTTCTTCTCTGTCAAAGGCTTAAGTGAAAGGTATGTATCCAGCTTGTTTACCCAAGCCCTAGCACTGAGCTTACCACTTCTATCAAAGGTAGGAATGGGAACTCGATTCAAGGCTTCTTTATATACTCCTTTGTATCATCATCCCTTCTAGGACGAAAGCCTCTAGTTCTACCTCGCCTGTCTCTATCTTCCCTCTTCTGTCGACAATATTCATTGAAAGTCATCATATCTCGAACACATTCCGAAAGTCTGGCATAAAGATCTGCAAAGAGAGCTATCTCATCTTCAAAATTGTTTGGTTCTTCTTCGTCAAACTCTTCATCAGCCTCATTGTCCTGTTCAGGTGGTGGTGGGAGGAAGGTTGGTCTTAAAGGCCTATCAACTGTAGGAGTTCGTGTGCGAACTCTTCTACCAACTGCACTACCAGCATCATCATCAACATGTCTTTCTTGTCTCTCAGTCTAGCTGCATCTCGACGACCTTGTCCAGCTACTTCACCTTGATTCATATTTTGAAGGGATTGTAGGACATGTTGCAAAATTTGAGCGGTTTGTTGTTGTTCAGCGGCAATGTTCCTAAACATCTCCCTTGCTACACATTCACCATCTGCAGGTGGACTTCTACTTCTTCTTTCCTCAGCCATGTTAGCCTGTCTAGCTACAATTGCTTCTGAAAGAGTATCCTGTTGTGGGTAAGGATGAATCCACTAGAACCGCCTTCGTTGTTCACACGTAATGTATCTCCTTGTTCTATCACTTTGTTGATTACCTTCTTGCATGAAAACCTAAAGGCTGGCAGGATCCAAGCTCTGATACCACTGTAAGATACCCAACTAGTTCTACGAAAATTTTTCCTTAAACAATTTTACTAGCTATCAACTCATCAACTACTTCAACAACACAAAGATATACATCAAAGATAACTACTTGAATGGGGAGTTGGGTACTTGTTTATTTACTTGATTCAATCAACTTGCAATGTCTTATTACATGGATAATGCTTTCAATAGCATGAAGTACAACTTATTCAATGGCATTACAAAAGAACAACCTTGAAGCCCTGATGTTTACAATAGCGACTACACTTGATCAACTCAATCAAACTCAATGATGTCAACTGGATGTCAACACCTCACAATATCACAAGGGAGCATCACCTTGCTTGTTGAGGGAGCATCACCCCAACACTTGAAACTCACAGGCCTCAAGATTACAAGCTCAGTAGCTTTGCAGAGAGAATTTTGTCAAATGAACAGATGCCAAATGAATGAGAGAGCTCCTCCTTTTATAGGCCTTCCAAAAGCAATGAAGGCACGTTTTTCAATGCACAAAGAGGAACCAAGGCATGTTTTTCAATGCACGAAGAGGAACCAAGGCACGTTTCCCAAGGGACATATCCAAGGGAATATTCCATCTGATGACTCATTCTGAGTTGGCAAGCTTATCCAGAGACCTTGACACGGATCCCGAAGACAGTCTGTCGACCAATGAAAGCTTAGGTGGTTACAACTACCTTATCTTCTACCTAGGTGCCAAGTTGAGATGTCTGGAACATGAAAGTGCGCCCTGCTTGCTCTATGCACCAGTTGAGGAGATTGCACCTGGAGATTGCGCCTAACTTGGAAAAAGCTCTTCAATCAATCAGCCATGCTAGGCGCTCAAATGGAGGATTCTTAGCTCAGTAAGCACCTAGGTATCAAAACATCATTACTTGATAATTCCAACTTTCTACTTGATCTCCTTGAGAATGAAGTTCACTTGAAGAAGTTCCTTACTCATTCAATAGACCTAACAACCAATCTTAGATCAAGGTGCCCATTTGAAGTGTTTGACCTTGGATTGGCGCCTCATGCATTCTGGAGTTTGTGAGAACAAGAAAGTGCGCCTAGTGAAACTTAGCCAATTCTACCACTGATTTGTAGAGCCTAAGACTTCAAATGATCATCATCTCTCCTCCTGATGGAGCGCCTTGTTCCCTAACTGTTCTAGAAGGCTTGCAACTACCTTAGGTGCACACTTGGTGTAGTTTCAATTGGTATCAGCGCCTGGTATCTTAAGGAAGATGTTCTATACAACTTATTCTTTCAAACACTTGCCATCTAAATCCTTTTGACACTCCTTTAATCTAGCACCCTCATCTGGGGTTCTATCATCTTCAATTACACTTAGCCGCAAGTCTAGTGTTGGAAGGTCTGCAATGGTTTTGGCGCCCTTCCTTGAATGGCTCATTTCCATGCAAGAGTTCACTTCCGGAGGCATCGAGGTGAGTTCAGAACATCATGCCTATTAGCGCCTAAATGAGTTCTCTGGAGTCATGCATCATTAGTTCTAGACGCCAATTTGAGGTGGTGACATCATAAGATTGCGCCTAGCTTCCAAATGTTGTCATCTTGATCCAGAAAGATAGCTTGACACTTAACTTCTTCCATTTCCTTGAGGTGCCTCACTTAAACTTCATTTCTAGGCGCCAGAAGTCATACTTGTAGGATTTCTAGGGCTAGGCACCAATTGCAGGCAATGAAGACTAGGATGGGCGCCTTGATGCAGTTGATAGATCCTTGGGCGCCATTTGAGAGGATTCAAAACCTAGACGCTCATCAGAAAGTAGAACTTCATATCTTTGAAACTTTATTCCTAACATCTTCACTTATCTCAAAACTAGGCATTGAGTTGGATGAAGTAAACCACAAAGAGCGCCTTCAGTTGAATGCTAGATTGAGAGCTAAAATGAGCTTTGGAAGTTGGGTGCCAAAGTGAACCTGATTTGTCAAGGAGTGCGCCTGGCAATGGTGATCACTAGGGTTGATGAAACTACTCCCAGACTTGGTCAATTTACAAGTTTCTGACTTTTCTCCTGCAAAACAAAAGGTTAAGTTAGTCAAAAACTAGTTCATTCCCTCATTACTTAGAATTAGCCTCCGGGAATGAGGAATAGGCTAATCCATTATACACTTGATGATCAAGTCGGAAACGGGGACATGACAATTTCATTTGCGTTGTTGTGTGAAAAGCCACCCATCAATAGTTTGGTGTTGTGCCATGGTGGTTTCTTGATTATGCATTAGATTTTTGGCATGATGTAGGTGCTCTTGGGAGAAAGATATATACATTGGACCATGTGATATTATAGGAGGAGATGATAGATCATGATGTCATGATGTGTTCCTAGATTGTGTAGATTGTAGTGAGAGATTTGATAGTGGTCTCATTAGTTCTCTTGGTATTGAATACATTGATATTTTCTTGGATCTTCATTTTAGTGTGGTATTTCATTTGGATTTTAGCATGGGTTGATCAATTGTATGTACTCATGGTTACTGAAGTGAGAGTAAAGTTCTCTTGGATTTAGAGACATTTGTTGTGATGGTCACTCTTTGAAGGTTTCAACAAGAAGATCAAGGATCCTTCAATTGGATATGGACATGAGTTCATGATGGACCTTAGAGGAGATTGTTCTTGGATAGAGTCATTGTGGATTAGTGTGTCCTAGAGAAGAAATCTTATTCTCCACTCTTGGTCTACTCAATGGAAAATCAACTAATAGGTATTGCCCATCTTGTTTTTGACTACATTTTTGTTTTATGCCTTTTCTTCTCATGAAGATGAGTCTAGAGCTATGTGTTAGTTCTAGAGGATTCATTTAAAGAGAATTTGTCATGATTATCTCCTTGTGCATATGAGTTTGATTTATGATGTCATTTATGAGGATTTTAGAGATTTTATTGGGCTTATTCCTAGTTTTGGAATGGATTTGTGTTTGATCTCCCTTGGTTTGAGAGGCTTACATTCATGCTGGTTATATGAGATACATATGTTTTTTAATCTATGAGACGAAATGATTTGGTGTTGTAAAGTCTTTTCACTTGGGTTTTTGTGAAGGAGTTCTTAATTGACACAACTTAGCACCATGAGACCTATTAATAGAGTGACATGTTATGTGATATGATTTGCAAGATTTCTCTCTTTGTTCTATGGAGCCTACCTCTTAGAGTTTCATGTTCACATGGATTGGTGTGGTGAACTTGGGAGAGTCATAGTGACTTGTTGTGAGGGAGTATGCAATGGTTTGTGTTGCATGTATGGATCATTTTGATTGTTCTTTGTACTACATAGTTTTGATTATTAGCCACACCTTAGTATGAGTATTGATTGGTACCTTTTGTATGCCTTTATCTATTTTAGGTTTAACATTATCCATGCAATGGGTGTTCCTAGGTGTGTATATTCTCCATTGAAAAGTTTTATACATGGAACTTATGATTATAGTTTATGGGTTGGATATGTTGTTGACATTAGTTTAGTAATGTTTTGATACCTTTAGAGATATGGATGGTTGGATGCATTAGCATTTGTTGTCGATTCTATTTCCAATCATGTGGGTTTTTACCTTGGAAGTAGCTTGGACCCTACTGGCACTTAGGTGTACGACCCTCAACTCCTCCCTTCCTAGGCCTATGCGGTCTCTGGGTTAATATGACCGGGGCGCCATTCACTAACAGTTTGAGCTTTTGGTGTAGTGGTAGCTAGGTTTGTGTTAAAACTAACTGGCGACTCTACTGGGGAGGGGTTTGATTCCCATCGATGCCCATGCGCCTTCATGCGCACAAGGTGCACCTAGCATTCTGTGCCTGCCCAAGGGGCAGGTACAGATTGGTGGGGCCTGCTGGTGCTTAGGTGTGCGACCCTCAACTCCTCCCTTCCCAGGCCTGCGCGGTCTCTGGGTTAACATGACCAGGGTGCCATTCACTAACAGTTTGAGCTTTTGGTGTAGTAGTAGCCGAGTCTGTGTTAAAACTAACTAATCTGCTGGCGCTTAGGTGTGTGACCCTCAAATCCTCCCTTCCTGGGCCCGCGCGGTCTCTGGGTTAACATGACCGGGGTGCCATTCACTAACAGTTTGAGCTTTTGGTGTAGTGGTAGCTAGGTTTGTGTTAAAACTAATTGGTGACTCTACTGGGAGGGGTTCGATTCCTTTTGATGCCCATGCGCCTTCATGCACACAAGGTGCACCTAGCATTCCATGCCTACCCAAGGGGTAGGTACGGATTGGTGGGGCCTACTGGCGCTTAGGTGTGCGACCCTCAACTCCTCCCTTCCCAGGCCCGCGCGGTCTCTGGGTTAACATGACCAGGGTGCCATTCACTAACAGTTCAAGCTTTTGGTGTAGTGGTAGCTAGGTTTGTGTTAAAACTAACTAAGCCTTTGTTATCACTTGGATTTGATGCTTGTGTTCTTTGGATTGCTGCATCTTCAACTTGGTTTGTTTCTTTTCTTCTATAGGTAGCATACTACAGGATGAGAGTTCTTGCTTGAGATGGCGATCACCTTGGTTATTATTGCATGTATCTTGATGGAGCATGAGAACATATTGGAGATTCATGCATGGATGGCTATGATGATTCATTTCATTGATTGACCCTTATGCCATGTATACAACAATTGGTAGAATGCTAGGAAAAGGCTGTTGTACACCTTGCATTATAATAAATGAATTTATTTATGCAAAATAAAAATTTATTTATGGTGCATTTTTGGAGATGTGTTTAGTCATATTAAATATTTATTTGGGGCCACTTGTAAATTTGTATTGTAACATTGGTTAGATATTTTATATGTGGGATACATACGACAAATATTTAATATTTCTAGGAAATATTTAATTTTGGGGTTAATGGTTTTGTGTTTTCATGGTTTTGAGACACATGGTTCATCCAATACCACTTTGTGGTTTTGTGTGAGCTTGATTCTATAGTTTTGAGACACATGGTTCAACCAATACCTCTTTGTGATTTTGTGTGAGCTTGATTCTATAAAATAAAGAGCATGTTTAGTGGTTGAGGTTGGTTGTCAATTGTATTGGGTTGTCTTGAAGAGTGCATATGTGAAACATGGCATGGGATGTGTGGTTGGATAGTTACCCATTTTCCTTGGACACATGGAGGATGCATTGTAGGAGATTGATGTTTTAGAAGTATTAATGGATAATATATAAGTGTATTGTAATGTTTTCATTACTAAATAATACATTGCATTTGGATGCATTTGGAGGTTGGGTTTTTCCCTCATAGAGGGTTTTCCAAGGGTATATCTTATGGAATCTTGTTATATTTATTTAATCTTTGCATTATTGTTATTATGTATGCTTAGATGCATGCTTTTCTCTCATAGGGTTATTTACGAAATTATTTGATCATCCTAGAGTTAATTTTCTAACATTGATAATGAGAAAAATTAGTCCAACACAATGTCTTTTAAAGACTATGAAAATAGTCTAGCCAACAACTTATCCTCAAAGATAAAATCATTGCATAGTATGGTAAATGTGAACACGTGTTTCTATGGATCACCTTTTCTATTGTAGTTCTCAAAATGTGGCACCTCAAAGCTAGTAAGAAGAGGTGTAGCAAAAATTCTAGGAGACAATGGACTGTGGTGATAATTTAGACTGGTAAGGGCTATGATTTGGTGGAAAATGAGGTAATTTGTTGCTATAGACTACCCATATTCTACATCGATTGGTTTATAACTAGGTCAGTCATATATAAAGTTGTAGTAGAAATAGTGATGGTAGGATACTTCAATAACCAAAGGGATGTCAAGGTAAAGGTTGTTAGGCACCAATAAGGGAAGTTGAAAAAATGAATGGCAAAAGATGGAATAAAGGAACAAATCCATATGAATGACTAGGGTTACACTACATCCTAGAAGAACTAGGATCCACATGATTAGGCTAAACTAGAGAAACGACAACATGCATAGGATTGGTCATGTGCAAACTCTATGTAGACAGTGGCATAGAAAGTTTATTGTTTATAATATTAGAATGTGAATCTTGAGTTTTCTTATGGGTAGCCACAAATGTATAAACATCATTCTTAACAATTAAGGATATGCCACACAAGAAATCCAATCCATTACAATGTTGACACAACATATTCTACATGGCATCCTTAATAGGACTAGTAGTATTACCTATGACCTCACCATCATTAAGATGGGATTGAAAGTTTTTGAGATGTTTATCAAGTTGACGGACCCAAGTTTCAAATCCCATATAGAGGGTAACTTCCAAATTTAAGCTTCATTCAATGCCATGATAAATAGTAGGAGATATAGGAAAAGTAGGAGTTGTGCCATTTGGATCATTTGAGAAGTTAGAAAAATCAAGGCTTGTTCAAATAGGAGTGGGAGTTTTAGAATGAGAATTTTAAATAGTTATGATAGCTCCTACAAACAACATGATTGGAAAAGGGAGATTAGGTTGTGAAACTCATAAAATGTTAGAGAAATGAGTGTCACAACATACAAGTTGGGTTCACCAAAATGTAAAACCTAAAATTTTGAAATAGATGAATGCCATGCTCTTTTAGAAGGATGATTTTTTAAAGTTTTACACTCTAGATAGGATTGAACAAAAGGAATGTTTTTTTTAATTTTATGATTTATTCCTATTGTTATTAACAAAAGATTAAATGAAATCCTATCTAGATAAATTATCCCTTTCCTAGTTAAACTACATTACAGAAAAGAGGAGCTGGGTTATGCAAAATGTTAATTACTAGAATCTACTTAACTAAAATGAAAAACTAAATTCATAATAGAATGATAAAATTAGAAAATATCTAGTAAACTAACTTAAGAGCACTCTATATCATACGTTATTATGTTGCAATGTCATCTTATTCACATGATGTCACCTTATTAATGCAATGTCATTCCAGATATGTGCTAGCATCTAATTAACACATGGTCATCCCAAAAAGTTACAAAATTAATTTTTTTTATAGAATCATGTTTCTATGAACACCAAAAGGTAAGGACAATAACTACAACAAATGAGAGGAATATAGAATAACATATAAATGATAAAAATGAAGCTATGTTAACTAAATCAAATGAAATATTGAAATAAAAGCAAACCTCTATTCATTTGAATGGTTGTAAAACCTCTAGCTTGGACAATAGAAAATTTTGGGACTACTCAAGTGTTTTGCATGAATGGTCAAGCCCCTATTAACCTTTCAATTTTAGGGGTATTCAATGATGAAGAAGGAAACAAGAATGTGTGTGCACCCGGCCAAAATTTATCTCGATCTAAGAGTAGCAAAGTAAATCTATGAATATCACTCCTATGTCTACAAAACATGATAAACTAGTGTGTGTGAAGAGGCTAAAAAGAAATGAAAAACTCTCATTGTGCTAGCTACAAAAGCTACACACAACAAGAGTTCACACATATAATGAAAAGCATAAAATTAAAGAGTGATTTTTGAACAAAGTCACCTCATGTGTTGGAATAAAGGTGAAACCATGAAAATATCATAAACAAAATGCCCTCAAGTCTGGAGTAGAAAAAAGAGAACCAATGTTGGAATGTGCAATTTTCTCAAGAAACCCAAGCATTGGAAGAATGTTGGTAGACAATCACATATAGAGCTTCAAAATATGGTATTACTTGTAAGATGAGAGAAGAGATCTTTAAATATTGAGTTGTGGGTACAAAATAGAAGCTAGAATGGAAGATGAAGAGGCATGAAACCCAAAATGGCCATTGGGCTTTATATCCAAGGGTAGTTACAATGCATGTTCAATGATAGAAAGGTGGAAAGAATCAAGGAAAATGGTTGTTGTATGACTAAAATGCCAGTGGATGCTAGCCCACAATGTGGATATCCACACATTGTGTAGAAGTCCACACATTGTGCTAGCATCCAAGTACAACAGTTCATCTAGATACATGACATGTAAGTGCAACACAAGATGAATATGAAAATTACATAGAATAACACAAAAAATTGAAGAGACAAAAATCTAAGACAAAATTTGGCACATGGCTGAGAATAGGTAAATGTAAGGGCTAAATGAGCCTAATAACAACACTAGGGGATATGAACACTAAAGTGAGCTTAAAACATAACTTGATAGTCTTAGGGTATTCAATTTATATTAGATTTTTCCCCCACTTTAGAAGCATGATGACAATAGGTGGGAAGCTATGGTAAAGTACAAAAAGTTAATAACATCATAAAAAGGGTACACCAAAAGGATGTTGTAAAGGAAATGCAACAATTCTCCAAGCAAAAGAATCATGTTCCCAGGATGAGAAACTATAAAATAAACACTTTAAACAATAAAAACCTGCACAACAAGCAATGCTGGAAACTTAAAACCTATAACACAAAAGGTGTTAGAGAAATATAACTTTCAAAAGAAGAGAATTAGCAAATCATATATGATCTAACATGCAAAAAACATAGAAAATGAATTACACAATAGAGGACATAAACAAGCATAAGACTTGAATATACAAGAAACACACAAAGAAACCAATAAGAGAAAAGAAGTGATCATTTTCTACCAAACTCTATTGCTATAAAATGGAAATGAACAATATCAACATGCTTTGTTGTTTGAAAAATCTGAGGTATGGTTCAAGGTCTAATGCATTCTATTGTTAGGAGTCATACAATACTTTCATGAGTCATAAGCATTATCAAACTCTATTGTTAGGTGATCCATGAAAACTATAAAAAGTAGCCAATATGAGGCACACGGACTAGCATACTCTATTGCTAGGTGGATCATACACAAATACAAGAAGGATTACATGGGCTAGTCTACTTTGTTGCTATCTAATCTTTATAAGGGTAGCTGATCCAAGAAACTCTATGTACTTTGGGCCACAAGACACTAATGCTACAAGGAGCATGCCACCAATGTGTATGTGTGTGTGTGTGTGTGGATGCACATGTAAAATTACAAAGTATGCCCCCCTTAAAATAATTACATAAACCAAGAGTATGCACTTGATTTTAGGGTAGAAAAGGGGAAAAGGCGAAAGATCTCTAAGAGGAATATAATATGAATGGATATACTCCTAGGCTCACCAAAGAGAGATGCCCCCAAGGAGAGGCACCAAAGATGATGTTGCTAGCATGATACACCTACAATAGTGCTCATGAAATGACATCAAAAGAAGAAGCAATGTCACATAGAAATAAGCAAGATCACACAAGAACACACAAAGGGATCTACATGCTTGGGGTTAGTGTATATATAGGAATGATAATTAGGGAATATGGACTAAACTATTATCATCCCCCAAGCATGTAGAACTACAAATAAAAGGAAGAAAGGACTATAGAAAATAAGTAAATATTTTTTTGGGTCAACATGGAAGAGACCTAAATGTCTCAACACTTTACATCGTCCCCAAAATACACAAAAAGAAAAATATGTGACAAATAGAAGGAATGTAGATACAAATAAGAGAATGAAACAACATTTTATTCCTCCTATATTTATGTACCTACAAGAGCATCATGGGTCCTTTAGGGGGAACTAACAATACAATCAAATTTGGGCAAAAGCATATGCTACCAAGATTTGTAATATTTTCCATTTTCAACCCCTCGAAAGTCAAAAAATCACCAATAAAATTTTCCTTGTTGATGATGTTTCTCAACCACTTATTATGAAGAGTGTGTTAGTGGACCTAAAGAAGATTTGGACTAGTAAAGTGCCAGGTAACCTTGAAAATCATAAGAAAAGACATCAAGGCTAGGTAATTTCTCATTATCCATTTACATAAGAGTTGAGTGGAGCTCATCCAATGTGAGTGATGAATCATAAGTGACTTAAGTAGAGTGGCTCAACTTAGTAGGAACAATATCTCAAGATTGTGATAAATCTTGAGCCAACTTGATGGCCTATTCTTGCACTTGAAAACTAACTTGCAATGTTCCAAAAAAGTCTTGGATATTTTTGGGAGATCCATAATTCTTCCATGAGAAGATTGGATAGATTTGATTTGGGTTTTGGCATGTTTGATACATAGAGCTTTAAAAAAGCTTTAGAAGCTATCCCCTACTTTGAGCCAGTGAAGATAAACTTTAATTTGAATGGCTTTGCATCTATGGCATTCAATAGTCCTAAGCTTGTGCTCTAGTTGAGTAGTCAAATTCTATATTTTTATACCTACTTTTAGTACTACCATAAATTGAGTGTCATAGTGCAAAACTTGTTTTGTTTTGTGCCTAAATTGGCAGATTATGTTAGTGTGAATAGAGGTATTTCATATCTAGTTTGATACCTTACTAGCTATTTTCCCCTTGTTGTGTGAATAATTCATATTATTTAACTTTTATTAGTTAAATAATATTCACACACATATTCACATGTTAATTTGACTTAGGAAGCATTCTATTTGTTTCTAGATATTGAGAGTTGTCTCTATTTGTTGATAGTTGTCATATAGTTGTCTTATCTTATAGTTGTCACATGTCATAGGATTAAGACACTTGTCACATGACTACAACATCTTAGTTCTCATCCTTGCCTTTATAAGCAAGGTATGTCATAGCTTATTGTAATGGGAGAGTAATATTGTATATTGTTGTATTTGTATTCTTGATAGGAATACAATTTATTCTTGTCATATTGATCTTCTCTTTTATTTGTGCTTTCCATTAGGTTTGTAGATCTTTGGTGACTATCTCCATAGCCAGATCTTACATGGTATTAGAGCTTGTAGAGTGCCTTTGGTTCACCTATTGAGAGATCTTGAGTGCAAATCATGGTGGATCTTGAAAATTTGAGTATGCTGTTCTCTTGCATCGCATGATGACTTGGAGAATTAGAAAAATTTGATAGAAAAACCATATTTGGGAGGGCTTCCTTCTTGTGGCTTTATATTGTAGGTTCATTTTGGAGCATGTTGGTGTAAATTGGAGGTCACCATTGTATCTAAAGAAGACGAGATAGTCGAAATTACCTTTTGTTCTATCCCGATCGGACATCTTTGGGTTTGAAGTTGGTTGGTGCATGCAAGATCCAATAGGTACCTGATCCTTCAAAGTATTTTGGGTCAAATCTGACCCTACATCGCATTCAAGAGGACCAAAAACCCCAGGATCGACTGTCAAATTATCAAAATTGGACAACTTTGTCTAAGGCCATCAGGGAAAATTTTTGCCCTCCTTCGCCATCCATACAGAATATGCCCAGAATATTCTCAGTAAAAAAATCCTGCGTAGATATCTTCTTTTTTCTGTGATTAAAAAAAAATTAAAAGTATTTTCTATCATAGTTTTTTTTAAAGATTTTAAAAGGTTAATTTTTTTGAAGGTACCCTATCAGGTCCGTACAATAGGCCTGGTTACCTTTCTACAGATTTTATGTTAAAAAAATACTTTCAAAAATTTCTTATTTTAAAAAAAAATTGCAAAAGAAATTCCCAGGTCCGTATAGGCAGCGCTAGGACTTTTGGCCCCAAAATATTTTTTTTAATAAACTTTCCAAATCCGCCAATCCTGACAAAAAATTTAGCATAATCCTCCAGATTTAATAGGTCAGTCAGTTTAGTAGCGAAAGTTTGGCTAACTCAGAAAAATTTAGCAAAGCTCCAAATTAGCTGGTAGTCCTCTACATCTGGTGACGGTTCTAATTTATCTGGTGGTAACTATCTTTGGCAAACCTCTAGATTTGATGACAATTTTTTTTGCATTTTCTTCCCCCTCTCCAATGGAGTTTTTTATTTGGCACTCAGATTTCAAACATCTATAACTTGGTCATATCTGCTCTAATTTTGGTGAATTATTTTTTGTTTTGGGCTAGCATTTTGTAGGGTTCATGATGGTGCAGACAGATTTTGATTTAGGTGTCTAGATTTTCCAAAATTGTAGATTTTCATAATTGTTGATGAGCAGTCCTCATTTTTAGACCTTCTGGGGCTCCATTTGGGGTCACATGGTAACATTTTCTAGCAATTTTTTAAAAAGTGCATGATTTTTTGATTACTTATCAGATCTGCAATTAGTTTGGTATCATTTTACTTAGAAATTGTACTTTTAGTTATACCCTAATTTTGGCATTTGCATGTACCAAAATCAAAAGACCACTTTGTTGTTTTGGTTTGTGGCAACTGTAATCAAAGTCATTATAAAGCGCCATAATCATAATTTGCTGAGGGGTTCTCATGATTAACTAAATTTGGGGGGTAATCTTATGCTTTTGTTGGATTAAGTCTCTTGATTGGTCTATTGTATGGCTAAATTTGAGGAGTTAATCATGGGTATTAAAAGGAATCCTGTTGTAATAAGATTGGTTAGAGGAAACTATAAGTCTTGGAAAGATGAATCCTGATGCATTTTAGATGGCTTCATATTTTTCCCCATCTCTATAGACTTGTTCCTCAACCTACATCCCATTGGCAGAGATTTGTGTGGGATTTTAAGATTGAACACATCCCAGGAGTGATTGGTTATAGTATTGATTTTGACACATAGATGGCCACTGTTGATATTGAGTGTCCATGTGACCTTTGGATTAAAACATGGGAGATGTATGGAGATCTAGTTGATCCTCCATTCCTATAAGATCCTGCCTTGGATTGTCTTCTTCCACTTGATGTTTTTCTACCATACGATCATAAAACAATTGCAGTGCTTAATGAATGGGAAGAGCTTGAATGTCATGATGACATAGAGACTTCTACTGATGCACTTTCTCCTACAGAGACTTCTATTGAGACTTTGGCTTCTATGACTCCTAATCAAGATTTAGAGGCTTCATCTTCTTTATCTATGAGTCAACATCTTGAGGCTGAGGACTCTTATATTCCAACATTGGCAGATACTTGTGATGTTCACACTTAGACATCTTGTGTGGACACATCATTGATCAATGAGTATTGTAGTCAGATGACATGCATTAAGATCTCATCTCCATCACTTGTTGCATCTACAAATTTTAGTGTTGCTACATCCATGGTTTCTAGTGATTCAGTGCAACAAGACATTCATAGTTTTCTAGAGTTAACTACTTGGGATGAGTACTTGATAGGTATTGTAGGTTTGTTTTGTGAGTCCTATCTTGCAGACCTGGAGGACACCATTGAGGATATTCATCTCTTCTTCGATGTTGACTCTTATGGAGTTGCATCATCTTCTTTGGATGTGATGAGGGAACCTTCATACCCTCTTGTTCTTTCTTCTCCTCTTCATTTGCCATAGTTTGGCAGTGAGTTGGAGAACCTTGAGCAATATTTAGAGGCTTCTTTGTCTTTGGATCATGTTCTACATTGGTTCCCATTAGATCCTAGATTTTCACATTCTTTAGTTTGGCATGAGACTCCTGATTAGATTGTGGCTTCTTTTGGCATTGGCATGGCAACACCTGAGTAGAATTCAAAGACTTCATACATTTTGAGTTTTCTTCTTTCATATTCCTTTCAGGAATGGGAAGACTTCCTACATACATTCTTGGTCTTATTTCTTCCTAAGGGGAGGAATGCTATTCGGTGAGCGTGGATCATCTCCAGCATTCATTATCGGGCATCTACCATTAGTGCATGAGACTCTACATTGAGGGGGGATACTTGGTCTCTCTCCTTTTCCTCTCTTCCAGGGGGATTATTCATTGTATATATGTGTTAGAATTGGTAGCATATGATTCATGATGACTCTACCTTTCACACTTTTTGCATTCTCACTTTTGGGGAGGAGTTTTTCCCCATGAGGTTTTCTCTTTTACTCCACTTGAGATTTGTTTGTACATGGGTACCTAACTTGGCTTAGTAGTCGGGACGCATCCATCATTGCATCCTTTTACTTGTCAGCTTCTCCCTAAGTTGCACTTAAGGTGGGGTGTTAGTGTGAATAGGGGTATTTCATATCTAGTTTGATATTTACTAGCTATTTTCCTCTTGTGTGAATAATTCATATTATTTAACTTTTATTAGGTAAAAAATATTCACACATATTCACATGTTAAGTTGACTTAGGAAGCATTCTAGTTGTTTCTAGATGTTGAGAGTTGTCTCTAGTTGTTGATAATTGTCATATAGTTGTCTTATCCTATAGTTGTCACATGTCATAGGATTAAGACACTTCTCACATGACTACAACATCTTAGCTCTCATCCTTCCCTTTATAAGCAAGGTATGTCATAACATATTGTAATAGGAGAGTAATATTGTATATTTTTGTATTTGCATTCTTGATAGGAATACAATTTATTCTTGTCATATTAATCTTCTCTTTTATTTGTGCTTTCCATTAGGCTCTTAGATTTTGGGTGGCTATCTCCATAGCCAAATCTTTTAGATTAAACTTGCGCCCATCACTCTGAATAGCCTTATCCTCACCATAAAATAGGACCAAAATGAATCTTGTATGATCCTACCCTCCTCAACTAGACTATGAGTGCATATATTTCCTCAATTCAAATTCACAGTACATACATATATAAATCCAATTTTATAATCTTAATTCCAATTGTTGAACACATCATACAAACAAAATATTTATTTTCCACTATAATATATCAAATAAAAGCTAAACTCATATAACCCCTTCAGTTTATTATTTACATTTAATATGTCGACTCATGATTAATTGGCCAATAGGCTATCTGTATGAGAATCAAGTCGCCAGAAAATTAAGATCACCAGATTTGTTCGATAATCCAATAGCATTGTTCGATAACTTGATAGCTATCCAAAAAAATTTCACTGTGAGTTTCTTTTCCTGACCAACTTTTGTTTGGATGGTTTGGATTAAATTCTAATAATACACATTCACATGGATACTTTTGATAGGATGAGCTAGGAGCAGATGACATGACTAATGTATTTCAAATTGTCTGATTGATTGCACTTCCAATAATAAGACTTCACATTACACCATCATACGCGAAATGACAGATCAATGTTAAATTTCATAAATTTTAGTTTAAAATAGTCACTACTACAGATAGGCATGAATCATTTAAATGTTTTCACATTTACAGTGTCATGCTTACTTGTGTCCATGAATGGAAAATGCAATGTATTAAGGTGGGTTACTAACTTGGTAGCCGAAGCATATCGCCAACACTTTGATGCACATTTGATGAAGATGTTTGACCAATTGATAGAGTTCAAGAACCCAAAGAGCATTTCCATGGGTGTCACTTTTGCTTCCCATCACTATGAATCCATCATACTTGTGAAGATCTTCCATCTTTGGTAGTTGACGGTTGAGCGCTTTGAATATCCTCCATACATTTCCTTCACATAACTTTTGTCTGCAGCCACTAATAGAATTCCAAACCTCTTATTGCCCATATTGAATATTATACATTTACAATCTTCCTTTTGTATACCAGACAAAAAGAAGAGCATTTATGTTTGGATATAGAGAAACCAAATAAATTCTAGTTCAAGATGATAGCTGAGATAGGTCTTAACAAGTCTTCTGAATTTAAAAGAAAAATATATGTTCTATTAGCTCAAAAAATGCACATCTTCAACAATGTGGATTTCAATGTGGATACTGTGTTTAATGAGGTGAGAGAGACTAGAAATAATTTCAAGTTAGAAGTTACAGAGCATCCGGTTGGACTTAAGGAGGCCATTCAAGAGCTTGAGGCCAAAATTTCCACGAATAAACAAAGTAATGATGGAAATGATAATTTGTGGGAATAGCAGGAAGGACCGGAGTGGGCAAAACAACTTTGGCCAAAGAATTCTACAACTGCAAACATCCCACATTTTGTAGATCAAGTTTTTTATTTGATGTAGGGGAAGTACATCAAAATAAAAATATGGTGAAGATGCAACACAAACTAATGTGTGATCTAAGTATTCCTCTACCATTTTCCTCTTGTAATTGTTAACCCAATAGCCCAAAGGAAGGCTTCTAGGTAGAGATGATCAAATCTCAGCTTGAATGTTGGTATTCCAAGCCATTAGTTATTTTAGATGGAGTTGACCATGCCAATCAATTGGAAGCACTGACATTGAATGAATTTCTAAGTCATGCGGCGCTTGTAATTGTGACTTGTCATGATGTAAATGTTTTGCCACCCTACTTAAATATCATCTATTTCAATGGTCAAACAATTGTTGGCAAGAGACACTATATGGATTCATGGTTGTTGTCATTGATGGCAACAAAGGTCATCCCACATATCCGCAAGTCATGGTGTGTCTCTACCGGAAGTCAGAATGAAGATTGTTGTGGTCCGGTGAACAAGAACAGAGCATGTGGCAAGGTCCAACAGATTGGTCTGGATCTCTCAGAGGAAGTATCTTGGTGTAGTGCAGATTTGGGGAAGTCAAGAGGACTACCTTGAGTGGTATATTCCAAGGATTTAGCCTCCGGTGATGCACAAGGAAAAAGTTATGAATAGTTGAGTACCGGATTCCTGAGTGACAATAAGAATAGAGGAAGAACTGACTGACAGAACATCAGACTGTTTTCCGGATGTGTTACTGTTGATGGTAAAGGTTGTGAAGGCATGAATCATGTTTGCCGACATGATTAATGATTTCTACAAGTATATGCTTGATCCGCATTACTTGGTATGCAAGGATTCAGCCGACAGAACAGAGTTTGTGAGAAGATAAGACTATCGGGTGCCGACTAGAAAGATAATGAAATCACTAGTGCGGATATATATAGAGGATGGATTTAGTTGTGAGAGTTGTTTTTGTGTTGTGTGGAATGCGAAAAAGTGCAGAGTAGAGCAGAAACAGCCAGAGAGATCCGGTATGTGAAAGGAAAGCAGAATAAAGAGAAGAGGAAAGATGAAGTGCAGCAGATCAGTGTACTGAGCCCAAACTGGAACTGAACTTCAGCATATGTAGATGCTTCCAATCAGTTCAAGTATTGTATAACATTCTTTTGTAGACAGTGTGTCTCCTTGTAGGCAGTGTGCCTCTTTGTGAGCAGTGTGCTCGGGTAGTGAGCCCTAATTGGCAAGTGCCATTTTGTAATTCCTTATTCTTCTAACAGAGAATAATCTTTGGGTTAATCACCCCGTGGTTTTCTCCCTTAACAGGGTTTCCACGTCAAAAATACTGTGTCATGTGTTTTTCATTTCATGGTAATGTTTGTTTGTTTGATTCAATGCTGCATTGATTAATAAGAAAGTTCAAAAGAAGAAATAATTAGGATAACTGATTCACCCCCCCTCTCAGTTATCAACAATTGGTATCAGAGCTAAGTTCCTCCTAATAGAGCCTAACAGCTTGAGGAAGATCTGGGAGTTTAAATGGATGCATATGGTTTAAGGGAGCAACTCAAGACTGCCCTTGAGGATCTTGAACAGTCAAACTCTGAAGTCAATGAATTAAAGGAAAGACTCAAACAGGCTGATGAATTCATGAGAGAACTAAAGGATAAATTAAGTCTCTCTATGAAAAAGAGAAAGGAGCTACTCCAACAATTGGCAAGACAAAGTGAAGAGAGTAATACAAATGAAGAATTGACTGAGAAAACCAAGTTATGTGAAAAGTTATCAAAAGAAGTCATTATGGTAAGACATGAAATGGAATCAGGAGTTATAAAGTTTACTCAAGAGATTGAAGAGAAAAGAAAAGTTGAAGACAATCTAAGACAATCCCTTAAAGAGAAATAAGAAGAATGCCACCAGATGGACAGGATTATCAGACATCTTGAATCTGATCTTGAAGATGCCAAAGATAATGAAGAAAAACTTGAGGATCAAATTGTCTCTCTCAAAAGAGACCTTCAAACAGCAAATGAATATAAAGAGAAATTCAAGATAAGTTCTGCTCAACTTGAAGTTCTTCTTGGAAATCAAAAGAGGACAGATGACAAGTATGGTTTGGGATATGAGAAAGGAGAAAGCTCCGAATCTGGTCAAAAGAATTTTGGATCAGAAAATCCAAGGAATAGACCTAAAAGATCTCCGGTAAGATAGCCCAATGCTCAAAGATATCCATCCTTCAATGGATACTGCCACAGCTGCAATCACTTTGGTCACAAAGCTAATCAGTGCAGGAAGAGAATGAATCAGACTAATTCATCCTTCTCTGGATAGTGCTTTAACTGCAAAAGGTATGGACATAAGTCTCATGAATGCAGAAATATGCAAATAAACAAATCATTCAATGGTAGATGCTTTGCGTGCAATAGAATAGGTCATATGGCTAATCAATGCAGATCAAGAGGTTATCAGTCAAATATGCAAGGAAATCTTATTTGCCAAATCTGTAATAGGTCCGGTCATAATGCAAAAGTCTGCAGAAGCAAGAATCAGGACAAAAGAAGTCCGGTGTATAATCAGATTCAAGACAAGGGTAAACAAAAGATGAATGCGGATGAAGTTAGGAATTAGATGAACAAGATTTGGGTGAAGAAAAGTTCAGAGAATATAGAAGTTGGATCCGCACCAGACTTTGGTGCTGATATTCCTTCCAGAAATTAAAAGGTGAGCTTTGGCTCAGGGGGAGACTCAAAGAAAATCTTGTTCCCCCAGCCAATCAAGTGGTGCCGGATATGGCACAAGATGCGGAGTAAAGGGTTTGAAGATATAAGTCTTGAAATGATCCAGATAAGATTTCAGAGGTCCGCATGAAGATGTCAAGAAGTTGTGATCGATCAAGTAAGACCTGTTCCGGGAGATGCTTCGGAATGACAGAGAATTACAAAAAGGTCCGGAGAGATCTGGAAGTGCATTGTCCTATTCTGCGGATTGGACAGAGTGTTTGGGATATCCCTGTGATGTGTTATCTTGATTTGTTCATGGTTGGAAGTTTCGCACGATGTTCATAGACCAGGACTGATCCGGTTCTTCAAGTTATCTGAATAAGGCAAACCGGAATAATGTAGGTCAAGCATTTATTGCCATCAGATATTAGGGTTTACGGAGCAATATAAGGGATTTCTCATAAATCATTTGCTCATTCTGCACTCAAGAAGAAGCGAAAAGTGGAGCTTTGCAACAAGATTCATCAAGCACACCAAAGATCTCCTGCCGAAGTCATTGCATAAAGAAATCAATCCAACCACTCCGTGCAACCGAAGGCGCATAAGGTATTTTCCGTTTTCGATATCTTACTACAAATCTGTTGAGAAATGGCTACTCTGAATATAGTAAAGATCTCAGATAGGCCCCGACCTGAATTTAAGAAACACCCATACAAGTCATTGGAGGTAGATCCCTTAGGAGCATTCTCTAGTGTTCCTCATGGCGTTTTACACACAGAAGACATTAGGGTTTACATACATGCAAGCATTGAGGAATTCGGGGAATTCAAATTGAGAGATTTGTATCACAAACAACTGATAGACAATGCTTTTGAGCTTAAACCAGAGTATAAGGGTATCCAGAAGAAACAGTTTGATCAATTCATTCATTTCCCTTACTTTGAAGAAGATGAATGGGTCCGGTATGTATTGAGTAGGATGCATGACAACTTCTTATGGCTGGATAGACCCTGCAAGATCACAAAAGAGGCAATTAGGGCAGTGACTGGTCTATATTCTTCTGGAGGGATACCTATCCTTAAATCTGTCAAAAATAACATTGTAACTGAGGCCACCGAATCAAAATTTGATAAGAGGGCAATGACCATTGAAGATATTTCTGATCCGGATATCAAGTATGCATCCATGATAATAGGATACAAGATCTATCATTCTAGCAGGGAGAATTCTGTATCTGGAACTGCAGTATATACTGCCTATGAAATGCTGAGGAAGAATGCAGACTATGATCTCTATGAACTTCTCTTAAGCCAATTAATGGAAAATATACAGAAGATCAAAAAGGACAAAAAGAATTCTTTTAAGTATGGTACTCTTATATTATGTCTGTTCTTCTACTTCATGAATGAACTACCTAGATCCAGTGGATGGATATGGCAGAATGACAGACCGGTTGCCATTCAAATCAGAGATTATTTGCATGGACTTGGGGATGCCAAAGCAAGAAAAATAGCTCTATGGGGATATTTCAAGAACTTCCAGAGCATGATGCATGCAAGAGAAAGAATACCCCAATCCCTTGTTGAAAAGTACAAAGACACAGTATGCTTTATGGTAGAAACAGATCAGTGTCTAATGGAGGCAGTAGAACCAAGAACTGTGTGGATCATGCCCATGGGGTATGAAGTGGATGAACAGATAGTGGAACTGCATGTTCAACACATGCTAAGTCAGTCCAAAGATCCAAAAGTAGAAAGGTTTGGAACCTTTGAGGAGCTGAGTGTGAAGATCCATGTGGAGCTCAGAGAACCTGAGACAAAAAGGAAAGTTAGAAAAGAAGTTGAACATATTGCTCAAAGCCTAGGCATCTCAAAAGAGGCACTTGATGCCAACCGGGAAAAGAGGAGAAAGGCTGAAGAAGAAAAGAAAGAGGCAGAAAAGAAAAGCAAGAAAAGTGCTCCGGTGGAAACCTCAACCCGGACCAGATCATCAAAGGGATCTACACCTGTCACAACCAAAGGCTCAAAAATGTCAAAACCGGAAGGTCAGACATCCGGTAAAGGAGAGAAAAGATCTAAAATAAAAGCCACAAGGGCTTACACAAGTCAGAAAGATGAAGAGGAAATTGAGTCAGATGAGGGAGTAAAGGAAATAAAGAAGCAGAAGAAGAAAGGATCCGGTAAATCCTCCATAGGCCAAGACAAGGAAGAAATGGCAGAGGTATTTGTTGAAAAGCCCACTCTGTCTCTAGAGAGTGTAATCAAGTAAGTTACGGTGGATGGAAACCTTCAACCAATGACTGAATTTTATGATGACTACAATGAGGCTGACCAAAAGATTCTGCAGGAAGCCACAATCAAGTATCTGAACATATACAATAAGGCTTTCATTGAGATCATATCTCTAATTCCTAAAAGCCTAGAAAAGGAATTAGAAATAAGAAAGAATAATACTCAGGCAAAAGATCTTGAGATCCGGGAGCAGATAGCTATTCAGCTATATCCTCAAATTGATCCCAAGACAATGAACATAATATTTAAAGACTGCAAAGATGAGTTTAGAAGTAAAGCAAGGATGAATCAACTCATGCTTGGCGAGACTAACAAGGTGGCCAAAGAGATAGAAGAGATCCTCCGGAAGGCCTTCAAAAGGTTTAATCTTCCTGTTGTAGAGGACTTAGGTGCAGAAACAGCTGTGGACTTGGAACCCTCTGCTCCGGAAGAAGTGGCCCATGAACAGACTAGCATCTCTCCTCTGGTTTCCCCTACAGTCTCCGGATCCAAAGAAGAAGAGAAACTACAGGAGAAGGAAGCAGCGGTGAAAGAAAAAGAGGTTGACAGTACCAAGGGTGCAGAGAAAGAGAAGACTCCATCAGAGAAAACCACGACTGATAGTGGTAAGAATGTGGAAGGAGAGAAAATCCCAAAGGATAGTTCCAAGACTGCAGAAGAAAAGAAACATCTGTCTCCGGCAAGAGACACTGCACAAACTGTTCAACAATTTTTGAGCAAAGAAACAATAGAGATCGATGAACCGGAGCTACTACAAGGTCCATTCAACTTTGATTCCCTCTCTCCGATGCAGACAATGAAGATAGCTTCATTTGCAAATGCTAAGGCAAATGAAAAGCTCCTAAAGTCTCATATGGAAGACTGTGAGTTGATAGAGGCTGCTTCTGGAGTGCTTGAGAAGATTATGCCATCAATCCAGAAAGATCCCACAGCCTCCTCTTCCGGTAATCTCAAAACCTTAGTCAGCAGTGTTGATACACATTTTGAATCCCTAGAAAAATCAGCTGAAGAAAAGGTCCAGAAGGAGTTCTTAGATAAGAGATTCTCAGAAGTACTAGGACTAATCTCTAATGATAGGAGAAATATGAGTATTGGAATAAAGAGCTTAGAAAATACTCTTAAGGATGGCGGTGACATTTACAAATTTTGTATCTCTTGGTCAAAGGCAACAACAGAAATTGATAAGAAAATAAAAGAGGAATAGGACAAACTACAAAGTTTGTCTCAAAGTTTTGATCCTCTCTCTTCCTCCATAGTGAATCAAGAATGTCAAACTATTGCAATCACAAATGCAATAAAGAACTTTGAGAAGGAAAGGAAGAATATAACTAACCGGATGGGAGAACTTAGAAGGATTATAATCCCTAAGTTAGAAACTATGCATGAGGCCATCAGTGATGCTCAGACTACCACCCAAACAAATGATCCGACAGATCTCAAGAGGGCAGAAGCTTTTGCATTTTTTTTGAGTGGTCACATTTCAATTTTGGATAGAATGAAGCAAAGTTGGGCTACAGAACTGGTCCAATTGCACACATCCTTTGCAGACATTCTTCAGTTTATGTGAGTATGTAATATGCGGCTAAGTATAGTAAATTTTTGAAAATTTTGGTATGCGGACCCTACCCTTTGCCATTGATGTCAAAGGGGGAGTGAGGAGCAGTGAAAAATGAGGAATCTAACTAAGGGGGAGTTCTGG
The DNA here is from genome assembly GCA_027924645.1 of Cunninghamia lanceolata. Taxonomy (NCBI): domain Eukaryota; kingdom Viridiplantae; phylum Streptophyta; class Pinopsida; order Cupressales; family Cupressaceae; genus Cunninghamia; species Cunninghamia lanceolata. The sequence goes on from BSBN01000021.1 coordinate 4,290,411, forward strand.
AAATTGTATATAAAGATAGAGCATCAGCCAATGGGGAGCACAGTGTAAACACTTAGTCATTTTTCACTAAGTGTTGCCATCAATGCCAAAGGGGGAGATTGTTGGCAAGAGACACTATATGGGTTCATGGTTGTTGTCATTGATGGCAACAAAGGTCATCCCACATATCCGCAAGTCATGGTGTGTCTCTACCGGAAGTCAGAATGAAGATTGTTGTGGTCTGGTGAACAAGAACAGAGCATGTGGCAAGGTCCGATAGATTGGTCCGGATCTCTCAGAGGAAGTATCTTGGTGTAGTGCAGATTTGGGGAAGTCAAGAGGACTACCTTGAGTGGTATATTCCAAGGATTTAGCCTCCGGTGATGGACAAGGAAAAAGTTATGAATAGTTGAGTACCGGATTCCTGAGTGACAATAAGAACAGAGGAAGAACTGACTGACAGAACATCAGACTGTTTTCTGGATGTGTTACTATTGATGGTAAAGGTTGTGAAGGCATGAATCATGTTTGGCCGACATGATTAATGATTTCTACAAGTATATGCTTGATCCGCATTACTTGGTATGCAAGGATTCAGCCGACAGAACAGAGTTTGTGAGAAGATAAGACTATTACGGGTGCCGACTAGAAAGATAATGAAATCACTAGTGCGGATATATATAGAGGATGGATTTAGTTGTGAGAGTTGTTTTTGTGTTGTGTGGAATGCGAAAAAGTGCAGAGTAGAGCAGAAACAGCCAGAGAGATCCGGTATGTGAAAGGAAAGTAGAATAAAGAGGAGAGGAAAGATGAAGTGCAGCAGATCAGTGTACTGAGCCCAAACCGGAACTGAACTTCAGCATATGTAGATGCTTCCAATCAGTTCAAGTATTGTATAACATTCTTTTGTAGACAGTGTGTCTCCTTGTAGGCAGTGTGCCTCTTTGTGAGCAGTGTGCTCGGGCAGTGAGCCCTAATTGGCAAGTGCCATTTTGTAATTCCTTATTCTTCTAACAGAGAATAATCTTTGGGTTAATCACCCCATGGTTTTCTCCCTTAACAGGGTTTCCACGTCAAAAATACTGTGTCATGTGTTTTTCATTTCATGGTAATGTTTGTTTGTTTGATTCAATGCTGCATTGATTAATAAGAAAGTTCAAAAGAAGAAATAATTAGGATAACTGATTCACCCCCCCCTCTCAGTTATCAACAACAATCAATAGGGATTTTACACCTCATTCACAACAAAAAGTGGTAAATACTTGTCCTATTTTTATTGGCCAAAATTGACCTATAACTAATGAAGTGGATGATATTTAAGAATAGCCATGTTTTGCAGTCATTCAAAATGGTAAAAAATTATGAAATGAGAGGACTGGATCTTAAGTATAGAAGACAACTCTTTTACTGGCATGCATTCCATTGATCACATCCACCCAATGGACGTGAGAAATTAGTTGAAGACATTTTGAAAGTTTCAGGTGGTTTTCTATTACACCTCAGAGATTTGGAATAAGGCATTTACTCTATGAAAAATGACATAGATGTAGAAGTATAAGCTGTCGTGTTTGGCATGACTTGTTTTTCATTCTTTCTTTTCTTTCACATGCAGTATCTTGCTCAAAATGTTGTCAACTTTTAATAATTTGCTTGGATATTCTGTCTGTTGAACTTTTATTATTTATAGTTGATTATCTTCTTTTAGAATTTACCCATTAAAAAAATGTTAAATTGTTGTGTTTTAAGCCCACAGTAAGTCCAATTCATTGAGTTTATGTGTTCTATCAAATTCTTTTGTTAGCTTTTGAAAATCACAGTGAAAAGTTCAGGTATGATTTCAATTCAATGTTCAAAGCTTTGATCGATCGTTTGTTGTTATTGCTGCTTTTTGCTTCTCTTTTAGTTGCTAATGTTTTGGTGGGGTGTTGTTTTGATTCCTGCATCTTAACTGGTGACATGGCTTGGGGACTTGATTTGATTAAACCTGTTTAGATTCTTATTGAACTTCCCTAGGAGACATAAATTTTATGCTTTAAACAAACTCCTATGTTTAGGGAGTGTTGATGTTTAAATTTGCAGATAATCACCAAAATGGGAAACCCTAAGAATGTAGGACCTGATCCTTAGGATAACCTCTACATTTTAAAGAAGCTGGTTCTTCTCTAGGATTTGTGGGAAAAGAGAAGAAAGACACAAGATTATAAAATAAATGACTAATCTACTACTATGGCGATGTGCCAGATTCATTATCTACCCAACAACACAGTGATTAAACCCTAATAGATTCATTGGTAAAACTAAATAGCATAATGCATAATTAATAACCCAGCATAATACATATTTATCAGAGGCTAAGAATAGAAAGAAAGAAGAAGCAAGAATCAAAGACAAATCCAGATTTGCACAAAGTACCACTTTCTCTTCATTGTCTGATGGGAGAACAAAATACAGAGGCAAATAACTTGCACAAAATACAATATTACATCCCTCATGAGAGGCACCTGATGAGGCAAGAAAATGTCTCTACTATGCTGCTAAAATTTCTAATCTCTTGGTCCTGTATCTATCTATGTAGTTATGTCCCGGATCTCTATATTTATAACCCAAAAACCCTTTAAAGTCCTCTGAAACCACATAGAAAAATTTCCAACAGAAATCTTGTAAATCCTGACTTTCATAACTAATTCTTCTATTAACTGCCCTTTCTGTTTTGCCCTTGAGTTAGAAAAATCCATTGCTTGACTTGCGTGAAAAAACTCCCGCTCTTTTCTTCCCATTAGCTTTTGTCATGAAAATAAAATATAGCGATGCTTTATTTATCTTAGGGCTGCATATTTCATTTCACCGAGAGTCATAAGAATCTTTAATTTAATAAAGCCTCTTAATTCTTTGAGGGACCCACCATGCCCTTTATTAAAAGACTACATTTATTTGAACCTAATTTTAATCTCCCATAGGCCATTAATAAAAGACTCTTATTAATAAAGCATTCAACTTTATTTGGAAGAGGGCCTACCATTATTAAAACTCATTAAAATAATAACTCAGCTTATTACTAAGACTTACATGAGTTTCCTTATTTTCCAATGAATTTATAAAAATGAAACAAAACATTTATCTCTGCTCTGCGGCTTCCACTGGCACTCTTGGGAGAAAATTTTCTCTGCCTCTCCTCAAATGCCCACGGTTGCACCACTTGGCATCTTCTAGCCTTCCTAAGTGAGCCTTCTTTTTGGAGCGTGAGCCATTGGATCATTTCACATCAGACGGTTCTTGTAGCTCTTCTTTGGCCTGCATATGTTTTCTATGCTGTGTGAGCTTCAGGTTATACTGAGCCTTCATTTCTGACTGCGTTAGAGTTTATAGCTTGATGCTGTGACTTAGAAGCCTGATCTATGTTGTATGTTGTATCATTTGATTGGAGCTTATGCTAGAGCTCTTAGACTGTGTGCTCTTTCACTGCGCCATTGTTCTCCCTACCGTGTGCCATTTTTATGGCTTGAGCCATTTTATACAGTGGGTTTTCTTCATTGATCTCAAAAGGTTGAGATAATGTTATCATTTATAATGCTATGCCAACTAACTATACTTGCCTTTCAACCTCAAAGGTTGTATGCCATTATTTCCTTTTGCTTGGTAGGCTGCGACATGGTGTAAAATGTGTGCACCTTTGTTTCTCATACCTCACCTTTATTTGGAATAGATGTGCACCATATATGTTAGTGTTTGGTAGCTTCAAGAGATATTTTTCTCCTTAATTAAAGGTAGGTGGCCTACATATTGTAAATTATATCTTATATTTATTTCTTGAATGAGGCCGACCCTTGTGAAGAGTCGCCTTGCCTGTGAAGAGGTACCTTACCTTGTATATAAAGAAGGCAATGCTCATTCTTACATGATCAATAATTATATTTTAAAAAGACAAGTTCGCACATCAAAGGAGATCGATTATTATCATGCATTCGCATCGCATCAAGGAGTTCTTTCTTCTACAACATATTATCTTATTTCTTAGACCAGATCGATATTGTGTATATCTTGCATCTAAGAAAGGTGTTATTTCTTATTGCTTTAGATCGGCTTAGTGTGTGACCAAGTTGTAAAGTAGATTTGCTACTCATTCAATTCAATATATAAGTGATATATTGTGGATGGGTTTTTCTCCCTCAAGAAGGAGGGTTTTCCCAAGATATATGCTGTGTTCTATTGTTCATGTGTTGTTGTATTTCTGCTTATTGCATTTCTGATCTTAAAACTAACATGGTATCACAGCAAGGTTCAGGAAATCCAATCAGATTTGTCTAAGCAATATTGCAAGTTGAGAGGAATTCAATGAAGTCAATTTCTGAGATAAAATTCTGTGCATTTGTTTTAGAGTTTATTTGCAAAATTAGTGTTGCATCTGTAACAAAGATAGTTTTGATGAATTTGTCAATTGAATCCCTAGAGACAGAACCTTCCTAAGTTTCCTTGCCAGGTAGGACGTAGCCCCAGCCTAGAACTGCGAATAACATTCTTAAATATCTGTGAATGTTCTCATATAATTGGAAGCTCGTGAAAGAAGGGTAGGTCAAGCAGTAAATGTTAGATTATAGTAGGACCCAATAGACACCAGCAGGCGTTAGGAGTAGGGATTAAGTGAATTTTGTGGCCGAGCTCCAGGCTCTATCCACATCTTAATCCTATACCCTTGTGCAGGAATCAGCAACTCCATCTTAGGACAAAGGCAAGAAAATAATAGGTGGTCAACATTGTTTGGTAGAGGTCCCATTCTAAGGGCATATATCAACTAACCTGGGCGCACAGAGACAATCGATCCTTTGAAATTGATGCTGCAATCAGCGGTGTATGTTTATTTTATTAGAATCATTCTTTTAAGATAATTCTGTGCCAAATTGGGATAGTTATCCTCGGAGTACAATTTACTACTATTTGTGAGATCTGCCTAGGCTTGGGATCTTACACAATGACACAATGCAAGAATAAAGATAAAATGTGTAAGGTGATTCTAGATAGAGGAGAGTTTATTAATAACTTGGATGGCTATGCCATAGGAAAACTGCGCTCAATATGGCAGAGACATATATGATCAGTACTTGCAGATAAAAGGAAAGTCATAGGAATTGGGTAATATATTGTGTTGGTAGACTATTTGGAGACCTTTTTGAAGCCCTCCTATTCTTCTATTTAAAGGATTTTGAAATCAGGATTAAGATATGGAAGTGGTGATCAATATTGTAGATCTATAAAGAGAAAACTTTTAACAGCTGGGAAGAGACTACAAGACAAGCACTTGACTTCATCTATAGAATTGACCAACATAAAGAGATAAGTGTTTTATTTTTTGATCATGAATTTTATATTAATTCATACATTGGAATAGTGAATCATGTATTCTTCTAGCATTGGTATTTCTCTTTGGGATAGGCTGATTCTATGAACTATTAGTAATCTCTCTAAAAAAAGCTTCCAGGACAGATCGAGGAGCATAAGGATGATAAGAGATTGCATTCAATGAAAAAAAAAGAGCTTGATGCATCCTGTGAGGAAGTCACACAAGCTGAAGAATGGAGACACAGCTTGTTGCCTTGGAGCTGAGTTGGTGGCACATAACTGGAGACATCTCTCGAAGAGGAAGAAACTATTCAGATTGTCATTGTGATCAATTTCTTCAAAGAGGAGGAATTAACATTAGAGGGAGTCTAATAAACCAATAGAGGCAATCTTGGATGAGGAGGTCAGGAGATTGATGCAAGTACTTAGAGCTTTAGAGGGAGTCACATCATCATGAAGATTTGTTGTTAATGCATTTTTTCTGTAAGACTGAGAAATTTGAGGTGAAAGCCCTTGTTAATGCATTTTTCTCTGAGATGAAGAAATTTGAGGTGAAAGCCCTTATCCATCTCAGAGATGGAGATGTGGTTCTTTCCACCCTTTGGGAGTAGCCATGGTGGACGTCATGTTGAGTGAAACCAGGACGATGTATTTTCTCCACTAATGGGAGTAGCCATTGTGGACATCACATTGAGAGACTCCATGATGATTCTCTTGTACTTGTGTTTATCCACCCTCTAGGAGCAACCATGGTGGAAGTCATGTTGAGAGACTCTATGACGACATCGCATTGAGTGACTCTGTGATGGGCACTTGTGCACTTGTTTTCTTCCACTCATGGGAGTAGCCATGGTGGACATCATGTTGAGTGAGTCCATGATGATATCACGTTGAGAGACTCCGTGATAAATTCTTCTCGCAAATGGGTGTAGCCACTGTAGGTGTCATGTTGAGAGATTCCATGATGTAGATATTTGAGAAATATCTCCCTAGCTAAGAGGGAGTGTTAGTAGCTTGAGGAGATATTTTTCTCCTTAATTAAAGGCAGGCAGCCTACACATTGCAAATTATATCTTATATTTATTTCTTGAATGAGGCTGACCCTTGTCAAGAGTCGCCTTGCCTGTGAAGAGGCACCTTACCTTGTATATAAAGAAGGCAATGCTCATTCTTACATGATCAATAATTATATATTCAAAAAGACAAGTTTGCACATCAAAGGAGATCGATTATTATCAGGTATTTGCATCACATCAAAGAGTTCTTTCTTCTACAGCAGATTATCTTATTTCTTAGAGTAGATAGATATTTTGTATATCTTGCATCTAAGAAAGGTGCTATTTCTTATTGCTTAAGATCGGCCTAGTGTGTGGCCAAGTTGTAAAGCAGATTTGCTGCTCATTCAATTCAATATATAAGTGATATATTGTGGCTGGGTTTTTCTCCCTCAAGAAGGAGGGTTTTCCCAGGATATATGCTGTGTTCTATTGTTCCCGTGTTGTTGTAGTTTCTGCTTATTGCATTTCTGATCTTAAAACTAACAATATAGATTCTAAAACCAGCTCCATCATTTGAAACTTGCACATCATTGAAACTTATGAAGGTTGCGCCTCATCATTTGGTGGCCGCCTTGCTTCATTGAATGTCCGCGCACCATTTTAATGGACTACACTATTATTATAATGCTTGCGCAATACCTGAATGCTTATGCCAAGCTCTGTTTATGGTTTGCACCTTTGTTGTTGCACCATGACGTATGGTTGGCACACTTTGGTGGTTTTCAACATATAGTGGCCTTGGAATTAATAGAACCCATGGATCCTTCCTTGCTATAGCTGTGCCTAAAAACTAAGGCCGTGCCCTCTTAATCTTCTTCAGGCCGATCCTCTTTTATAATGGCTGAGCCTTAAACTTGGATGGCAGCGCTTGATATTTCATATAACTTGCACTTTCCCTTCTATGCTTTACACCACACCTTCGAGTATGCATCTCCATTTTATTTTACAGAGAGCCCCATCTGCATTGAAGTTGATTTAAGTATGGTATATTTGGATGCACTGCCTCGAACGCCTCTGTTTTATGGTTTGCACCTTTTGATTAGAATACTGGCGCCATGCTTAGCAAGTGCCTTTCATAAGATAGGCTGTGTCTCTTTTAGAGCTCACTCCAAAGGTTCGAATGGCTACGCTTTTGTTTATAAGGTCGATCCTTATTTCTATAGGGCAACGCCTTTGATATACTTATTTGGACCTGTTGTGCCATGATCTTTATATGGGGTTGCGCCTTAGATATATGGCTGATGCCATCATTCTATACCTACACACCTTCCATTTTAAATCTTATGAACCTTCTTTTGCAGGATCTGTCTGATATTCTAGATATGGTTGTGCTGTTGTTTCATAATGCTTGAGCTGAGCCTTGATTATAATACGGCTTCCTTGAAACTATAACTGATGCATTTTATTGAGATGGCTACCAATCATTTATTATTTATTGGACCTTTCAGAATACTCATGTCTGATTCGAATCTCACCCTTCGATCTGAATCTTATCTGAATCACGGACTCGAACTGCAGTGAAAGAATTTTGAAATGGTGTGCAAAATTGCGCAATAGGGAGTTCAAAATTAGGATGCCTTTATTATAAAAATGATTATCAACTATCTTGATTCTACTATGAGGCCATGTATGTTTCTTGTTATGATTGAGAGCAATCATCTAGGCTTTATTGAGTATTGGGCTGCTTAGAATGCTCAAAGTTTAACCCATCCTTATCAGGATGCCTCAGTTCAGTGCTTGGTTTTGGAGAAATTCTTTAGCAGGCTATAGGTGGGCCGATGATTGTCCATAATCAGAAATAATACAACACATTATGAGTAAAAATTTATTGGACTTAAGTACATATTTTGAAAAGAATTTATCTATAATAGCCCAGATTCAATAGGGTTGGTTTAGCGAACAACTCTACCCAACTTAGAACAAATTAAATTTATATTTATATTTCTAACATTTTTATGATGTTTAAGCTACAGTTTATGGAGGCGACTTCTTAGTTATCCACTATCTTGATTCTACTATGAGGCCATGTATGTTTCTTGTAATGATTGAGAGCAATCATCTGGGCTTTATTGAGTATTGGGCTTCTTAGAATAATGCTCGAAGTTTAACCCATCCTTATTAAGATGCCTTAGTTCAATGCTTGGTTTTGGAGAAATTCTTTAGCAGGCTATAGGTGGGCCGATGATTGTCCATAATCAGAACTGATACAACACATTAAGATTAAAAATATATTGGACTTAAGTACATATTCTGAAAAGAATTTATTTATAATAACCCAGATTCAATAGGGTTGGTTTAGCGAACAGCTCTACCCAACGAACAAATTAAATTTCTATTTATATTTCTAACATTTTTATGGTGTTTAAGCTACAGTTTTATGGAGGAGGCTTCTTAGAATATTTTTGTGGGTGATGTTGAGAATTTTTAAGAGTTTTATATGTAAAGGGTCCTATGAATTTTTTAATAATGAGCAAGCTTACAACTTTAAGCTCGAAACTTTCAGGATGGTGATTATTTTTTAGCAACAACGAATGTTATAAAATTATAAATAAATGACATGTGGCAACAAAATTTTAGGAAGTGGGTTGGAGAAACTTTTAACACCACCTCCAAACACCCCCTTAAATCTAAAATCTAAAAAGTATGGGCTCCTATTTTCTTGGACATGATTCTATTTTATCCTGCAGCATAATTTTCTTCTTCTCATGAGACTACCTACTCCACAAAAATAGTTCATGTAGTAGCTCATGAGACCCCTACTCTACAAAAATGTGATACCTCTTCCTTATCTTTGAAGCAAAACAATTGTTTAGTGAAACCAAAAAAGAGGGCTCTAAGCTCTAGGCTTTTGTTTAGACTAGGTCATAGAATGGCCCCTAAAAATTGTTGTTGCCAAGTTGGTGGACAAAGATTTCAATCCATGGATACTACGCAATTTGCTAGCCTACAAAAATTAAATGCCCAAATGGTTCCCACTTGAATTCCCAAATGTCCTCTTCTCAAACCCTAAATTACAATGACAATATAAATTAGCAAGGAATTTACATGGCAGAATACAACGATTGATTTGTTGCAATCCTACAGATGAAATTGATTTCTGAAACCTATGGACCAGATTTTCTCAATGGTAATCCTTTTCATCTTTAACAAGAGGTGGACTATGCGCTCGGGTGCTTTTTTTCGAGCAACCATCAGAAGACTGGGTCGCAGAATGGCACCTGAAAATTGTCGTTACCAAGTTGGTGGATAGAGATTTGAACCCACGAATACTATGCAATTTGCTGCCATGCAAAAAAATTGTCCATTTGTCAGGACCTAGAGTTACCATAGTGTACATCTCCTCCAAATTGTAATTTCATTTATTCAAGTCAATACAGACTACTTACATTATTTCACAAGTCCAATTAACTTGATATATGTTTTACAAATGTACATTGGCTGCATCTTTTAGCGTCATAGTGTTGCCATCCCTGCCCTGTTATGATTGGTGAGTTCTCCTGTGGTGAAACTCGAAAAGAGTTGCAAGGGAATCAACTTTGTTGTATCAAGAGATTTCTTCTTGTATTATTTCTCATTATTTTGGGCCTTTATAGTTTATGTGTAATAATTTTCTAGCTCAAGTGTTTTAGATTATGTGGTTGTCACTACTTCTTTAAGCTTAAGTTTTGCACGGGAATCCTATTCAAAATTATATGAGGCAGATTGAATCAAGTAAGTTGCATTTGTCACATCCCAATATTTAAATTTCAGGTTTCTTCCAAGATTTTAGTTATACCAAATATTTTTTATTTATTTAAAGTAATGTCAAATACAATATGGGGAGTTAAGCTTTCCTTAGGTTATTAAACTTTATTAATGGATATCCAATAAATATGTATTCAATTTGTGTATGCTACTAAATCGAGGTTTTATATTTGAATTGAGGTTTTATATTTGAGGAACAAAAGGATGTTTCAGTGTAGTCATCCAGCTCAAGCTTTTTGAAGTTCACAAGTAAGAAATAAAATGTAGAACCATTTATTGTGGTTAACTCGTTTAAGTGGTTAAACCTCAAAATCATTAGACAAAATGGTCAAAAACAATTCTTAAGTAGAAGACACTTTCGACAATAATACTAGCAATTACATAGTTAATAGAGTTCTTCTTTGTGAAAGGTAAAGGTTTAGGTTGTCTTTAAAAGTCATGGCCAAGACAAATGCCAATTTAACATATGAGACCTCCTTTATCAAAACCCACAAGTGAGTTTCTTTCTATTTACCTTATATATTATTCAAACTTTGTGAATAGATCTCAATCTAACAAAGAAAATGCAACTTAAATCATATATTTGAGATAGATGAAAATCTTATTTGATGACTTTGATGCAGAGTCATTACATGGGTGGATGATTCATCAACAGGCCACTCAAACCTTGAGACATGTTTGGGGAATTTCACTTCACAAAATCAATCTTCCTAGGCATTGAACTCTTGAACCAAGAGAACCCTTCATAGATATGACATCAAATGACTCACTTTCTTGAGGGAAGACATGTCAGGGGTCCCAAGACAACACACACACAATCATCCCAAACCAATGGTTAGGGTCTTGCATACATAGGATGAGTATTTGCTTCACAAGCCTCTTGAACTCCTAGTAGCCCTATTTCGGAATAGCAGTGAATAACTTTTCACTGAGGCCTTTCTCCACAAACCTCAAACCTGATCCAAATACATTTTTGGAAGATGCATAACATATGTCAAAATGACCATGGATTATTTTGGAAAATGTGCTCTAAAAATGGACTGGTAATTCTTCTACAAGGGTTCAAACTCGGAAATTTCACTATGAAATGCCACGAACAGTCATTCATAACTTCCACACAACACAAAATGACGTCAATCGCTTTGGTCAGATTGTAGATAACATAGGTACAGACGTTATCCAAAATTTACATAAAGATCTAACGGTAGAAACAAAATTTATGACGTTTTTCCCAAAATGGGTAACCCTAGTCCCCGGTCTCATCATAAAAATAATTTTTACAAAAACAATCATAACTTCTTCAATTCTTAACCAAATTAAGTCAGACAAAAAGAAATAGAAAGAGGATTCAGAGACCTTTCCAAAAATACATCCTTTCTTCATTATGATTCTATATGTGACCCTACCAAATGTTGCAACAAGACAGTTGCAGGGAAAATCTAAAAATTACAGTCCATAAAACACTCATATCTTCCTCAATATTGCACCAAATTTCTACTTCAATATCACATTAGTATTACATAGGTTCCAAGCTGTACATGGCCATACAGGGCTTGGAACCAGAGTAAAAAACTGTTAGAACTACAGAATAAGGGCTTAAATCACAAGTTTCAAATCTAATTCACATCTATTCATCTTGGTTCAAGTTTTGCATGCTTAAATAGGTGTCTACATACACAAGATCAACCTCCACATCAGTTTAACTGATCAACTACCCTCTTTTAACACAATGACTCTTCATTCCCCCTAATCTTGCCTTGATAGCTTTACAACTTTTGCCATTTTTCAATGTTGACAACTTTATACAAATTCTCCATCCTAGACCACCTTTAACATGACAAAATGGACTAATTATTATCATTTACAACCTCTCAAACTTTTCCTTGGCCATTTTGACCCTTTGACCAACCTTGACCATATTAGGACCTTTTAGGTCTCTTGGCACAAAAATGGCTTTCCAAGCTTTACAAATGAGTTTTTTTATACCAAAGACTTCATGACATTAGAAATCATGTATGAACATTACAAATAAGCAAAAATACACTTTGACCTCATAAGATGTCTTTTTGTTTGGGCGCCCCTGCACCAAACAACTGGCCTTGAAACCTTTCCAAGTCCCTTGGAAATAATGGAACAACCTGCAACAATTCTTTGTCTTGGATTGATCCTCTCTTTGAAAACTCCCTTATCCTTGCCTTGGTGTCATTCTTTGCCCTTACCTCTGCCTCTTGCCATTGCCATCAAGTTCATCTTCAGAAGGACACAGGACTGTCCTTGCATTACCTTTCCATCTTCACCTTCTCACGTACTCCTATTAGTGGAGTACTTTATTGACTGCAACTTCAAGTGCCTTTTTCTAGTCAGATGTTCATCTGTCCTTGCTGATGGACCACACCAACAACAAACCATCCATCTCACCCAATAGTAGATCCTAGAAGATGCCTCACTCTGTTTTCACCTTGCACCTTTTACCCAGCTTGATCTCTATTGGAGAATGGTCATGACAGACCTCCTCTTGTCTGCCCACACACAACCTCATAAACCTCCTTCTTGCAGCTATATGGAACAAGCACCTGCAACCAAACAACTTAGTAACACAAAATCCAAAACTTTTAGCAAGGTCCTAGTGTGGATTGCCTCCTTTGGCGGTCTATCTACACACTCAAGATCTTCTAGCTTTGATACCACTATGATGTAGAGGCACTAGGATAGGTAGAGGTTTTTACAAATAGACAAGACTCTCTTCACTCCCTAAACCCCAAATTTAAAGATCATCATACAAAAATGGGAACAACAATTAGTAGTTCTAAAATCATCATAAAAAGGTTGATTTGACATGCCATGGGATCCATTCCAATCATTGGCAAAGGCAGAACAAACTTAGTTTTGGTACTTCCTTCTTTAGGCCTCTAAATCCCTTGTAGCCCTAGAAATATGGACAGTCATCAATAACTTTTGATGCAGACCTGCAAACCTAGATCTTAGACAATCTGGAGATACCCATTTGGACTCCCTGAAATATATCTCAAATTGGGTACAGGTTTTTTTGGACGGTATGGTCCAACCTATAACTCCCCCTAGTGACCTAGAGCCCTAATTAGGCCAAAAATACAAAGAGACCTCTACAAAATTCATGCATAGAACCCAATAAATGAATGGAGCACTTATTATTATGTTAAAACTAAGAATTATGTGGGTTTTGGGCCCCCAACATGGACTGCAACTGATTGGTCCACTTTTGTTCCCCCAAATGCATCTAGACATCACCTAACACATGAAGATGTTAGGTTTCTTTATTGAAGACTCCTCCTTCTCAGATCCTCTACCAAAAACCTATCATAACATCCTAAAACTAACACCAACCAGCCCATTCCACTAATCAAGAGTTTGGTCAAATCAGTGGAATGGGAAGAAATGCCATATTTCTATCCAAAACCCTAGGTTGGGTTATGGCGATCAGTTTTCAGAGAAATGTAAATAAATCAAACACAAAGTAATTTCAGAGCCTCTAACCACTTGCAATGGAAGCCTAACTCATACCTCTATCATTCCTCAAACTTTAGCCTTATGACACCTCCGTACAAGAACAAGGTACGACTTGTAGCAACAGATTACATAGAAAAATGCAGAAAATCTAAGTTTTATTATTGTCTTCTCCTTCACAATGTCTTCTCCAAGACTTCTTCTCCCTCTCCAATGTCTTAGACAACATATAGTTGATCATACAACTGATTGAGAGGCAGTTTGGGTTGATCGAAGGTCCATAACTACTCTTCCACCATTGAACTACCCTGTTTAGTTTTAAAACTGCAACTAATTACCAGTTTTGCAACTACCTTGTTTAGGACTGCATTGATTGGTTTAGGCTTAACAATGCCTTCAAACACTTTGACAATGTCATTAAAGCTTTGACAAGACATTTAGACTTCTATATGCCTTAACACTATATGCCTTAGTAAGGCTTACAACATGAAGTTTGTATGATTGCCCCTTATGACTTTATGACTACCTCTTATTACAATCTGTGATTGTATGATTGCCTATTACAAACATGGCATCATAATCCTTATTACAACATGAGAATGGTCTTCCAAGACCTTATTACAACATAAACAAACAAAAACACTCATGATCCTCTTGGTGCTCCTGCACCATAATTGATTGTAGATAGTAGTCATTTACTCAATCTATTTTATAGTGCAACACCCTAACATGGAAAATCGGTTCCTCAAGTACTCATGAAAATCAACCTAAAGAGTCTGATGGGGACTTTGAATCTCAGGTTGTCATGTCTCAAGTAGTAATAGAAGGAGAAAATACAAGCATTGATGAATATGGAATTCTAAGTAGAGTGCTACACTTATTGGTGGTATCCTTTCTCTTTACCTCTTAGCTTCTGCATAAACATATTTAATTATTTTTGTTTAGAGGATTTTTCTTTTTCTTGAAGCATATGTTGTAACTATTGAACTGCTGTTCATTATTTAGAGGATACATATATTTTCCCCAATACGTTAAGTAGTCTATTAGTATGGGGAAATAGAATTGACATTCCTTTTATCTTTGTTAGACTGAATTGCTTTTCCTGTTTAGTTGGATTTTTCATGTTGGTTTTCCTTAAGATATAAAACCCATAGATAACACTGTTAGGTTTATTTTTTGACTATTTGTGAAAGTGGTAAAGAAATAGAATTTGCCAAATTGCATTGTTCATTGGGGTCATCTAGTAAATATTATACATATGCCTTTCATTTCCTTCTTATAATTGATTGATGTATTCTAAAATGAATTGATTCCCACAAATACCATACCAGATTTGAAGTTTGGGACAAAGATTCGATGTTGAGATTTTCTCAATTGTTGTTGATCTAAATAGATCCTAAAGTTTTATGTACAATCATGGATAGATTAGGGAAACATGAATAGAAAATGAAATTCAATGTAGGGACAAGTGTTTGATAGTGATATAAAACTATACAAAACATAGACTATCCTATAGGTGTATCAGTGTCTTAGACTCCTATGCAGGTGTTGTAGCATCCACAAACAATAAAAACATTGAAACTTGGAATTTACAAAATGAACAAATATCATTTTGGTTTTCTACAACTATAGAGCTTCTTCTCTAGTTCTAGAAAAATCTATTGTACATAAGTTTCAATATGTGCTTGTAAAGGGGAGACGAAAGGTCATATGTCTCTTCATTTTCCCAAAGCTTTGGAAATCTATGTGTGGAATGTAAGTTTGGCTTTCAAAAAAAATGGGGGAGGAATGCCAATCATGTGTTGTATCTACTCCTCCTAGAATTATTGGTGAAAAAGTATGTGTTGTATCATCCCTTTTATGATTAATATATTTGGGTAGAAGAGCAGTTGCCTCTACCAATTGGGTTTTCCACCCCACATTTGGGTTTTCCTAGCTCATATATTGTGTTATGTTGTAGCACATTATTTTCTTAGGAGCACAACACAATAATATATTTATTAATAGCTATCATTTGATTTTTAATTAAGTAGCACAATAGAAATTGTTGGTTTTGTATTTTATACAAGCATAGATCTTGGGATTTTACATATCAATAGGTATCAGAATAGAAAGTTCTTTGGGGTTTGTAGAGGATTTTGGTAACACATAGAGTTTGTGTGTATAACCATATTTGCAATTAATCTCAGGGTGTGTAGATTACAAAGAATCAACTGTGACTAAAATCACAAACAAAAATCTTGAAGATCTCCAAGAAGGCCACGAGTTTTGTTTTAGGAGAAAATAGAGCTATTTGGGAAGAAATCTTCCATTTTAATGAGAGGCTTGAAGAGTTAAAACAAGAGTTGAATGAGAAGGATGCACTTCTAAAAAATATTCAAGAAGAAAAAAAAAATTCAAGAAGAAGAAGAAACTATTTGAAAGGTATGCAAGAGCATCCATGAACAAATTCCTTGGATAATTTAAAAATGAATCATTCCACTTGTAAGTTTGAAGAAAAAACTAAGGGTTTAGGTTCAACATTGCTTGCAAGGATGGGATACAATCTAAGAGGACTTGGTAAGAATGGACAAGGAATTCTTCAACCAATTGAATAGTGAAGGAAAGACAATAATTTGAGGGACCTAGTTATGGAGGCATGGTGATTAGAGAAGGCTCAAAGGGATCTTAACTATGCACAAATCAAGGATAGCTCATGGGAGGTAAAAATTTATCTAATATTGTGTTTGTTAAGTGTCAATATGATTGTATGATGTCTCAAAAGAAAGAGTAGCAATCTAAGGAAGAAGAGTAAAGAAAAAATCCACTTCAACAAGAAGAGAAGAAATGGGAGAATTATGTTGGACACCTACTTCATTAGTATCCAATCCTAAGGAGGTAATTGATCATGTTGTTAAGTATTCAATTTTTTTCTCAAATTGCGAAAGGAATTTGCATAGAGTAGAAGACTACAAATTACAACTTCCATGCATAGTTTGTGGAAGAAATAACTATTGTGGTTTTATGTGCAAAATAAACACCATCACTAAGGAGCACAAGTCCCATGGTATGGATGGAAAAAGGAGGAATCACCCACCTAAGTCAAGGCAAGATAAGGGTAAAGGAACACTTAAGGAAGGTAATGGGAATTCTAATTTGAGCATGTGTAAATCTAACAATTATTGTTCCCATCTTAAAAGTAGAGGACATTGGGATGAAAAGCATTAGAGGCTATATCCCAAACTTCACCCAAAGAATGGAAAAGAGAAAAAGAGTAGCCAATTGAGCTTGAGTTATGACATGTTCATACATCTCCTCCAAATTATAATTTCAATTATGCAAAGTGAATTAAAGCCGCTTACATTATTACTTACTCATCATAGAGGCCCAACTTGATATATGTTTAACAAATATACATTGAATATAGCTTTCAACTTAAAATTGTTGACATCCCTTCCTTATTATGATTGGTGGATTTCTATAGGGTGGCAACTCGAGAAGAGATGCAAGGGAATTAACTTTGTTGTACTAAGAGATTTCTTCTTGTGTTATTTATCATTATTAGGGGCATTATAATTTATGTCTAATAATTTTCTAGCTCTTATTTTGGGTTATGTGGCTATTATAGATTCTTTGATCACAAGTTTTTCATTAAAATCCTATTCAAAATCATATGAGTTAGCTTGAATCAAGTAAGTTGGATTCCTCACATCCCAAAATTTAAATTCAAGATTTTAGTTATACCAGATAGTTTTAATTTATCCAAAATAATGTCAAATACAATGTGGAAAGTCAAGGTCATCACAAGTTTCTAAACCTCGTTAATGGATATCTAGTAAATATGTAGTCAATTTGCCAATGCTTCTAAATCAACTAGGGGGTTATACTTGAGGAATAAAAGGGTGTCCCAATGTAGTCACCCATTTCAATTTTTTGAAGCTCACAAGTAAGAAATAAAGTGTAGAACAATTTACTATAGTTAATTCATTGAAGTGGTTAAACCTCAAATCATCAAATAAAATGGGTGTTTTTTCAATAAAAGACACTTTTGACAATAAGACTAGAAATTACATAGTTAATAAAGTTATTTTTGGTGAAAGGTAGAGGTTTAGGTTATCTTTAAAGTCATGGCCAAGATAGATGTCAACTTAGCATATGAGACCCCCTTTGTCAAAACCCACAAGTGGGTTTCTTTGTATTTACCTTATATGTTATTCAAATGTTATTCAAACTTTGTATATAGAGCTTTACCTTATATGTTTGCTCTGAGTTGCAGCCTCCTCAAATTCTCCATGTGTTCCAAGCTTTCTATTCCGGGCACCTCCCAGCAGGTGTCTAGTCTCAAGCTTTCCAATCTTGTGCAATTTTCTAAATCTTCAATTTTCTCAATTCGGTGGCAACCTGTTAGTTCAAATCCTCTGAGGCAAGTTGAACGTGCAAAGCTAGGAAGCTTATCCAACTCTGGAAACCTGATTATATCCAGCCATTCAAGGTTTACCAGATCCCAAATAACCCTTATGTTCTTCGGCATTTTACAGTTTACCAAAACTATTGACTTCATTGTCGCTGGCAGTGGTTCGATCTCCATTAAATGAGGATTATTGGAAAGAGAGAGTCTCTCAAGGCGGGGACAACAGTCTTCAGAAATTGATATCCTGTACACTTCTGTTTTGTTCAAATCTATTGACTTCAGATTGCGGAATGCAAAGGGTAACAGCCCTGCCCAAAAATCCAATTCGCTGATTGGACAACCGGATATGCTCAATGTTTGAAGATTACTCAGTTGCCTAACTGATTTTGGTAGAGATTTCACTCCTAAATTTAGGATCCCTAATTCCTTTAAGAGATTAAGACGGCACGCTTGTGAACAACTCACTCCCTATACTCATCTTTCTCAGCCTGCTGAATTGACCGATGTTAACTGGTAGTTCCCTTAAATAGAGCCATCTTAAGGATGCCTGAGTGGTGATGTGACGAGGCAACTCCTCCAATTGCTTGCACTTAGAAAGGCTGAAATACTCCAGCTTTGTCATGTTTTCCATAATGTTTAAGTCCTCTGACCTGAATATGAGTTGACTACAGCCCTCTAAATTGAGATATTCCAGGAGCATCATGTTCTTACAAGAAACTGGCAATCTCCTCAACTCGCCGCAATAGGACAAACTTAGATGCCGCAGATTTCTCAAATTGCCGAAATTGCTGGGCAGTGAGAATAGCATTTTACACGCATATAACACCAGGTGTTCCAGCGATTGGAGAAGGCAAAATTCATTTGGCAGACTCGAAACATTGTAGCCATTTATAATTACTATCTTTTTCAAATGATTCAGACGTCCTATGGAATTTGGGAAACCTTGGAATTTGTGGCATTGAGAAATAACCAACTCCCTTATCTGCACAGGAGCCTGCAGCACATGTCGAAGTAGAGAAACGTAAAGCATAAAACAATTATAGAAGGATTGAAATACCGATTTAAAACAGGTAAAAACGGACGACGCTTACCTCGCCGTCAGTCTTTCCCCCACAACTCTTCTAAATGATGTTCATAATAGTCTTCATAGAGTTCTAAAACCCTCAACTTTTTCAATGAAAGCCTTGACGGAAGACATCGCTGCCCAATTTGGAACCAGCGAAGCCAGATCAGCTCTCTGGACACTTCACCCATTATTTGATTAAAATAATTTTCACTAATCACAAAAAATTTTAGTCCAACTAAGGAGGGTGCGAGTGACCAAATTCCTCCATTTGTGTTAACCATGAGTTTCCCATGCGAGTAGCAAACGCGAAACTCTATCAGCCTCGTCAGTTATTTTGGTTCTTGCTGGAAAGAGCTTTCTTTTTTCCTAAATAGAAAACACATAAAATATCCAGAAAATAAAATAAAAGCAAAAGAAATTCTACAAACAATTAAAATTACTAAAAGGAAGTAGAGAAACAAAAGATGCAGACAAACAAACCCCATAATGAATCCACTGTATTTGATTTGAGGTGGCCTGTATTCCTCGAATGGCGATTCTTTTCTGAAAAGAGGAAAAAAATACAAAATTAGAAACTACAAAATAGAAGACCTAATACAGCCAGTACTGAGATCAAAATAATTCTGTTGGCTGTTCAAACACTCACTATTTGAGTAAATAGGTAAGTTGATTAGTCTTTTAGATTGAAAAATAGGTCTAGCTAGCCAGACTGTCTTCTTAGACAGCTATTTAACTGTAAAATTAATTAAACTTCATATGGACACAAACATTTGTGTGTAAACAAAAAGGTTCCCTTTGCATTGATTGGTCAGATACTAAAAGAAAGAATTAACCTCACCTCTGCCTGAGGCAATAAAAGAAAATATTTGCCTTACCTCTTTGTATTTATCAATATCAATAATCTGCTGTGGAAACCAAAGCTGGTAGGCTGACTGTTGATTTGCAATTTCTCTTCCCAAATCTCTTAAATGGTCATCCATTCTTATGCAATTTCTGTTGTCAATCTCAACCAAACACTTATTCAAGAGCCTCTCCCAATTGTAGATACCACTCCACTCAATCCATTCCACACTTCAATTGCCAAGCTACTCTCTTCTCCAATGAAGAAACATGCAGTATCGAGGAACATCTGTTTCTCTTCATAATTAAGGGCATCATAACTTACTTTGAGTTTCTTTTTGATATCACCAGATAATATTCTTGAGATATTATGTAACAAAGACTCCCAATATTCTTTGCAGGACTCCCCATATAGCTGTCCCCCAAATAGCTTGAGAGATAAAGGTAATCCTTGGCAAGTCTTTAAAAACTTTTCTACAAGTTTCTCAAATCCATTTGGTGGAAAGGATTGTAAGAAAACATGCCAACAAAAAAGCTTCTTTGCATACAATGAATCCAGTGGTCTCATTTTATATATGTAAGAGATGCCCCAAGATTTAAGGACATCATAAGCCCATGTGGTAACAATGATGAGACTACCCCTTTGAAAGCTGTCTTTTGTGGGCAAGAAAGCATCAAGTTGCTCCATATTATCTACATCATCGAGAACAATCAACACCCTAACAGATCTCAAACCCCTTGAAAGAGTACCCATACCTTCCTCGATATTGTCAAATGCTGAGGAGTTTTTTCTGCTTCTCATGCAACAGACCTTTGGTTGTAGCATCTCGAACATCAAACACAAAACTTGACCTCTCCATCGAAGAGGATATTTTATTGAATAACTCTTTTGCAAGGGTGGTTTTGCCCGAACCACCCATACCCCAAATTCCTACAATTTGTACAATCTGATTATTGTGGGCAGATCGGAGTGTATTCACCTCAAAATCTTTCACTATTTCTTTCATACCGACTGGATGCTTTGCAACCACTAATGGTACGTGCTTTATTTCTTTCAAAACACAACTCACAATATTCTCCAGCAGCCTCATCTCATTGCTGAAGAAGTTAAAAAAAAATTCGAAATACTAATAAGTGATTATGCCAAAGTTAAATGCATACATATGAAAAAGAATGGATATTCCTTAAAATAGAAAGGCAGAATGTGCGGTACTTACTCCTTATTTTTGATGATTTCACCAATGTAAAATGAGACGTCGTGGAGTGCCTTTTTCCATTCCTGAAGCTTTTTTGAGCTGTATCTACCCTTCTTTTCTTGCTCCTTAAAAGTCTTAGCATACATTCCATTTCGTCGATCTACCATGTTGTCACAACCCATCTTTACAATTGATTAGAATGTAATGACACAAATAAAAATTAAATTAGATAAACATAAATGTACACTCATTTAAAAATACAAATAATAAACAATTTTCAACAATGGAGTACACTTCTAGAAAAAGGCATAAATGAGGTCCAATCTCCCCTCATTTTCTAGTCAAGAGTCAAGGTCATATCTAATAAATAACATGAGAAAATTTTCACATGAATAAATGACAAAGGAGAAAATTGGAGAAATCATTTAAGATCATTAGGTCCTTTTTCTCCTAAAAATTTATGGCAAAATCGAAAATAGATCAGCCTCATTTATGGGAGAGACTTGACTCAAAGACTTGAGTCTATACCCATAAGGATTAGAAATTTCTATAAATTGCCTGGATTTGTGAGGAAGAGGATAGAGAACTCTAATTTGGGAGTGCTGGAGAAATCTGTAAGAGGTCTCCCCTTTATCATTTTGTTTGGTTCTTTTGAATGTCTAATTCCTGAATTTTGTTAATAGATTTTAGTTTGTAATTCATGTTGATGATATGTTACAATTTAATATCTGTGTGGAAGTTTTTATGAAAGATTTGATGTATAGAAGTAGCATTTGTTTATTTAAACCACCCTAACCCGTTGGCCTCTTCTCTCTGCCACTCCCTCAGCATTCAGCCGTCGATACTCTGTTCCTTACCCTATTTCCATACCCTGTGCCTGACCCATGCAGGCAAAGGTAGGGAGGACATTAGTGATAGTTGTGGAATTTAGCTGTATGCACTACCAATTTCATTTATTTAAACATTTCTAAAGCCATTTCGTGTTCCAAAGCTCCCACATAGACTCCGGCAGATAGGTCGATAGCAACATTGTAGAATTTTTCTTTAAATCTGCCAATTGCATTTTCTTGACAGTTTTGAAAGCCTTTTTCAACAAATCCATTTTGTGCATATCCTACCATCACGGCCTTCCATGGGATCACATTTCTTTAGGCATTTTGTCAATCAGTTCACATGCCTGGTCTGTTTTACCACGTTTTGCATACATGTCCACCTGAGCGTTTTTAGCTCCGAATTCTCCCCTCCTGATATGCTTTGACAAATATTCATACCCTGTTTCTAGCATGCTCAGAAAGACAAAGAACGGCCTTGGCATTACAACTGCCAATGTCATTTGCTTGAAAGTTTCAAACCTTTTCAACAGATTTGTTTTGTGAAACCCGGCAATCTTGCATTCAACGAGATGACAATCTGTTTGAGGTATTCTGTCAAACAATTCACGTTCCTAGTCTGTGCTTTTACATTTTGCATGCATGTCTACCGGGGCACTTGCAACCACAACAAAAACAAAATTCCTCCTTCCTTTATGCTTGGACGGTTATCCATACCCTGATCTAGTGCCACGCAAGCATAGGCAGGGAGGACAGTAGTAAGGTTTGTTGAATTTGGTTTTACAACTGCCAATTTCATTTACTTGAAAGTTTCTAAGGCTCTTTTCTTATTTGTTTTTTACATCCATTTTATGCTCAACCTGCAAACGTTGGAGTCCATGAGATAACATTTCTTTGAAGGATTTTGACAAACGGTTGGCATGCCTTGTCTGAGCTGTCTCATTTTGCATACATGTCTACCAGAACATTTCCGACTACAATATCTGACAAAAATCCCTCCTTCCTTTATGCCTTGAAGGATGTCCATGCCCTGTTCTTAGATCAGTAGAAAATAGCATAAAGTTCTAAGTACCCCAAAATCATTGAACGAAGCTGGTTAAATAGGAAGTTCATCTTATGATATTAAAATAGCATCTATTATGTGTTCAACTACTATTATTGGAAAAAAAACAAGTTTCCTCCATACTGACCGCAAGAAGCACAATCTGCCATGCGCTGGTTAGCATAGTTCTTTGCGTAGACAACCACAGTATCATCCGACACTAGAGGTCCAACGCCCAATTGAGACTTCGCATCGTTGTGAGGACTTAAAAACTGTGTTTGCAAGTCCTGTCCTGCGCACAATTACAGGAAGGACATGACCAAAACAAGCCACATGAACCACATCTTCATCATCTCTAACAGATACTCTTTTACTTGAAAAATATCTAAACCAACGCTGTTAGTTATAGCCAAACAAAAGGCTGGATTGAGAGTAGATTTGTGCTTCCTTTAAACAAACCAATGTATCAATTCATCTAATTTTTCGCAATCCCTAGTAAGTCAGTGTCAAAAGCCTTTAAGAAATTAATGTACAAACTCAGCTAATTTTTTGCAATCCCCAGTACGCCAGTGTAAACTCTTCTATTAGTTTTTGACATGTTAAGCATTTTTTTTTTCCACATATGCTTTACATAGTCAAGAATATATTGACCAATTAAAAATAAAATAAATAAAATAAAAATAAAATGAAATATAAAACAAATAAAGTAAAGATATATGGTATGATGATAAATAGAGTTATATAGGATAGAAAAGATTAAGTATTATAAAAAGTAAATGAAAGAATTAGGAAAAATTATAGTGAAATAAGGTTGATGAGGTAAATTAATTTGAGAGTGGATAATTAAAAGAATAAAAGAAAAGAAAATAAATAAATAAATAAAGAATAAAGAATAAAATATTGTGAGTGATGCAAAATTTACTCTACAACATCTTTATAACATGTAGTCTATAACATGTGTGTAAAATAAGAGTAAAGTAAAATGGTAAGTTTGGTTTTCTTTGGTTACCATTTCTATAATAATAGACCATAACTATTAATCTAACCTCGTTATTTATAACTAAAACTCTAAGATTCTATAATTAAATCTTCAACAAATCACTTGAGCACATGAAAGGATAGTCTCTATAATGCCTTGTGAAAATATTTTGGAGCTATGGATCACCTTACTAGGACACAAAGTCTTGGGATGGTTGTCTAAATAGATGCCATTATTTAAGAAAATGTATTTTGTAGTCAAAACATATATAGACTTATTAATATATAATTAACTAGATAATGTTAAAACATTAGTTTTTAATTATAAACGAACTTGAATAATATATGAACCTAGGAAGGTACTTTAAGAAAAGATCTTGATAATAGGCCAAGAACGAAAATCTTGGACTAATGATTGAGTTCTTCTATTATCACATTTGAACTTTCATTAAAATTCTTGGTGGATATATCATATGAATGAATCATTCTATATACAGAATAATGTGAACCATATTAATGTTAATCAAATTGGATACTCAACATTCCTATACAAGAAATTGCTAATAAAGCAATAATATAAAGTTCTAGATAACTTTGTAAATACAACTATCTATGAATCTAAAGATTTGCCCTTTGGGCCACATATAGACACAAGTAGAATGCCCTATTTAACAAAAGAGAATCTCTATGATTGAGTATCCATGTTATTAAGTTTCTAAATGTTAGGAAATTGAATACAATTAAAAATGTCATCTTAAATTAATACTTATGTTTCCTTAGGTAAAAGCACACTAAAACAACTTAAACAAACATTAAATTTGCTGGGGAGAGTGAATAATAATGGGGTAAATGAACCATCATGTTTCTTGAGCATGTAAATTGCAAGGACAAGTGTATTAAAGTTGAAAGAACATAAATTATGTACGTAATCAAAAAGATTTTTTAAATTGTTGTTAATTAAAAAATTAGAATATCTATTGACTAGTTTTGGTTAATGAGAACCTTGTTAAATTTTACTCAAGTTATGGAAATAATGTTCTTGTTGAAGATGTCTTCCTTGTTTTACGATTATTGGTTTAAAAGAAAGTTAGCAATGATCATGCAAGAAGTTATATCAATTCTTTACTTACATGATAAAATAAGATTTCCTTGTTTCTCCTAAGACTACATCCTTATGTGCATTATTGATAAATATCTTTTCTAGTTTATGCATGTACAATTATGAATTGATGGTAGTAATTGTATCATTTCTAGGCCTATTCATTTCTCATAAACAAATTTATCAAGCATGTCCGCTTTATCATTTTATTTATTTTGATATAGATAAAGCTTTTCTATTAGCTAGGTAATCTTTAACAAATGTCCAAAAACTCAAAAACAAATCGTAGTGTTCAGTTTTTACGGTACCTCTGTGTCACGCTTATAGGTAATGCCGTAGCGTTGAACCAAGTACCTCACGTCTAACATAGCTGCAACAACGACATCTAGGCACTATCCCTCTAGATCGTCAAAGAGTAATAAGGAACATGTCTAAGTTAAATCTACATGAAGGGAAAATCTCCTCGGATACCTCACTAAAAAGATTAATTAAAAATAAAGGGTGAGTCTATAAAAAAAAGTTGTAGGATGATCAACGGAAAGACCTTGACAGGGAAATATGCGTGTTAGGTAAATGATTCACACTTGAAAACTTAAATCTCAAACACTCCCGGGAGGTGTGTTTGCAAAAATAGTTCATTAGGAATTATGTCCATTATATCACTCGAGTGGGTGGCAATCGGCAAAGAGCTGTGTACCCACTCACAACTACATTAAACATAGTGCAAGACAGAACTACATGTTCGCATTCATTGTGTAGATCACATCTGAAGAGGGCCTTGATCCCGTGGATACAGGGTATGTAGGCAGTCTGGACGGCAAAGGATGCCCCCAGTAATCAGGTCCCTCGGATATAGTATACTCCTTTATAATCAACTTCATAATTTTGATCCCTAGTTTAAAGGTTATCTAGGTAACTTAAGAATTCTCCAAGTACTCAAAAGAATCCTCAGGGTGGATTACTTGTACCTGAATTTGCCATAAACTAAGGCGCGTACAAGTTGATGTTATGTGTTCCCTGGTTGACATCCTTAGTACAGTGTCTAGGTAGACTATGGTCCCCAGGAAGTGACTCATGAACTTGTATTGGTCCTGAGGGAGTCAGAAGTCTCTGGCCAGAGTATAATGATTTCTATCCTATTTAGCCCAGTTGGATGTTGTGTTTACTTATCCCATATTGGATAGAGTCTTGGTCCATTTGACCACCAGGCTATTTTTCCACCATTTGTTCTAGCCCATTTTGGGTAGCAATAAGGTCCGTTAGACCTGGTTCCGTATGAACCTATTTGCCCAAAGGATAGAAGAGCCCGGGTTGGCTTAAGAATGTTCCATTTGAACATATGGCTCGTATTGGCTGGAATTTTTCCTGAGTACTCAATCAAAGTCTTGATATATCTCATAAGAACTTGTTAATAAAGTAAAATTTTTGAAAATTTGAGTTTGGACCAAGTGGGTCCTTACACATGTAGAGCATCAATGGAAGCATATGTGTTTTTGTTTTTCTTCTTGCATACGTATTCCTCAAGGAAGAAAATAAAACACAATATCCATAGCTCAGAGATCTATGGAAATGTTGGATGCCCAATTTTTGTAAGGCTTTTGAGGGCGTCACAGAGAGGTATAGCACTTTTTATTGAGTGTCTTTGATCAAATTTATTTGTTTGTTGTTTTCTTGCCCTTCCCTTTACCTTTCAATGAATGGCATTTAGGTCCTCCTCCATATCAGGGTTTCTTTGTTTGTTGTTTACTTGTCGTTAAGTAATGTATTAATTTTTTATAATAATTCAAATTTAATTTTAATTACTTTTTTAATTAGGTTTTTTCAATTGCTGGAGTTGAAATATAATTTTCTATGTTTTTGTTGTACCTTGGATACAGTTGGGATCGAAGGCAACTGGCTGGAGCTCCTCATCACAAAGATATGCTATGTTGAACCATATTTTGTATAGTTGTTTACTAGCTTAAGGTCACAAGAAGTTTCTTCAGCTAGATAAGAGGATGGAAGAGAAATATTTTGTTTAGAACAGACAATTCTTTCACATGTGATTACCAATTTTGTAACTCACCAAATAGAGGAATTCTCACTGTTAGTGAATTCACAGCCATGCAAATCTATTGTAAGAGAATTTGTAACATTTATTATTGAGATTGTATAGAAATTTGAGGGAAGCATTGATCTCAGACCTGTGAACCCTCCAACGCTTCTAATTGGATTGCCTACTATTGATGTCTTGAGTTATTCATTAAATATACTCAGGGATATCTGTGCATGTGAAGACTCTCCTTCCTTCTCCGTAGACATACACTAAAATACATGTAAAAGAATGTACACCTTATGCACTAGCCATGAAGATTCAGAAAAGAATGTACACCTTTTTGTTATGTGGAGATTCATTCTAACATGTAAATAGAATGTACACCTTTTGCACTACTTTAGTGTCTGTCCTAATATATTTATATTTCTAAAT
This sequence comes from Cunninghamia lanceolata, assembly GCA_027924645.1. Taxonomy (NCBI): domain Eukaryota; kingdom Viridiplantae; phylum Streptophyta; class Pinopsida; order Cupressales; family Cupressaceae; genus Cunninghamia; species Cunninghamia lanceolata. Next base: position 4,317,917 of record BSBN01000021.1, read on the forward strand.
TGACTCGAATCTATGGTGTAGGTTCATCCTAGACTGTTTTGAGGGGTTTGAATTTTAGGGCCACCTATGGCTATTGAAACTTATGTTTGTGGTTCTTAAAACTTAGCAACTCATATAAAAACCATGTTATTACAGTGTATAATAATTGTACATGTATGAAATAACTTTGTGTTTTATTTTCTTCCTTGAGAAATATGGTACAAGGTTTTTTCTTCCAGTTGGTGATTCCATTTGTTAAAACTTCTCTTAGCTCCTCAAAAAAACTTTGTTGCTTAGTAATGTTTACTCCATGCAATCTTTTTGTTATGGGTGTACTGTTTCCAAATATTTTTCAATCAAAAAATACATTGCCATTTAACATGCTTTAAGTCTCAAGATTAAGACCAACCATTTCTCACCTCTTCAGTTTCTATTGCACCTACCCCTTAAAAGTTTCTTTGCAGTGTGAGATGGAGAAGCTCAATTAGTTTGAAGAAAAATGGGGTCTTGCATGTTCTTTATCTATTATAATATAAAGAAAATTGACCAATGGTCAAAGCCCCCTTCCCCAATTATTTGGCTCTTAATCATAAATATGTGCACTAGCCATGAAGATTCAGAAAAGAATTTATCCAGCCTTTTTGAATTGGCTCCAATGCCTGGAATTCAGTTGATCCAGGTGAAGGATCTTTTAGGGATTTAGGGAAATTAAGGGCCGAATTGTTATATGTATAGTGGTGATATATATCAAAAATATGGAAAATATATCAAATCTTTTAAAATTTTAAATTTTTTGAAATTCAAAGTTATTGATAATATATAAAAAATGAATGAATTAGACACATTTGAAAAACACAAATAGACTAATATATCAAGCTTGACATAAAAAATATGACTTTTTATTCATGTTGAACTCGTGCCACTTAGATTGGAAAATTTAAGATTTCCAAATAAAGTTTATTTTAGGCAATGTGGATGCAAGATGGTTGTGTCAAGTTTGAGTAGTTGTTCTTAAATATCATCCACTTCAACAGTCAAAGGTCAATTTTGGCCAATAAAAATAGGACAAATATTTACCACTTTTTGTTGTGAATGAGGTGTAAAATTTCTATTGGTTGTTTTACCATTGAAGTGGATGATATTTAAGTAGAGTGAGTTTGAGTTATCGCCTGCAAGGTGCCATGCTGCAAGAAATTTCTGTAGGGGAAAATTATATGGAAAATCAACACAAAATGCATCATCCTAAATGCAGTTTGCTCATAGCTGGTAGACATTTCTATGCATTTATGCTTCTCTAACATTGCCTAGGTTGTGCATAAATACACTTGAATACAATGACTATTGTACAAAATAATATACAGTAGTTGCAAAAGACCATTTGACGGATAGCAATATGAAGAATACCGGTGGATTGAAGAGCAATATCAACTTAATGTTTACTATCCAGCAACCTTTCCAATATATATTTACAGATATATTGTTTATACTTTGAAGGCATCCTTTCTTTCTTATATTATACATTGTTATGTTATCGAAGATGTACATTATTATGTTATACATTTAAATATACAAAGCATCTTGTATATTGGCTTGTATATCGAAGTTGTACATTGTTATGTTATACATTTCAATCAACATTGTTATGTTACACATTTTAATATACAAAGCATCCTGGTATATCCACGATGTATATAAAGTGCAATGCATCTTCCGATATACTTTAAGTCATGATGCATCATTTTAACCAAATTTCAACCTTTCTTGAGTACCGCATTGTATGTATATTGAAATGTATAAAACATACATACAATGCATGAAACATACAACAATAAAACCTCATTTCATAATCTTTTCGGTTCCACTGGATGCTCGGTGAGAGTTCTATCGACTTCACCATCGGCATGACTTTCTTCATTGCTATGTGATTAATATTCTTCCCCGATCTCTCAAGTGTCACCGATATGGCTATCGGTGAGAGTCTTGTTGATGAATGTGACTATCATCGTCATCAGGGTAATCTATGTCATCGGGATAACATGTTTAGGGTTACCTGATTGTAGTCGTCTCCCTGATAGCCTTTTATATCCTGGATCAGAAAGACTTTCATAACATGTCATCGATATCATCATGAGAATTGCTTCGGTCAGACTTATAAGCCTTGTTCCGATTCACTTGTTCTCACTGATGGTTCTTGTTCTTCACACTTATCAGTGTAAGTTACATCGAAGCACTTTTCTTTAATCAGTGAGACATTAGAGTATCAGAGAGTCTGTAATCTTTCTTTCCGATGCTTGTCTCCTATCGATGACTGCTAGTCTCCTCCATTCTACTAGATGATCATTGAGAGTCTTACAAAATTTCTTATCGATATGATCTACATCGTCGAGAGGTCTTGTAGAGTATTCGCTGATAGTCTTTAGTTATACCGATCGGCGTGACTGGTAGCTTTCTCTCTAACGAAAGGTCATCAGTCTCATTTTCTCCATCGGTGACTTTTGAAATCTTCTCCCCGACCCTTATTCTCATGCTAATAGCCTTTTTAACAAGTTTCCCATGGATCGGTATAACTAACTTGAGGTCTTGCCGATGTATGAAATTGAGGCCCTTTACATTATTCATGATAAAAGTTATAGGATTTTATGGGATATATCAGTTGTTTTATTCTAATTTTGGGTGAAATATTTTTGGTTTGGTTGGGTATGGATGAGCAAGAATACAAGAAAATTTTAAATTTTCCTGTCCCAACACTTTGATTAAAACTTGAATCACTACTGGCATGTGAGAAGGTAGGAAATTAGACTAGCAATAATGAGGTTTTGAGTCGAGCTTTGGCTGCCATTCCAGCTCATTTGAGAGATATTACAGATTTGATAGGTAAAAACATTTTTCTTTGATGGGTTAAAGTTTAGATGGTTCACCAACATTATCAGTGACTAGATCGATCACTTATGCCCACACTTAGGTATATATATTTGCATTTTTACAAGTATATACATTTAGATGTTGGCATATATAGGGGATCAGTCAACTAGTTTGGGATTTAAGTTAACTTCTAAGCAAGTATGTTTGAATATTTATGACCAGATTGGCAAGAGCAAGTATTTTAATTTTTCCTCTCAGGCAAAGGATTTAGAGAACTAACAGGTGTTTGCAGGTGTATAATAATTGTAGATGTATGAAAGAACTTTGTGTTTTATTTTCTTCCTTGAGAAATATGGTACAAGGTTTCTTCTTCCAGTTGATGACTCCATTTGTTAAAACTTCTCTTAGCTCCTCGAGAAATCTTTGTTGCTTAGTAATGTTTACTCCATGCAATCTTTTTGTTATGGGTGTACTATTTCCAAATATTTTTCAATCTAAAAATTTATTGCCATTTAACATGCTTTAAGTCTCAAGATTAAGACCAACCATTTCTCACCTCTTCAGTTTCTATTGCACCTACCCCTTAAAAATTTCTTTGCAGTGTGAGATGGAGAAGCTCAATTAGTTTGAAGGAAAATGGGGTCTTGCATGTTCTTTATCTATTATAATATAAAGAAAATTGACCAATGGTCAAAGCCTCCTTCCCTAATTATTTGGCTCTTAATCATAAATATGTGCACTAGCCATGAAGATTCAGAAAAGAATTTATCCAGCCTTTTTGAATTGGCTCCAATGCCTAGAATTCAATTGATCCAGGTGAAGGATCCTTCAGGGCTTCAGAGAAATTAAGGGCTGAATTGTTAAATGTATAGTGGTGATATATATCAAAAATATGAAAAATATATATCAAATCTTTTAAAATTTTCAATTTTTTAAAATTCAAGGTTATGGAAAATATATAAAAAGTGAATGAATTAGACACATTTGAAAAACACAAATAGACTAATATATCAAGGTTGACATAAAAATATGACTTTTTATTCATGTTGAACTCGTGCCAATTAGACTGGAAAATTTAAGATTTCCAAATAGAGTTTATTTTAGGCAATGTGGATGCAAGATGGTCGTGTCAAGTTTCAGCGGTTGTTCTTAAATATCATCCACTTCAGCAGTCAAAGGTCAATTTTGGCCAATAAAAATAGGACAAATATTTACCACTTTCTGTTGTGAATGAGGTGTAAAATTTCTATTGGTTGTTTTACCATTGAAGTGGATGATATTTAAGTAGTGTGAGTTTGAGCTATCGCCTGCAAGGTGCCATGCTACAGGAAATTTCTGTAGGGTAAAATTATATGGAAAATCAACACAGAATGCATCATCCTAAATGCAGTTTGCTCATAGCTAGTAGACATTTCTATGCATTTATGCTTCTCTGAAATTGCCTAGGTTGTGCATAAATACACTTGAATACAATGACTATTGTACAAAATAATATACAACAGTTGTAGAAGACCATTTGATGGATAGCAATATGAAGAATATCGGTGGATTGAAGAGCAATATCAACTTAATGTTTACTGTCTAGCAGCCTTTCCAATATATATTTATAGATATATTGTTTCTACTTTGAAGGTATCCTTTCTTTCTTATATTCTCTGGAGTAGTTTCAATCTTGCCTTCACCTACTAAATTGTGTATGTTTTCAGATACTTCTTTCATTTGTTTTCTGTCACCTCCTTCCTTTTGTTTCATTTCATTTGATGGTTTTCATATTAAGGCGGCGTGGTTGTGTACTCCGATTATTGCTTGGGGATAGTTTTGTACATATCATTTTTTATTTTCAGACATTTGTCAACAAAGTTTAAGGTAACATGCAAATACAAAATTCTCCCGCTGCAAATAACTTAAGGAACTTTCAAGCAACTGCAAGAGGCAGCTGTATAACTAGATTCCACATTCTATGTTAATGCCCTCCCTACTACGTGGGAAGACAAAAATCAAAATCATAGAATGCATGGTTTGCAAGATTCGCATAATAAGGATTGTTGAAAAGGTAATAGAAACTTTCAAGTAAATGCAATGTAAGCCAAAAGCATTATTTGGACACATCGTTCTTGCTCCTCCCAAGCAACCCACTAAATACCTTAAATGATAATTAAGTGTACATGTTATTTTTCCTATAAATAGGAATCATTTATGCTTGCAGAGAGTTACACAAACACAATCCAACTCAAAAAAATATTACAAATCCTGTGGTTTTCGTTCTATGAAATCTTAGGCCTCAAATAGTGTCGAGTTTGAGTCATCAATAAATAGAGGTGGTGGCCAAAATTTTCCATTTCGCATTTGCAGTTTAGGTGCTTTATGAGACATATTAGGTTTTAGGCATCGTTTTGTAGTATCAAAGAATTTTTAGTAGGGCTATTTAAATTGAATTTATGGTTCTCTAACCTATCATTACAACTGTGCCTCACATGTTTAGCTATCACCTAAAACACATGTGCTTAGAGGGCTCAATTAGTACCACCATTTGGGTATGTATTCTGCGTCCTTCAAGATTATCTAAAATAGAAAGAATACTAAAAATTAAAAAGACGATGTGCCAAAAAGCTTTTTAAAGAAAGACATCATGAAATTGTGTCATTTTCTATTTCTTTTAGGTTTTTCTCAAGTTCTCGAAGTCTCGTATTTATTTAAATCTAGTATAAGTTCTTCAAATCTCAATGTTCCAAATGCTTTCCACTCAAAATAGCACCACTTGAGTGTCGAGGGTTTGGTTTTGACAAATCATTTAATTTTCTACTATAAAAATGATGTATCTTTGAATTTGCTTCAAGGACTAAAAATCTTTCAAACTGTTCACAAATAAAATTATAAATAAATAATGTGTAACCATTTAGCTTATAGATTAAATATATAAATAAAATATTAAAAAGTGTTTAGTAGTGACTTTGACTTATAAATGTAACATTTAATTCTCTATTTACAACAACCAATAAAAAAATATACATCTATTCTTATTTTGTGAATGGGTGACATTAGAAGTGGAAAATAATATCATAAATATTTTATTTATTCTTTATATTTTGATAATAAAACATAGAGTGTGATTTGGAATGTTGATGTAATTTTTTTACATATTTAACATCTAGAAGTATTCTTGATCATTGATATAAACCATGGAAATATTATGTCTATACACGTTCTATTCATCCTTGTGCAATGATAATAAGTTATAAAAAATGTTTATAATTTTAATGGTTAAATTTACACATCCATATCATTTGTCATTTATGTATTATTAAAACATTGATTCTTACCTCAAATTTGGTAGCGGCGTATCCCTTGAACTTCCAAAGGGTGCAAGTGCTAGTTTTAAAATTTATTGTGGAGTGGATTATGGGGTGTAAAGATGTAGAGTGGAGTATGGGACCATTACAACCAAGCCTCGAATTTGATGGTTTATTTGACCGTTTTTGGCATTTTAGATTGTATTTTATAATTTTAAAATTTATTAGACTACATAATTTGACTTGCTAAATTTTTACATAACCCTGTATGATACTTGAAATTTTGTAAACCGTAAAATTTTATTATAATGTAATATAATATAATATTCTTATTTATAATATATTATTTTATAATAATTTGTTATAGAAATATAAATGATGTTTTCTTTTACAATATTTATTTTGAACATTTTTTAAAAATAGTTATAGAAATATATATTAAATTAGAATATTTTCAAAGAATGTTTATCTTCAATAAATTTTAAAAATCAATTTAGAAACAAATCTTTGCTTTGTCTATACATGTTTTTTTTTAATTTTTATTTTTAAAAAATCAATTTAGAAACAAATATTTTGTTTGTCTATACTTGTTGATATGATATTCATTAAGAAGTTGATGGAAAAACTAAACCCTTACGACCCTCTTCAATCTATCATTTACATTTAATATGCCAACTCTATTATCTTGATTCCAATTGTTGAACACATTATACAACAAAAAAAAATCTTTTCCACTATAACAAATTGATGGAAAAAATAAAACCTTATGACCCTCTTCAATTTATCATTTACATTTAATATGTCAACTCATTAGTCGTTAGGCTTTTATAGGTGAGTAGTAAAAAAATTCATGCCTCATATTGTTCCTATCGGTGTATTCCTTGAACCTCCTATGGGTGCAAGTGCTAGTAATTAATTTAGAAAGACATTGGATGTATGGGGGCCTCTTTCCAACCTAGGGAAAGGCTTAGGCGCCCGGGAATGACGGTAACTAAGCTCTTCCATACGCGGCATTTAGCGGGTAACGTTCAGCTCGTCAGTGTGAACAAACAAAATTTGTTGACCTCGGGGGTGTCCGTGCCAATTTTGTTGACCTCGGTCCCGGTGTAACGTTAAGTCCTCGTGGGCAATTAGACTTCTTTTAAGATTCCTTCTTCCCTAGAAAGATTTCCAAACGACGGGCCTTGTTATTCCTTGCAGATTATTTTATTTGTTAATAAGAATCCTCGCAGCACCTTGTTGCCATTTTCACTCCACCAGCTAAATTATATTGAAGTTTTGAATGTACACGATTTATGCTCTTTCCTTGGGAATACTGTGAAAAGTTCCTAGAAAGAGGCCTTTCTTTTCTCGTTAGGTTAATCGTATCATCCCAAATTTATATGCCTAAAGACTGCAATAACTAAATTCACAATAAATTTGACTCCAAATCATGGCCTCTTTCTCTTCATCTAAGCGAAAACGTGAAATGGAGGAGAACGCCTTCCACGGGATGGCACCTGAGCCTTCCTCTCCTCCTCTTGTTAGTGATGATCATCGAGGTCCAGATGTGAAAAAAACTCTGGCCAGCGTCCTCTACCGGTTTCTACAATATTCAAAATTAAAAGTTTTTATCGATTCAACATATTTATTACTCGGGGATTCCTTATCGGCGAATATACAGCATGCTATTCGCAACTCTCCAGTTCATATTGCTATTTTCTCCAAAGATTATGCTAACTCACCCTGGTGCTTGGCTGCGCTTCAGCTCATGCTAAAAATAAGGGCCAAAATAGTTCATGTGTTTTATGATGTTAAGCTGTATGACCTTCGCTATCCTGACAAGGGTCCATTTTCTACTGCATTCGCTAAATATATAGAAAAGAACAGGTACATCGACAAGCTTAAGCAATGGAAAGAAGCCCTTAACAAAGTCTCTTTCATCACTGGTATAGAATTCGATCCATCTATTGGGTAAGCCTCACTTTTACTGAAATTGATTTGTATTTTTGTACTTTTCTATTTACATATCTTAGTCTTCCTCTTAATCTCACTGTTGGGGATTTGTGATTAGGAACTTGGGGGATCTATGCACAGATATTGTGGATACTGTGTTTAATGAAGTGAGAGAGGCTAGAAATAAGTTCAAGTTAGAAGTTGCGGAACTCCTGTTGGCCTTGATGAGGCCATTCAAGAGCTCGAGGCCAAAATTTCCATGATTGAATAGAGTAATAATGGAAACGGTAAAATTGTGGGGATTGGACAGAGTAATAATGGAAACAGTAAAATTGTGGGGATTGGACAGAGTAATAATGGAAACAGTAAAATTGTGGGGATTGGACAGTAATAATGGAAACGGTAAAATTGTGGGAATAGTAGGAAGGACGGGAGTGGGGAAAACAACTCTGGCCAAAGAATTCTACAACTGCAAACATCCCACGTTTTGCAGATCAAAGGGGAAGGACATCGAAATAAAAATGTGGTGAAGATGCAACACAAACTGATGTGTGATCTAAGTATGACTCTCTCACTTTCCTCTCCTGATTTTCGACACGGCAGCTCAAAGGAAGGCTTCGGGGTAGAGATGATCAAATCTTATCTTGAACGTTGGTATTTGAAGCCATTAATTATTTTAGATGGAGTTGACCATGTTGATCAATTGGAAGCGCTGGCATTGAATGAATTTCTAAATCATGGGGCGCTGGTAATTGTGACTTGTCGTGATCCAAATGTTTTGCAGTCATTCGAAATGGTGAAAATTTATGAGATGAGAGGACTGGATCTTAAGTATGGCAGACAACTCTTTTGCTGGCATGCATACCACCGATCACATCCACCCAATGGGCGTGAGAAATTAGTTGAAGACATTTTGAAAGTTTCAGGTGGCTTGCCATTACACCTCAAAGATTGAGGTCATGGAATTTACACTATGCAAAATGATGTAGATGCAAAAGTATAAGCCGTGTTGTTTTGGCATGACTTGCTTTTTTGTCATTGTTTGTTTTCTTTCACAAGCAGTATCTTTCTCGAAATGCTGTCAAATTTTAGTAATTTACATGCATATTCTATTTCTAAAATTTTATTATTATTTATAAATCAATATCTTCTTTTCCAGAAATAATAAGCTATCAGTTCAATATCTTCTTTGACAATTTATCCATACAAAATAAAAAATGTTAAATTGCCCTTTTGAAGGCATTCTTATCTGAGAAATAGCTGCCGATCTTGTCAAATCAGTGGCTGATAATTCCTTACCACGTTGCAAGATCGTGTATTAAGTCTTGTCCACACACATTTTGCAAGTGGGTGGTCCTGGCCACTTACTTTACTTTAGGCAGCTGTTTACAATTTTGTTATGAGGATGGAACGTCCATTAAATACGACACGTAAATTCATTTTTTCAACTTGTACCGTGGCGGCTTTCTAGGCCTTAGACATGAATGCTTTTATTGTAGGAATATACATTTAGGGTTTTTTCGAGTTTCCTTTGTTCAGACTTCTGTCTTGCTGCTCTGCAGTGGAAGAGAAAAGCTCACGCAGGCTTTTTGCCACTCCCCTCGGAACAAATTTCTGGATTTTTGGAGAAGTCTTGGGGACAAGGAATTGTTGCTTCAAAGGGGGGCGTTGGGCTTGGGATAACTATGCATGGAACCATGGTTCCTAGAATTAAGCCCCTCACATAGTATTTTGCTCGTACTCTAGTTTGGTTGTGATTATCCAACCTAATGCTGCATTTTTGGGGCTTTGGTAATACTTTGGGAAATTTACTTCTAAGATCGGCTGCATCATATTTCTTTCACTTTTGCTTGAATCCGGGTGGAAATTGACCTTTCCAAACTTTTACTAGTAGAAATATGAATCAAGACTGGTACCTATTTTAAAATTAATTGGTGGATTATGAAAGATTAGCATTAAGGTATAAGTGATGTTATCATACAACAGATAAGATAAGGGAAATGATTACTCAAAATTTTCACTTTAAACTACAAAAGCAAAACCCAGGAAGCAAGCAACTTGGTGAAAATATTTATTTTTTAGTTGAAGGGAAGGATGTTGAGGATGTTGCTGTTAGAGTGGTAGTGATACTGGGGGGGGGGGGCGCGATGAATCAGTATCCCAACAGAATTTCGTACTTACAGATATGATTTGCAAACTGAAACAAATTACTGTGAAAAACTTGCATTTAAACAATTAAACCAACTGCATTTAGATGTTCTGTATCACAAGAACTCTGCCAATAGAATAAAATACAACAATGAAAACTGAAACATTTGACAATAGATCAAGAAGCATACCACAAAAAATAGAGACATAGAGATTTGTCTAGAGTGGAAAGCCCCTGGCATAAAACCACTCGAAAAAAAATTGCCTCACTAGCTTAAGAATCTCACTGATTACTGTGCCTTACTGGCTTACAATCTCACTGAATACATTGCCTCACTGGCATATGAAAGAGTACACAGTTTTAAAAAAGCATTTTCGTACAGAGGAAAAAACTCTGTTTCCTTAAAGCATATACTGCCAACAATGTGTGTGCAGACCACACACTATCTTCCATGCACTAATATTATTTACATTATACCTTTATAATCTTGCAGAAACCAACAACAGTTGACAGTTTCGAACTGAAAAACCAATTGACAGTTTTGCAACTGTCACTTCAACAGAAGTAAACAATATTGTTGCCTTTTGTCATTACAAGAAAAACTGTTTGAGGAGGATGTGCTATAAAACATTATTTCGCAATGGAAATGCAAGAATCAACTTTCGGTTAATCACACGGAACCCCTTAGGGTTACAAAAATTATTTCAACTGAAAAAAATCTAAAATAGTTATAACTGCACAAGCCTTCATTTGCCTCATAAAGCCTTGAGAAACATGTTTATTCAAGTAAATTGCTCTGCCATGAACAAACAAAAACACCCCTATTGAGAATACAAGAATTTACTGCATATGGGTTAAACCCTAACCCATTAAAAAAGTAAGAAGAGTATAAGGGTTTTTCAAGACACCTTCCGACAGAAGATATAAATCATCATATATGTGAGAATGCCCTTATTTAAGCCAAACAGAAACATACAAAAACAAAACCAATGACCAACTGGAGATAGTATTTTATACTCTGCCAAATACATGACAAGCTGAAAATAAAGTGTGGAAAGAGTAGCACCTGTCATAATGACGCTACAGAAGAAGAAAATTACTAGACAACGGCGCACATCACGTCCATTCATGAATTTGCTTCCATAAACTGTCATAATACTGCCTAGAAATACAAGTCAAACATCATACTGCAATGATCAAACTGGAATACCAAGAAATCATGATAATGAATGAAGGAAAGGTCAAACCCGGTGCAGAGCAAAGCAATGATCAAATGAAGTGCTTGAACTCGGAAAGACAAACCCTTGTTTATGCCTTTAACTGGCTGTGCCTATTTGCCCTAAAGAGGGCTTGAAAAGATAAGAGATAGATGACCGTTAAACCCAGTCAACAGCCTAGCGACCGGTGCTCAAAAGATGCCTTAGAAATGACGCACAACATTCACCTTTATTACTTATGCTGCATATGATAATTAAGCCAAACTTTATCTTTTTTAAACCATGCAAATATTACCAAGTCAATAGGTCGAAAGGCTAACTAGTCAAAGACCAACTGCCAAGTGGAACACAAAGATGTTCTGCCATTGAAGTCACTGCCAACCACAAGAGCGCCAATGGGGTTTAACAAAACTCCCCCTTTGGCATTGATGTTAAACCTTACCATTTCAGCATAGATATATAAAAAAAATCTCAGATTTCAAATTCAGATACCAGATCAAATTCAGAAGTATGAATTCCATTCCTTTCAAATTCAGATACAAGAGTCTACAGATCATTCCTTAGATGCAAGAGTCTACAAAAAAATAGATATCTTCAATACCACTGAAAACCACTAATACCACTGAGCCACTGAGCAGTATGTAATATATAGCACTGATACCACTGAGCAACAACAACAACATATAGCAACAACAGAGTAGACAACTGAGTAGACCACTGAGTAGAAATGAACCAAGATGCTTCTTACCAGAAATGAACCAAGATGCTTCTTACCAGAAATGAACCAAAATAGATTGTGCTCTCCCCCTTTTGACAACAAGGCCAAAGGGAAAAAAAACTGTTAGAGGCCATAGACAGAACAGCCCTACTGCCAGAGCTGGCAATAAGTGGAACACCACTGTCAAATAGTCCATAAGTACAAGATATAAACAGAAATAACAACTGTCTCAAGAAGAAGAAAGACCAAGAGAACATATCAAGCAACTCCCCCTGAGTCCAGACGGGAAAGAAAATTAATGCAAAGATGAAAAAGAGAGAGAACCCCAAGCCTTTGCTGGAGACCCTCAAACACTGCTTAGGAAAGTGGCTTTGTAAAAATATCAGCCACTTGATCAGCTGAAGCAACATAATCCAGAATAACATCATTGAGAAGAACTTTATCATGAAGAAAATGATACCGGATATCAATATGCTTGGTACGAGAGTGCATAACAGGATTCTTTGATATATTGATTGCGCTAACATTGTCACACAAAATCTTGACAGGCTTAGACACAACAATCTGATAATCACACATAGTTTGAACCATCCAGAGAATTTGAGTGCAACAAGTAGTGGCAGCAATATATTCAGCCTCAGCTGTAGATAAAGAAACAGAATCCTGCTTTTTGCTATGCCATGAAATAAGCTGGCCACCAAGAAAAAATGCACCACTGGAAGTACTCTTCCTGTCATCGAGACTACCAGCCCAATCAGCATCTGTATATGTTGTCAGAGTAAAATCAGAATGTCTCGAATACCAGAGACCATAGTCCAATGTCCCTTGGATATATCTAAGAATTCGTTTAACAACATTGAGATGAGTTTGTTTGGCAGCAGACTGAAAACGAGCAACTAAACAAATAGCATGCATAATGTCAGGCCTAGTGGCAGTTAGATACAATAGGCTGCCAATGATAGACCGATAAAAAGTATGATCAATATTAGGTTTGTCAACTTCAGCACTTAATTTGCAACCAGTTTCCATAGGTGTACTAACAGGATCACATTCATCCATCTGAAACCTTTTCATCATTTCTTTTGCATATTTTGTCTGAGAAAGGAATATACCTTCTTGGAGCTGAGAAACCTGTAGACCAAGAAAGAAAGAAAGTTCCCCCAGCATGGACATTTCAAACTGTGCAGTCATGACCTGAGAAAAATACAAACTGAGTTCATCATCATCACTGCTAAAAATTATGTCATCAACATAAACAACCACTATTAAGATGTGATCATTTTTAGTCATAAAATACAGATTACTATCAACTCCCCCTCTAGTGAAGCCTTGTGATTGTAAATGTTTATCAAGTTTGGCATACCAAGCTCGAGGAGCTTGTTTAAGCCCATAAAGAGCCTTCTTCAATCAGTAAACATGATGTGGTTTGTCCTTGTTAACAAAACCTTCCAGCTGATCCATATAAACCTCCTCTTCTAAGTCTCCATTTAAAAAAGTAGTTTAAACATCCATTTGATAGACTTTGAAGTTTTTGTAAACAGAATATGCAAGGAACATTCTGATGGCTTCTAGTCTTGCTACAGGAGTAAAAGTTTCATCAAAATCAATACCTTCTATTTGTGAGTAACCCTTACAGACCAGTTTTGCCTTATTTCAGACAACAGTTCCATTTTCATCAAGTTTGTTTCAGAAAACTCATTTTGCCCCAATAACATTTTTATCTTTAGGTCGTGGAACAAGTTCCCAAGTGTTATTTTTCTCTATTTGGGCTAACTCATCTAACATAGCCTGAACCCACAAATCACTTTGACTAGCTTCAGCATAAGTTTTACGTTCTAATTGAGAATTTAGACAAACATGAACCTGTTGATTTGCTTGAGCAATTTTTCATCTGGTTTGTATGCCAGAGTCTAAATCACCAATAACATGATCACTTGGATGATTCTTTTGCAGTAATCTTCTAGAAAGAGTATAAATGGAAGATTTAGAAGGAGTATCAGTGTTGGGACTTACAATTTGTCCTTGAGGTACTACAGAATTTGATTGAGATTCTTCTTCAAATTTCTCTAATTCTTCTTTTGTGCTTGGTTCTCCTTGAATAATTTCTTCAACTGGTTGAGACTGAGATTGCAGTTCTTGCTGCAAATTCTCAACTACTTTCACATTAGAGCTTTCAACTACTCTTCACAATATTTTATTATAACATTTGTAGGCCTTACTATGAGTAGAGTAACCTAAAAAGATTCCTTCATCACATCGTGATTCAAAACTTCCTAAATGATCTTCTCTTCTTATGTAACATTTGCTACCAAAGATTTTAAAATAAGATACATTAGCTGTGTGTCCATACCAAAGTTCATAGGAAGTATACCTGGTTTTGACTCTTATTTGAACCCTATTTAAAATATAAACTGCTGTATGAACTACTTCTTTCCAAAAAGCATTAGAAAGTCCAGCATCATTAAGCATAGTTCTAGCCATCTCTTTTACAGTCCTATTCTTTCTTTTAGCCACCCCATTCTGTTGAGGTGTTCTAGGAGCTGAAAACTGTCTCTTTATTCCATGTTTTTCACAATATTCAAGAAACACAGTGGAAGTGTTTTCTCCACCATTATCCGACCTTAAACATTTTAGTTTTAGATCTAATTCTCTTTCTACCATGCTTTTAAAAATCTTAAATTTTTCTAAAGCTTTAGATTTATGCTTTAAAAAGGTGACCCAAGTCATTCTTGTATAGTCATTTATGAATAACATAAAATATCTTTCTCCATTCAAGGATTTTGTCCTGGTTGGACCATATAAATCAATGTGAACTAATTGTAAAGGTTCCGCAGCAAATTGTTCTTTAGACTTATAAACATTTCTTGTTTGTTTGCCTTGTTGGCATTCTTTACAAACTAGATTTTTCAGGCTTGGAAAGAGTAGGCATATGTCTAACATTTTTATTATGACTAATTTTTACCAAGTTATCATAGTTTATATGTCCCAACCTCCTATGCCAGAGTTTACTTTCTTCAATTTGACTCATAAAACATAAGTTATTTTTGCATTCATTAGCAGACCCATGCAGATTATAAATATTACCTTTAGTTCTCAAACCTGATGCAATGACCTATTTGGCATTTTTGAGAATCTTGTAGCCTTGTGATGTAAAGACTACATCAAAGCCACTGTCACAAATTTGACTAACACTCAACAGATTATGAGTTAATCCTTCAACAAAATAAACATCTTCTAAAGGAGTATTATTTGGTAAGAGAACTGTACCCTTTCCAGTAATCTGTAAACAATAATCATCTCCAAATTTAACTGATCCACTTGTGCAACTTTCAAATAAAATAAATTTACCTCTATCCCCTATCATATGATGTGAACAACTGCTGTCTATAACCCAGATCTCATTTTTCTTTGCATGAAATGCAACTTCCACTATCATAGCCTTGTTGTTTTTGGGCACCCATTTCATTTTGAGTTGCTTAGTAAGAGAAGTAACCTTTGAGTCACAAAATTTGGCCATATGTCCAAGTTTTTTGCAATTAAAACATCTTATTCTGTTTAGACAACTGAAAGTTCTATGTTGCAGAAAATTTGACTGTGTTTTATAAACAAACCTATAGTCAGTTGCTCTATGTCCATATTGATAGCAATAAAAACAATACCCCAAAAATTTGAAGGGCATATTATTTGTGAACTGATGATTCTTAGAGCATTGACCTTTTGAGAAACCTAGTCCAGTCATATCATTATAATCTTTTGGTTTCCCTAACATGTCAGCAAGTTTATCACTGCTATTGCACATTTCAAGTTCTCTTTTCAGTTTGACTATTTCATCCTCCTTAGATTTTAATTGTTCTTGAGACTCTGAAAGTCTTTTTCTGCTTTCTTCAAGACTAACTCTTAAATCAGAAATTTGGTTTTCTTGATCAGATATTAATTTATTCTGTATGCTATTTTCCTTTTGAAACCTTCTAATTTCACTAAAAGCACATTTTAATTCCCCTTCTAAATCAACTTCATTTTCTAATATTTTGACTTGTTCTTCTTTTGAAACATCAATAATTGCTGCCATAAAAAGAGTTTAATCTATTTCAGCAGAAGATTCTTCTGACGCACTATCAGTTATTCCAGCAATTAAACTTTTTTTCTTGAAAGTATTTCTTTTGGTAAAATTGAAAGGCTTCCTCTTATATTGTTTCTTGTTATCTTCTTGTTCACTGTCAAGCTCTAGATTAGGACATTTTGCTGCATAGTGACCTATTTTGCCACAATTGAAACATTTAAAAGGTAGTTTTCCTTTATATCCACCAGACCCTCTTCTGAGCTTACTAACAAAGACAGATTCGTCTTCATTCTTAGTTTCATGACCAATTTCAGTTTGCTTTTTCACAGTTTTAAAAGCAACTTCCTTAATCTCTTTATTAGGATTTTTATTTTCCATTCTCATTTCATATGCAGTAAAAACTCCTAGTATAGTATCAATAGTTATGGTTTTTAGATCTTTATCTTCAACCACAGAAGTTTTGGAGTCATATTTGGGGGTTAGAGTCCGTAGGACCTTTTTGACAACACTTATCTCTTCTAATTTTTTCCCTAATCCTCTAATGCTATTGACAGTTTCCTGGACTCTTTGAAGATATTCAGCTATCTTTTCATCGTCTGTCATTCTCATTCTTTCAAATCTTTCCCTAAGGGCTTGTAATTTAGCTTCGTTAATGCTTTCATCTCCTTCATAAATATTTGAAAGTTTATCCCAAATGCTTTTAGCTGTTTGACATTCCATAACCTTATTTAGCACTTCATTTGTTAAACCACAACAAATAGCACTAGCAGCTTTTTAATCACAGTCAAGAATCTTTTTTTCCTCAGCATTAGATGGTTTGCCAGTAATAGTACAATTAGTTTCAATAGCTTCCTAGACATCATATCCCAAAGCTTTGATATGACGAGTCATTCTGTATTTCCAGAATGTATAATCTGTACCATCAAATAAAGGTGCCTTGGATGAGGAAAGACCATCTTAGAAAGACATGGTTCCCACTCAACCAAGAATCCCTTAGGCTGATTAGGCCTAAACAATAGAGGGTTTGGCTCTGATACCACTTGTTAGAGTGGTAGTGATACTGAGAGGGGGGGTGAATCAGTATCCCGACAGAATTTTACACTTACAGATATGATTTGCAAACTGAAACAAATTACTGTGAAAAACTTGTATTTAAACAATTAAACCAACTGCATTTAGATGTTCTGTATCACAAGAACTGTGCCAATAGAATAAAATACAAGAATGAAAATTGAAACATCTGACAACAGATCAAGAAGCATACCACAAAATATAGAGACACAGAGATTTGTCCTGAGTGGAAAGCCCCTGGCATAAAACCACTCGAAAAAAATTGCCTCACTAGCTTAAAAATCTCACTGATCATTGTGCCTTACTGGCTTACAATCTCACTGAATACATTGCCTCACTGGCATATGAAAGATTACATAGTTTTAAAAAAGCATTTTCGTACAGAGGAAAAAACTCTGTTTCCTTAAAGCATATACTGCCAACAATGTGAGTGTAGACCACACACTATTTTCCATGCACTAACATTATTTACATTATACCTTTATAATCTTGCAGAAACCAACAACAGTTGACAGTTTCAAACTGAAAAACCAATTGACAGTTTTGCAACTGTCACTTCAACAGAAATAAACAATATTGTTGCCTTTTGTCATTACAAGAAAAATTGTTTGAGGAGGATGTACTATAAAACATTATTTCGCAATGGAAATGCAAGAATCAACTTTCAGTTAATCAACGGAACCCCTTAGGGTTACAAAAATTATTTCAACTAAAAAAAATCTGAAACAGTTATAATTGCACAAGCCTTCATTTGCCTCATAAAGCCTTGAGAAACATGTTTATTCAAGTAAATTGCTCTGCCATGAACAAACAAAATCACCCCTGTTGAGAATACAAGAATTTACTGCATATGGGTTAAACCCTAACCCATTAAAAAAGTAAGAAGAGCATAAGGGTTTTTCAAGACACCTTCCGGCAGAAGATAGAAATCATCATATATGAGAGAATGCCCTTATTTAAGCCAAATGGAAACATACAAAAACAAAACCAATGACCAACTGGAGACAGTATTTTATACTCTACCAAATACATGATGAGCTGAAAATAAAGAGTGGAAAGAGTAGCACCTGTCATAATGACGCTACAGAAGAAGAAAATTACTAGACAATGGCGCACATCACGTCCATTCGGGAATTTGCTTCCATAAACTGTCATGATACTGCCCAGAAATACAATTCAAACATCATACTGCAATGATCAAACTGGAATACCAAGAAATCATGATAATGAACGAAGGAAAGGTCAAACCTGACGTAGAGCAAAGCAATGATCAAATGAAGTGCTTGAACTTGAAAAGACAAACCCTTGTTTATGCCTTTAACTGGCTGTGCCTGTTTGCCCTAAAGAGGGCTTGAAAAGATAAGAGATAGATGACCGTTTAACCCAGTCAACAGCCTAGCGACTGGTGCTCAAAAGATGCCTTAGAAATGACGCACAACATTCACCTTTATTACTTATGCTGCATATGATAATCAAGCCAAACTTTATCTTTTTTAAACCATGCAAATATTACCAAGTCAATAGGTCGAAAGGCTAACTAGTCAAAGACCAACTGCCAAGTGGAAAACAAAAATGTTCTACCATTGACATCACTGCCAACCACAAGAGTGCCAACGGGGTTTAACAGTTGCTTCTATCAAGTTTCCCTTTCCAAAGTCCCTTGACTCACTTCAAAGAGTCAGGATTCCTAATAGGAATGTGTCTCTTTCCCAAAAAATCTCATATGGGAAATGATCGTAATAAGGAGGATTCTTTGAAGGTGGTTCCCACACAATGCCATATATTTGAGACCAAAGGTATTTTAGAAGAAAATACTAATGAATGAACAATAATCAAGAGGAAAATGAAGACAATAAATAAAGTAAGAAATGGCTAGTGTAGGATGACTCTACAATTCCATGTTTAAAGATGAAAAATAGGAATTCAAGGAAAAACATTTCTTGATTTTACTAGGTCTATTCTTTAGCACACTTAGTAGGCTTACTATGGATGTAGTTTCTCCCTTCTTGGACATGGATTGAGTTTTGTTGTTACTTATTTGCAATCCTATTCACATAATTGATGCACAAATTTTATTTTATTTGTTCAAGCATTTTATTTAAAGGGAGTGGTCCCTAAGGCCAAAATTTATCTACAAAAAATGTAACTCTAATTTAATGCAAATGCAAATGAAGTAGTAGTTGTAGGCTTATCAAATTGCACTATGGATTTTATTTAACCCATAAGGTGTTAGATCAGAGCATCTTCCATCTAAGGTAACTTTCATCTTAGTTTCTTTGATCACTACATAGATGGTTTCCATCTAACCCATGTGGGAGTTAGATCATCAAATAAATTATTAACATAACATCTCTGCTCTCAAAAGCTCAAAATAAAGCTCTAATATCAAATATTAGAAATTTGACATAAGTACCAACCCTTAGACAAGTTGAAATTAGTACTAATTATAATAAACCATATTAAATTAATCAAAATAATACTTACAAGATAAAATAGATTCAAATAATTCTAGTAGGCAAATAAACACAACACAAATATACTTTAGAAAATTCCTTTAAAAAAAAAATCTAGCCTCCAAAACATTGCCCAATATATTATTAGCAACAAATCTAGTTACAATATAATATTAGAGCATCAACATTGTATGATGAGTAATAGAAGATCAAATCTTCCACCTTCAACACATGCTCTATAATTTGTGAACAATCCAACCACATCATATCAATACATCCATAGCTATACTTCAATGTCATATCAAAGTGTAATAAGACATCAACACTCTTGAACCATAGAGGAAATTTGATAGCATAACATTGTGTTCCAGTTGCTCACTCTTTATCCCATCTCAAGAGTTCTATATATAGATAAGGATCAAGAAGAAAACCAAGTCTTCTAATCAATGTACACAAGTGACATTTTATAGATGGACACCTAAGTTTAATGTTGGATGCAAGAGTCATTACCACCTCTAAGGAGGCAAAACCTATATGACCCTTAATTTAATTCTTGAGCTTAAGATGATGTGTCTTCATTTGACCTCCCAACATACACTAAATACATTTCCTCACTGTTACATATATCCTCCTAGGAAAATATTATTATACCCCAGATGTGACATTATATTTCAAGATAGACCACAAATTAAGAAAATATTAAATTTTTTAGACAAGGTGTAAAACACATTTCCCAATGTATCAACCACCTTCTACCTATGGTAACTTTGATATGAGCAAATTTAATCTTACATTGGAGTGGCTTAGATCAAACCCACTTATGAGGCAGCTTGTGGCAACATTTTCCCCGCCTCTCCACATGTTACAATTTTAGACATCAATAAAAAAAATAAAGAAAAATATCTTTACTGTTAATATTCCATAATGAAAAATGTAGCACACCATTAAACTTTCACCCTATTACAAATTTCATTAGGAGCTAAGTCCTTTTTATAAAATTATCCTTTACATAGAGGAAAGGGATCCAAGACTAGATTAAAAAGCTACATATCTAGTTAATGCCATTGCGAATGGAACGGATGCGTTGGCCCAACACTTTGAGGGTCGAAGGTAGTCCCACTGAAGCTTCTACGAAGTCCTTTAACATATTTTCAAATCCATTTACTGGACAAGACTGGTCGAATGCATACCAGCAGAAGAGCTCTCTTGCGTTCTTCGTTTCCAGACATTTTACTTAATAGATTTTGGAGATCCCAAATGATTGGAGAATGCTTATATCGCGTGAAGTGATAATCATTAAAACTCCGTATTTGAGGAATTCATTCACTGCAAGCGCTTCCAGTTGCTCCACATGGTTAATTCCATCTAGAACAATAAAGGGCTCTGAATACCAACTCTCCAGTTGAGATTTCATCATATCTGCCCCCAAACTTCCCTTTACACGGGTGGAAGTAAAAGAAGCTGTTGAAAATTGCACTGCAATCCTTAGACCAGACACAAGTTTGTTCTGCAGGTTGACTATTGTTTTATTTGCGTGTGCTTGGCTTATGTCAGATAGAAAACTTGATCTAGGAAACAAAGAATGCTTGCGGTTGTAAAATTCTTTGACCAGAGTTGTTTTCCCCACTCCTTGGCATCCCACAATCCCAATAATGTTACCCTTTACTAAATTGCTGTTCTGTAAATCCTGTGATATTACCCTCTCAAGTCCTTCAACAGATTCATCAAGTGCGACTGAATATTCTGCAACCTGTAACTGGTAGCTATCTTTAACATTTTTCAGTTCCGTTAATACTGTATCCACAACATTTTTGCATAGAATGCCCATATCACTGAGCAAGGAAAACCAGAAAAAGGTGATCACAAAAACCATTTTACAATAAAAAAATTTATGTTCAATAATTTTTTATATTCACCACTCAGTTCCTTAAATATAAATTACATTTTATTTCTGCAAGTTCAAAGTGAAACAATAGTTAAAATAGGGTGGACGAATAAGAATGCACTTTACTACTATGGTTTTATTGCATTTCTATTTATTTCCAATTGAATCAATTAATGGTGATAAGGATACTTCAATAAAAACGAGAAAACATTACGTTGAAAAAAAAAAAAAGCGCAGACGTACTCATCTGTTTTGAATTCTATGCCAGTAATGAATGAGACTTTCTTTAGTGCTTCTTTCCATTGTTGAAGTTTATCAATATATTTCCCCTCCTTTTCATATTTGAGAAATGCATCCGCATAAATTCCCTTGTTGATGAAGCGAAGGTCAGATGGGCAAACATTGTAGAAAATGGGACCAATCTGCCTTAACTTGACACATGAGAGTAAGTTCGGCCAAACACCAAGGTGAGTAAGCATAGTTTTGGGAGAGAATAGCTATATGAATAGGAGAAGTTCTAACGGCTTGTTCTATGTCCAGAGAAAATATGTTTCCCAATAACACTTGTGGCGAAGCCATAAAGACCCTCAATCCCAAATGTTGGATATAATGAAAAAGGACACCTCCAATGGAGTTTCTGACATCAGGGCCTCTATAGTTGATAAATACATTGTAGCTTCTAGAAGATAAATCCTGACTGGGAAGAGATGGAGAAGCAGATGAAAAAGAGGGTCCAATTCCCGCAAAGCTATTCTCCTCCTCTGGTTCGCCATCAAATGAAAGAGAGGATTTCTGCAACTCCGTCATGGAAACCAGGTCTCTCGAAGCGTAGCAGTTACGTACTGATTGATAAGACCAAATGGTACTAAATAAACGAAGGAGGTTAACATTTTGCCGCCGTCTCTTTAGCAAACTGAATTTTTCCAAGAATTGTCCGCGACGATGCATCGATCCAGCGTGGAACCTTTTATTTTATTTCTTGTAAATTGTCCTCGTATTTGATGCCTTCAACAGTGATGTATGCCAAAATTGAAAAGCAAAAGGGTGGACATATTAAATGTGGTAGCGTTGATTGATTTGGAGAGGCCTATTAAAGCTGGAAATCCTTGCCCCATAACTTGATTTTATGGTAGAAATGCTGCCACGGCCCACTTTTCTATCATTAGTGTTAAGGTTAGTCAATGATATATAACGTTTCCCTAGTGGAGTTGTGTAGGGATGAAATTAGTATTAACGTGTCATTTTTTATTTAGTATTGTGGAAATGTTTTGATGTAAATAATATATTGATAAATAATGTATTGTAGTGTCAAAGTTTGGATAAGTAGTCTATTCCTGTGTTAAGTTTGGTTCATATGCTGAACCTTATTCATTTTTATTGAGTGGTTTAAGTTCATTCTCACATATTTGTTCTTTGTTCATTATGATTGCATTCTCATTCACACTTATTTCTATGTATTCTCCCCTGTGTTTAAAATTATCATTTTAGTCCTAACGTTAATTTCCAAGTGACATAGGATTGACTTTGGTTTAATCCTAAGGCATGAAAGAATGAATTTGAAATTCAAATTATTATATTCAAATTTCAACTTGCATGCCCCTTTCTTAGCCATTATGAGCTGACCTAGTACACGTTTATGTGCAATGTTGTTATGTAATAGTGTTTAAAGACATTTAATGTGCAATTAATTGATCATCTAGGAATCAAGGATCAAAGAGGATGAAAACAATAATTAGAGCACATTTAGTTTCTAGAGGGACAAAAGAATTGCATCTAGACGACCTACATGTTGGTAAATGATTTCTTCAATATCTCCTATTGTTGTTAGTTCAACCCACTAGGGGGTTGACCTAGAACTCCCTCATCTATGAAGTTGACAATATCACTAATAGTGTCCCTAAACACCACCTTGACAAAGTTCAGCTATCTTGAAGAAAAAGACAAATGGGTTTTTAGATGTAGATTCTAATGGTTCATTCTCATGCAAAAAAATTAGTCCCATGCAAAAATTCAATCTTGAGGGCATGAGTTCAACTTGGGCAAATTATAAGAGCAACCTAGTTAAGATTTCATCATTCTTCTTCTAATGAATATAAGAATTTGTGATACTGAGTTATAGTTAAAAATTAATGATCAAAACAATGGGTAACAATCTATCCACCATCAAAATCAATGAAATGCTTTCATTTATGTTATTTTTAGATTTCAAAATTATGTTATATGATTTGTCACATTTTAAAATTAGGTTAATTACTTGTCATTATCATTGAACCTTATTTTAATGAATGAATTCATTTTTTGTTTTAAAACTTTTTAGGAAACCCAACTTATCTTACGCACCCTAGAGTTTTTTGCCTTAGGGTTTTACCTTCTAAATTAGGGTCTTTTAGATCTAGTTTTTAAAGTACTATATCTTATATTCATTTTTTCTTAGATTTTGATTTCCCTTCCATATTGAAGCTTAAATACTGTATCTTATATTCATGTTTTCTTAGGTTTTTATTAGTGTACATATTTCATTTGACTTCATTTGGCTTTCATTTAATCACATTTGGAAGCCTCATCAGAGATAATAACAAGCACAAAACAACACAGAGGATGAAGTCACACAATGCATGAATCAATAGCAAAGGAAGAGAGTACAAATAACCTTGAGTTAATGGGAGTCAATCCCATAACTTAAGGAGATCTCAAGTAGATGTGGCAAATTGCAAAAGACAAGTAGATGCCTTGATTTATGCAATGACAGTGTTATGAGGTTGGTAAGACCCTAGGGGGAGTAGCATGGAGTTTCAATTGATAGTACAGTGATTCTTGAAGATTTTAGTTGTTTCTTAGTCTTTAAACTCACTTGATTCTTGATTTTTGAACTATTTTTGGACTGGTACAGTGGTATACAGATGCTTGATACAGATTCTGATGCACATTGGATTCTCTCCTAGTTTGTTCATACAGTGATGATTGCTTTGACTAATGTTTCTTGATGTGTTTTAGCTGATTCTTTAACCTTTCAGTGGTATACAATGGCTTGATAGTTTTGTGAGAACATTATTATGGTTTGCATCATGGCTTCTCTTGACTATTTGGATCAACATTACACTCAGTTGTTGTAATCAGTTTTGGTACTTTTACAGTGTATGTGTGATGCATTTATGAGCCAGTGATGACAACCCAGACACTTTGTTTTTGTGTGTGATCCCTTCTCATATTCTTGCACCATGGATATATTGAGGAAGTTGCTCTTTTGGCATATGAAATCTTATACTGTGATAGAAATGACAGTTATGGTTGGCTTGGCTTGGGAACAGTAACAATAATGTGATATCTTCAGTGGTATTGTGCTTATTACAATGTTGTTTTTTTAGACTGTAGTGGTGTATCCTTATGCTGATAACATCTATGTTTTTTACTCTTTGATGGTCTACTGATTTTCATGTTTGGGATATTCAGTTGTTGTCCTTGCTATGATACTAGTACTGACAGTGCAGTTATGTTTTAGGCCATTATGGATGCTTTGTGCTCCATTGGACAATATTAATAGTCTGATTTATATTCCCTATTTTTGCTTATCATTTTTTATCTATCTTTGAGGCAATTGCACAATTCTTCCTCCCTTTGTCTTTGATGCAAAAAGGGGGAGAGAGAGTTGTGTTTTGCCATCAAGGACAAAGGGGTAGTTTGTTTCCCTCTCTGTTGTTGTCCTTGATGTCAAATACACAAACTCTCAGGTTTGTGGTATAATGATAGTTGCACTTCATGACAGTTGGCATTGACAGTCATGACAGTTGGCATTGATAGTTGCATCATGACAGTTGGCATGGCAAAGGTATTTGATTTTATGTGATAGTGAGCTTGCTCATAATGAGCTTGGACATTTGGTTACCATTCTTTGCATAATGTGGTTATTATATTTGGATGACTCTTCATGTTTGATGTGTTTGATGGTCAAAGTACTTATTGCTTCATAAGATACTCAGGATGGTTATATTGGTTGGCAAAGTTGATTTGGTATGTTGTAATAGTTGAGATCCTACTCTGTCTTCCTATAAACTGAGTTGCATTGGTTCAGTTGATATGTTACATGATGACACTTCTTGATCAATTTGACATTGCTTGGGTTTGGCATTGATGTCAAGTTAGGTTATCTTATGAAAGGCTTAAGACATCATTGGTTTGATATTTGATCATTATCCTTTAGCACTATTTTGATATTGTGACAACATTTACACATGGTCTCCCTTGTGGTAGCACTTACACATGTGTGACATGGTCTCGTCTTAACATTTGTTGCACTAGAAGATGTAAAGCAACACAAAGCATTGGCAAAGAGCTTTGATCATTATGATGTTTACTATTCACAAGGTATATGGGCATTCTTTTTAAAGGCATAAGGATTATTGCTTTGGGTGTTAGTTGGTGTTTATGATCATCATTGGTATGAGCATGGGGCAGCAATATTCACTAAAGTCTTGGTTCTTACTTAGCTTTTGGTGCAATTATGTCTTAGACTAACACAAAGGAAGTGGGCATTAAATGTATTTGACTGAACTTCATTATGTAAAGTTAAGGTATGTGGTAAGGTGATACACATTGTTATATGTTTAGCTTAGTTGATATTATGACTTAGACCATGCATTGGTCTTGTGTATTGACCGAGGTCATTGAAGAGCATCATTTTGTTTAATGTTTGACTTAAAAACAAAATGGAAATAAAACATTTGGTGGTCACTTAAGTGATAACCTATTTAGGAGGTTTCAAACACACTTGGCAGCTAAAAAGATGACATTTTGGTTTTATTGACATCGACCCTTTTAGGGTACACAGGGACTGCCGGTAAAAAGGATATACAATGCAAAAAGATTATTTTTTGAAGATCATTTTCAAATGTTAAACTTTGTAACACACTGCTCTCGATTTAGGGTTATAGTTTTATGCAAAGTTTCTCAAGATTCAATCATGATGATCTCTGGGAGTTGACAAAGCTTGAGCTACAACTTGATAGTTATTTGAAGTTCAAATGCACAACAAATGCTTACAAGTGTCAACAGCGTCATGTGATATCCTTCTTTGGTAGTTTTTCTTTGATCTTTCACATGAGTTTTGGTTTAGCTTCTCAGCCGAGATTTTCTCTTGAAGAGATAGTACATTTGGGTAAAAGCACAAAGTTGTGTCACACTTTTAGCCAACTTATCAGCATGAGTGAATTTAAGTATTTCTAACTAAAAATAAATTTTGGTCAAATATATGATCTTGTAAGATTCATTCTAGCTAAGTTAGATATCTCCACAACTTTTCCAACTAAAATTGTTGGCTGAATGCATATGTAGCACCACTATGAGGCCAATTTACAATTTTTTTTTTTGAAAAATTTGATATTTCAACAACTTCTACTCGTGTAAATAACACTTTTTTAAAAATATAAAAATACCCTTTTGTAGATCTATAAGTTTAGTTTTCAAAAATATATATATAAATAGTTTAATTATTATTTATATTTTCCTTTCTATTTTTACTAAAAGTAGGTTATGAGCACAAAACATTAGGTCGATTACCATGTCAAGGAAAATAGTAAAACTTATTAAAAAAAATTGGAAAAAATATGATGCACTAGATAAAAGAATCTATATAAAGATGATATAATTTATTTTCTATTTTAGATAAATAGTTAATATGAAAGTTGATGTCGAATGGAAACAACTACGTTTTAATACACACATTTTATTATTTATTTTAAAATATATATTTATCAAAATTAGAAAAAAACATATCCATCCACTAAAGTTTCAAGTGATAAATACACAAAAAAATGAAGGAAAAAAAAATTTACTATATAAAGATTGATGTCTCATGTAACTTTATTTTTTAGCATTTTATCAGCAACTAAATTATAGTGTCAATTTATTAAAAACTATATTCAAATAAATTTTTAATTTTTTTCTAAAAATACAAACATAAAATATACTAAAAAATAAATATTTTTTTAGTTTACATCATTTCAAAATTTAAAACATATATGTCACTTTTTAGTGATTCAAGTTTAAAAGTTGGATCAACGTTGGCCATTTACTTTATAAAAGTGTGACACAACTTTGTGCTTTTACCCATTTGCTATTCTTTAAGCTTGGCTGTGATAGTATAGTGAAGTCTTTGACTTAAGACTGTGGTCGTTGGCTCATATTCACTTCATTTAACTATTCTATTATAAAGTAGTTGGGAAACAAAAACAAGGTGGCAATAGTTTTATGAAACTACCTAAACCCCTATTGTGAACCATGAAGGTTGTGGTTAAGGTTTGAAAGTTGTTCTGTCTTGGTTAGAGTTTGACCCTCATGACTTGGTACTAGGATTTCATGCAAATAATTCTTGAAGGCAGTTTTGATTTATTCTGTATTGTTATCTTCAGTTTGAAAAAGGCATTTCTTATTACTATTTTTTGATTAGATGTTGTTAACTACTATCGAGAAGGAAGTTTGGTGCAGTAGTTATAATGGACAATTAGACGATTATGATCTCAAATCAGTTTCTCAAATGGCATCATTTGACAATGTTACTTTGATAGTTACTTGTTCAAAAGGAAACTATTTTTCATAGTTCAACTGTTTCAGTTATAGATTCAAACTGTTTCATGAAAGAAGTAAGGCATTGTGAAATGTATAAAAGGCATGATATGTAAACACCTGATATGAGATTGATGAGTGTGTATCTTACACTATCATTGAGATTGTAATAGGGTGTTGATGCAAGATCTATTCTGAGTTGATGTGCACAGTTGTGGTTATGTATTCTTGAGTCTCAAATAATGAGACAATCAAGAACTGGTTTGTAAGGAAATATAGTAACCCTCTGTATTGATTCAAATTCTATATTGTATTCATGAGATTGTACAATTAGCCAGTGCGGCACATATAGCCAGTGAGGCATCTGTATTTGCTAGTGAAGCACATTTTGATTAAGCTAGTGAGGCATTTAATGAAGGGTTTTTCTACCCCATGAGGGTTTTCCACTCCTGAAATCATTGTCTTATGGTCTCTTTCTTGCATGGCTCATTTGTTCATTACACTTGTATGTTTAGTTCCTTAGTTCACAATAACTTGCATTAATAAGGCTTTAATTTGCAATCTTTCTTTTGTTTTTGAAAGTTTGAAATAAAAGTAAATAAAGTGTTTTGTCTACAACACTGATTCACTCCCCTCTTAGTGTTGTCAAGTATTCCAATAGAGATGAATATCCTCAATAGTGTCCTCCAAATTTGCAAGATGAGACTCAACAAACAAATCTAAAATACCTATCAAATACTCATCAAACAAAGCTATATATGAAAGACAAGAAACATCATGTTGAACTAAAGCAATGAACTCTAAAGAAGAAGGAGGTGAAGGAGATGGAAGTGTAGCACAAGTCTCAAGAATTGATGAGGATGAAAGAATACTAAGGTTCAAGTGACCAAACATCTCCTCAAAAGTATGATTCACACAAGGAGGGTGAATATCAGCCAAAGGATCTAAATCATCATAAGGAGAGAAACCATAAAAGGTGTATAGACAAGATGCATGATCAACTACCCCAGTAGCAATAATCTTTGTGCTCTCCAAGTCTCTGATAATAGCCAAATCAGGTGTGAACTCCACAGTCTTCCCCGAACCACTGTGAGTAATCTGATAGATGGAAATAAGATTAGTGGTCAAAGAAGGCACACAAAGTACATCATTGAAAGTACCATCACCAATAGTGATAGTTCCCTTCCTAATTACATTCATGTATATGTTGTTTACCCATCAAAATAGGTGGCATAGTACAAGGCTTAAAATTAGAGAATATATCCTGTGAAGAAGCCTTATGATGAGAGGCTCCTAAATCAAGAATCCATTTACCTAATCCAAAATTTGTACTTGCACAAAGTGCATGACCTTTATGTTTGAGTTCCTTCTTATCTTTCCTTGCATGACCTAGTTCAAAAGATCTTGACTAATTAGATGTAGAAGATGGAGAAGAAGAATCAGCCATTTGAATACTAGTCATTTGAAAAAGATGCATGATCAATGTATCAATCTTTTTCTTAAAACAGTTGTGTTCATCATGCCTTGATTTCTTACAATACCCACAAATGAGTTTCTCCTTCTTAAATGATTCCCCTTTGGAAGAGTATTTATGCTGTGCTGAATCTGTGTGTGGATTTTTCTTAGATTTCTTTTGTTTCTTGTAAAAAGGACCTAACTCTTGCCATTCCTTAGGGTGACTAACCAACAAAGCCTATGTCTATAATGGCTTAGTGAGACCCATAGAAAGAATCTTTTGTTGTTCATGCATTAACATCTCAGAGAAAGATGCAAACGATGGCATAGTGTAAGAAGAGCCCATAGTTAAGTTGAGAGTGTTAAAGTTAGAAATAAAAGCTACATATTTAGGACCAAGTTTGTTTAATATATTCTAGATCAACTGAATATCCCTCTTGTCAATACCACATGCTTTACATTGTGCTCTTCGATCATTAACCTTAGTTATATAATCTTGGATGTTGCTAAAGTTCTTAGGATCAAGGCTCATGAGTTCATTATCAATTTGATAGCCTTTGACTGCATCTATTGTACCATACAATATTTTTAACTTTTCCCAAGCATCATGTGAATTTATGCATGCCTTAATGTAAAACATAAGATCAAGGGAAACAAAACTACGAATACATCCAAGAGCTTTTGTATGTTTAATCATCCATTTTATCTTTTCCTTAACATCTGTGGGTTCATGTACCTTTTGTCCAACATAGACAGAATGCCCAAGATTAATAAGAGCATTCCAAGCTTGTTGATGCCATGTTGCATAGTTATAAGGTGTTAACAAAGGAACCCTAGACTTATCCATATGTAGAGGAAAACAAAAGCATAAGAAACTATTTCAAAACACACACTAAGAGATCCCCCAATTTCACTCAATCAAGAGAACCCCCCAGCAAAATATGACGATGGCACTTTATACTTAGTGCAATTACAATTGCCACAAGCCAATATAGCTAAGTGGTCTTTGATCTTAGTGCATGCAAATTCCAAAGTAGGCCTTATATTGAAAGTACAATTTGGGTACAAAATGAGATCAAATGGATAAAAAATTTGAGAAGTAATTGAAAAATCATGCACCTTTAAAAAATGTTACCATACGAGCTCAAATGGAGCCTCGAAAGTTCTAAAAGGGGAAATTTCTTAGAAAAAGTGATGAAGATATACAATTTATAGAAAAACTAGACACCAAAACCAACATGTGATTGTACCTCTGTGAAGCTTATGAAATTCTAGCCCAAAACAAAAAAAGCTCAAAAAACAGAGCAAATATGAGCAAGATATTGGCCTCAAAAGTTTGACTACTAGAATTAGAATGCAAACTGGAAGGGGGAGAAAATTGAAAAGGTCCTGCTGATGTGATACTAATGTTAGTAGGCTTGCTGGATGGAATATTCACCCCTTGCTGGAATATACTCCAGGAGCCCAAAACTGCTAGTAAAAACCACAAAATTGCTCTAGACAAGGTGAAACCACCAATCAGAATGTGAAAACTGCCTAGGAGGCATGGAGGTGGTTTTGAGGTGAATCTTCTTTGGAGATTCTATGGAATCTAAGAAGATGCCACCACTGTTTAAAATGTGATGAGTATTCAAACTATTGGGAGTTTAATCGTTGGTCGGGAGTGTATTGCTGGCCAAGAAGGAAATGCCTGATGGTCAATAGACATATGTGGAGAGCTCATGCCATGTGGTGTTCCCAAATGGACCTAATAAACCTGCAGATGCGGGTATGAACCTACAATAATTTAAAAACCTGCATATATTTCTAAATAACTAGAAATTAAAACTATAAACCAAATGTCAAAAGCTTTATTTGCCAAATAAAGAATGTTGGAGATGATGCAAGATAGTACATAGGGCTTGCACAAGGCCATATGGTTGTATGAATCCATACGATTGTACGAAATTTTTGTCTATAGAAATTTCAAACCCTAAAAACTTTTGCAAAATTTTCGTGTCTTTGATTTCAACATTTGGATAGGTGATCTTTAGGTTTTGACACCTTCTAATCATAATAGTGCAATTTATTTTGCACCAGGATGTACAAAAAATTATGTCTTGGCCAAATCTCTCAAAAAGTAGGGAAGGAGATGGCAGATCTAGTGCTTTGACACCATGTAAGAGTCGATAATGGACTCAAGCAATTCCAAGATCACCTAAAATCAATTCAATCCACAACAAGAGAGAAAATAAATATTGCCAAGAATAATGATGCCTAACATTTACAAGATGCAAAGCTTGAATACAACTTAATTGATTTGTACAATGAGGGACCTCCCTTATATAGGCAAGGTGAGAGGTGAGACTCAAGTCCAACATAGTGGAAAAACTAACTAAATGACACCAATAATTAATGCACCTAGACACCACTAATAAATAAATGCATGTAAGACAACTTGTAATATGACAAGTGTCTTAATGCTATGACATGAGACAACCAGTGCAAAAATATTAAACACACATAGTTCTACATTATTGAATGCATGCAGACTCAACTAACTAATGCAAACAAAATATTAAATGACATAACTACTACCTAAGTAAGCTTAATTAACTAGTGTGAAGAGGACCTAGAAATGACTAACTAGGTAATCTCTCTTTTTACATGAACATGATGTAGCCTATGTAATGATTGACATGTATTTAATTCTACAAAGATTTTGAAGGAAATTTTTGATAATGTGGTTAAGGGAGAGTCTCCTAAAGGGGGAAATTTTGATTCATCCTCTATTATCAGGTTCATGAGAATATGGATTGCTTGTGAAACATTTGAAAAGGAATTAGTTAGATATAAGCAAGTTCATGATGAATTGTTAGATATTTTCATCGAAGTTGATGCTAGGTTTGTACATTCAAATGGCATGGATCCAAATGTTGTGAGAGTTGTAGTAGAAAAATTTGTTTCATATTTGTAGAAGCAATTATAGAAAGATACTTAGGATGACTAAGAGTGTACACAAGCTTTTTGACAATTATTTGAAAGTTAAAATTTGACTAAATTATAATGAAATAATAGAATGTAAAGTACAAGTCAAGGTGACCCTTAACAAATTCTATTATATTTTGTCTTATACAAGATTTTTGGAGGTAATGAATTTTCATCTTTCCATTCCAAATAATATATAAATATGTAATTGTAATACATTTTTAAGGGTTGGAAACCATTTTAAAATTTTCTCCTTTTTTGTGGGTTTTCATTTTTTATGGTGTTTTCCAAATTTTAAATTTTTTCTTACATTCTTGTACATGAAATTCAATGAATATTTGATGAATCCAATATGTCTTTTATATCACTAGTGTCTTTCTAATTGTAAGGCATTTTGTTTGGTCAACCTAAACACATTTGTGTTATGCAAAAATTCAACATCCATCATGCATGTGGGTTTTATTGCTTTGAAGATTGCGCCTTCCTACATTTTGATTGTGGGAAATAGGTCACATGAGGAATGGTTTTCATAATTTTTTTGCATTTGCCAAATGGTGGATGGAGGGCTTGAAGACAAGTCTAGACTCTTTTTCTTTTCTTTTTCTCTATTCTTTTTACATTTTTTAACATCAATGTTAAATTCTAAAGGATTAGTTTATGGCTTTGATGATGAATTTATATTTAGATAGGGTAGGATTTTTTACTTTTAAACTTCTACATGGTTTATCTATCATGTTTATAACATATTTTTTTCTACCATAAAAATTAGAACTAATACTCTTTGAAATTGGATAATATAATATGACTTTTTTTTGTATTCCAAGTCGCATTATTTTGATTTTGGAAACAATTAGGTTGTCACATGGTTTTAAATATTTTCTTTTATTGAAAATCAATGTTGGAAATAAATTGTGGGAAGTGTGAAAAATCTAAAATAGATTTCATGAACATCATTGAAATTGAATTAGAGGGTTTACAAATTGACTAATAGTGATTAATTTCACTATGTGAAACCATTAATTCAGTGAATGACTCTCGGTATTCTACATATAGCCCCTTGAACAAACTAGCCAAAGCACTCTCTAACTAGGATATTTTGGTAAACCTCACAACCTGAAATTAATGAATACTCTTAAGGCTATCCACCTTCCAAGTAGGGGAACCTTTGTTGTTCCAACCTATAGGTGTATCAAAACCCATATAAATAGGAACATGACTTTTTAATGAGGTTTTAATAGAAAGACCAAGGAGCCTTCACCTAAAGATGGACATGATGAGGATATTGTTTGTAGATGAAGCAATATCATTCCCCACTTTTGGTCCTCTTAGTGAAGAATCACCTAGTATGTAATTCTTACCTAGTTACTTAGATGCATTCTATTCTTTGTGCATTATATTTTCATGGGAATTAACCTTGAGTTGCAAATGTTATTTTTTCAGGGCTTATTTGAGAAGTGCATGGCATGGCATCATTTTATTTTTCTTATCATGTGCATGATTTTTCTTAGAGGATAATTTTGAGGAATGTAGGAGATGGTATTGGGTATAATTCCTAGTGGTGGGAATGGTTGTTAGTTTTATCTTCCTTTAGTTAAGAATCTTACATCCTTATTTATTGCTATATTTGTATTATTTTGACGTTGGGGTTGAATGATTGGATTTTGATAAGGAATTTCCTTTTTGGGTTTTGGAGGTGAGAATCTTACTTGTCATAGCATGAGTACTTGATAGTGTTGGTAGAAGGACATGGTATTTGGTATGGTTGAGACTTTTCTCTTTTTGGTATATTACTTATTCCTAGTAGTTTAATCCATATGAAATCTTGGGAGAGTTGAGTAGATTAGGGGTGAGAGAATGATAAATCATGCATATCATTGTGTGTTCTTTGATACTAGTTTTGATGACATGAGCGGCACCTTTGTGTGAGTGTTGTTGGTGGACTTTTGGATGCTATGGTTAGTAAAGAATAGACATTGCCTATGTAGTAGGAGTCCTAGGAGGTATATGTACCATTGGTAGATAGGTGATCATTGAATTGCAATATAGAGGCTTCATATGTATTTCTATGTTACCTATAACCAACCTATAGAGGTGTTATAGGTCACTTGCATGCCATACGTAGGTGTATTATAGTAGACTCTATGTAGAAAAATGGATATATAGGGGCTTGTGGTTGCAAAGTTAATGGGAGAATGTTGTGAATAGAAGGTTTATTAGTGTTGGGGTTAGCTACATGTGAGAAACTAG
Organism: Cunninghamia lanceolata; assembly: GCA_027924645.1. Classification (NCBI taxonomy): domain Eukaryota; kingdom Viridiplantae; phylum Streptophyta; class Pinopsida; order Cupressales; family Cupressaceae; genus Cunninghamia; species Cunninghamia lanceolata. The sequence continues at coordinate 4,352,763 of BSBN01000021.1, forward strand.
ATATGGTCATTGTTCTATCTCGTGGAGTATGTGGTACATACTCAATCCTATTTTTGAGGAGATTGGGATTCTGGGTTTGTGTTTGGATAGTAGGATGATGATGGATATCTCTAGGGTTAGGGTTTCTTCTATGGTATTCTTCAAAGGCATCCATTTGGATCTTAATAGACTTCAACATCTCAAACACCTCCTCCATTCTTTTAGCGACATTAACAATAATATGTCCTCTCTATGGTGACATCTTAGATTTGGTGTAAATTGTCTTAGATCGGTGATCTATCTATAATCACCCCTACAAATTTCCTCATTGTTGGCACTCTGTTTACAAGCTTCTTATGGATTGTCTTAGTTTTGTAGTCTATTTACCACCAATAGGTCACAAGGATCTTCTACCAAACACTTTCCTACTAGAAGATACCCTTATTTAATTCCTAGAAAGTTTAAAAGCATAGAGAGATTCCCCTTAATTTGCTAAACTCATATCATGATTAAATTAATACCAAACTCAATCTACAAGGCCACTCTAATTAGTTCTCCCTCCTTAGGATTCAAACTTATGATATCATACCACTAAATGCAATCATGGGTGGAGGGTCCAAATCAAGGAATGCCTAGCCATGTAGGAAAATAAAACAACACACAATTACAAAAAAAATTAGTGAAACAATAAAATAACAATATGACCTTTATTGTTTCTTTGTTATGAATGAAAAATACAATCTATTGTAATGGGCTTCCAAAATGCAAATTATAAAATTAAAATGATATCCCAAACTCTCCACTCTCTTTGAAATTCCTTTCCTTCAAATGGTTATCCGAAACAATGTTTATATAGTAGTCTCAAGCCTTATAAGTTATCTCAGTCATCCACAAGATGGTACAAAGTTCAATGCCTCATAAAATGTGTAGATAAATCTACCAAATTGAATGCGGTGATGATGGAGTTTGAATATTCATGTAGTTCACATCATAATCAGTTCTAGGTCTAATGTGCACCTTGATATATATTCTTTTTCTATTGTAAACTTTGGAGAGCTGCCGCAATCCATGAATAGTAAAATTAACTGTAAGCCTGTTAAGCCCAGTAAAAGATCAGAAACCAAATTATGCCTTTTTGGTGATTAAGAACTTTTGGAAATTGAATATGACATTCAAGGATAATTGTAGAACATATTCTCTCACCTGCGAGGTGAGATGTGTAATTGCAGTGAAATTTGGTAGGATTTGCGATAATTATTTATGATTGGAATGTAAATTCAAAAGTTACATACAAAAAACATGTTTAAAAAATATTTTTGGTTGATGCAAGATTGTTCTTACACCTTGGGATGCACTTGCATCAACGCCCTACACCTTGCAAGTCCTAATATTAAAAAATATTTATTTAATTGTATTTATTTATTATATGTGCTCCCATGAGAAATGGAGCATTCCAATTATGACTTGGCCATTATGTGATGTATATTTCTTGATATGTTGTGTGTGTAAGAATATGTAAGAGCATTATGTCATGTAAGATGTGTAAGAACATCTTACACTGTAAGTGCGTAAGAGATTCTATAAGGTACATAAGAGCATATAAGAGGGAGGTTACAATGTGGACTTGAATTCTTGACTAAATTATGATAGTCTATGACACATGTCATAAATCATCTTGGAAAAGGTGAAGAACAACAAAAAGGGGCATCCAAGCTTAACAGGTAGGTTTATGACATGTTTAAGAGAATATTCTATTCTTGATTTTTTGAACCATCATACAAATTTGGCATTAGAATTTGGACCATGGAGTTGGATGCCATACTTCCCATGTTTTAGCTTATGTTTTTTTCTAAAACCATCAGTTATTTCTTGGTTGGTCATTGCTTATATATTACATGCTTGGGTTGAGTTTGCAATATAAGGGTTATGCTTCCAAATTTTCTCTTGAGGAGCAATATGTTGATCTCCATGGAAGGCTATGAGTCAAATATTGTATTGTAACAAGTCTTGTTGTTAGAATATATTGGTGTTATGTTTTGAAGGGTGGGGTGTTTTACCCAAAAGGGTTTCCCCTACGTAAATCTTAGGTCATCTCTGTGTGGATGTTTTCTTCCTTGTCTCTCATTTTAGTTTATTTCCAAGTGTTGATTTACATGTTGTTATGTTATTGAAGTTATTGTAGATTTGAATCTGACATTATTCTCCTCAATGGGTTAGTGTAGGAAATCTCTATGTCCTAATTCCACTTTATGGGCATAGATTGTTTGTACTTGTATCAAGCTTTTGTTTATAAATCTTTCAACACTAGAGGTGTATACATGCTATTTTCTTTTCAAAAGGAAATGATGGAAACCCACATAATCAACTAGGAAACAATGATAGCTCAAAAGAAAAATCCAAACAATTAACACTCCCAAGTTACTAGTTTTGAAATTCTAATCCTGTGGGTCCCAAGCGGGAGGAAGCCTGTGCAGCGGAGGCGAATGTTGCAGCAAATGGGGGTGGTGTGGAACTACTGATGAATACTGTTTACCTGATGGAGGCTGCCAAAGCAACTGCAAAGGCGGCGGCGGTGGCGGCGGAGGCGGCGGTGGAAGCGATATAGCCTACAACGTTCTGGCCACATATAACAATTACTACCCAGAGAGGAATAACTGGGATCTGTATGCGGTGAGTGCATATTGCTCTACCTGGGATGGAGGGATGCCTCTGTCGTGGAGGCAGAAATATGGGTGGACGGCATTCTGCGGGCCAGTGGGACCTACGGGCCAGGCTTCCTGTGGAAAGTGCTTGCTCGTCACCAACGGCCAAGGAAACGCTCAAGGGCATCTCATGGTCGACTATCAGTTTGTCGACTGCGGCGACACCTCTTGATTCATACATACACAAATAAACTGCTCGATGTGTTGTGGTGGGGTGACCAGATCTGTCCAACTCCACCATTGTCCTGTTTTCTATTTTAAGCGAATAAAGTGCTTTCCTTTTAAATTTTACAAAAAATACAGACTGGTGTAATGGAAAATAAACTTTCCTTAGGTGTGATTTAGGCTAAACCAATACGATGCATTAAACTAGATTTAATAAGTGATATTGTTTTCTGAATATTATAATAATAATTAAATACAGATAAGAGGAGACTAACCATTTACTATTTCTAATGACTTGCAAGGCCTCCCCAACATATTTTATTGATCTATATTTTATTATTTAGTTTTTCTTAGACTTTAGTGTGTCTTGATACATTTACATGATGACAAATGATTAGTGCAAAGTCAAGCCCATTTAATTTTTACCTCACCTTTACTTGCACACGATCCTATGCTTATTGATACACTTAACTTCTATGTACACATGTTCCCATACACTTGATCTATTTGTTTGATTATCCATAGTAATCTCTAGATTGTCCATGTTTGTCATGATCCATTTTGTTTATCTCATCTCAAGTCAAATTTGTAATTGTGGGTTTTCCTTGCAAACACAAACTTGACCTACATAAATTTAGATTTAAAAATTCAATTTTTACCAACTAACCCCTATGTCTTTCTCATCTAGAGCTAAGTATATGCATGTTTGTATAATTGATTGTTATGTGCTTGTATAAAAACATATTCATTTGCATTTATTTTAGAGAACTCACACATTTGAATATCTCTCATTCTAGGAGCATTTAGGACACATTTTGGTTTGGTTCTTAAAAAGGATTAACAAATCTTATCTCTGGGTGAATTATCTGTTGTGTTTGATTATTTCTCAAAGTCATGAAATCCACACCCTTAATTGGCTTGACACACTAGAATCCCTCAATTGCAAACTAGAAACTTTACTAACCCCTTTTTCCTATCTGAGCTCTAATGGTCCATCTATAAGTTGAACATAGGACAAAAGTCAAAGTTGGATTAGAGATCAAGTTTACAATATACTTGACTAAGTTCATGGTTGTACAGTAGATTCAAATTAATAAAATTGACCTAGAGAAGAGCACACATCATCATTGATTCTAATCCACACATACAACTATTATAGAGTTTCTCAAATCTTGAGACACCTTAATTTAAGAGTCTTCATCCACTTGGAATTCATTATTTGGTTATAGAGCCAAGTGATCTATCCTCGTATTTATTTCTATTTATAGCAAATTGTACAATTATTTAAGTATTAAAATAATGATATTATTTCTTAGTAAGGAGTTATCACATGATGATTATGATGGTCCTATGGATTCATGCTTCTTTGTATGTGAAAGATTTCCCACTTTCTAATTACATGCACACAGATGATAAAATTTTATTGATTTGTGAGTTTATATTGTGCAAATATGGTAGAGCTTCAAAATAGTCTGATTCATCTTTCTTGATCTATACTTCACTTTTTAATGTAACTCATGTTTTCATTGACTATTTCTCTACTACTAGTTCACATAAGAATAGCAAACACTTAGTGATGAGATATATTGATTTATCTTTTGATCATTGTTCTACTAATGCACATAGGACCAATCCATATACTAATACTTCTCATAATACACATGGATATTCCAAACATAGAGGAATTGAATTCAAGAAAAAAATTTAAAAGATTATAGAAAAAGGGAAGATACACACTAGGCATACTTATGAAGTTAATCATATGGAAACCAATCATGAAGAAATTGATTATATTCATTGTAGCATAACCTATATTGAGGTCATACATGTGACATAAAAGAGAGAAACCGCCCAATATGAGATATGAATTTATTGCTTAGATATCACTCTTACTTTTTTTCTTTGTCTTTTATTTATCATTCAACTTTTGGATTGCTCTTAAACTTGTTCACTTTTCACATTTACTTTATTTTTGGGATCCATATAGCTTATTTATGTCTTTCTCCCCCACTTGGCGGCATGCATATTTTATTTGATCTTTATGTTTACTTCATACTTTTTTACCTCACTTTGGGTGGCATGATTGGTCTCTTTTATCATCTCCCCTCTACTAGCCAAGTTTGACCTTAGTGAAAATGATCTTCTAGAACACACAGGCATCAACATCATGTTGCAACCTTACCTAACCCAAACCAACCCACTTCTAACCAACCTGCTCTTAATTTTCCAAGATAACCTCAAGATAAAAATCCTACAAGAGTTGAGGTGATTTTGGTCCCATCTGTTGACCCTCATCTTATCTCCTAACCTCCTAACATTCCTTCATTCTCTAAGCCTCTTGATATTCATATGTCACTATTATTTCCACTATCAGTGACAAGGGTAGGTGGTTAGATTTTAGGGAAGATTTCATAACAAGCACATGCGAATAGAACAAGCACCTTGTTCTATTCGCATGTGCTTGTTATGAAATCTTCCCTAAAATCTAACCACCTACCCTTGTCATTGATATACCTCCCTCACTTCCCATAAAAAAGTTTGAAACTTATCCTACTTCACCCTATCGACAACCCAAACATATACTAAATCCTCCTTCTCCACATCTAATCCCTTCTGTATCACTTACCCTTGCAAAGGAGGTAGCTCCACCACCATAATCTCTTAATCCTAGTCCTCTCACATCTACTGGTAGTATACAATATTGAAGCATTGTGGTTTATGCTTTGATTGAGTCATTGGATGCTCCACTCGAGGCATGTCTTTTTGATTCGATAGTAGATGTGCTAGCACTATTAACGATATTCACATGTTCATTTTTATTGCCTCTTTGTTAGACACTTGGGAGGATTTTGATCCTCCCATTCCTGCACAGTGTCCCATTTCCCTCATTCTTCCTACTAATCTCCTCATGGCTCCTTCACCACCTAATGGTTCTCCACTTCCACTCTCTAGTCCCACCTAATTATGATTGGGATGGAGATGCCTTATTGGACATGGATCATGATGAGTAGATGTTATCATATCATATGTAGATATTTGTTTGTATTCTCTATAAATAGACTTCATGTTTAATTGATTTGTTCCTTATGTGCTCCCATCTAATTATTTGTTTAATATTTGTGAGTTCCCCCTGGAGGACCCATGATACCAAGTTGTAAGTACATGGATATAGGATGAATGAAATGTTTTTCCATTCCTCTATATGTATCTACATTCTTTGGAACCATATGTTGTTATTGTGTTCTTTGTCACATTTTAGGGACGATGCAAAGTATCAAGATAATTTTAACATCTAGGTCTCTTTCATGTTTATTTTTCCTTTCTATTTATTAAATACATGCTTTCTTTCTTTGTGTTCATATTTCTATGTGCTTGGGGAATGATGATAGTTATGTCCTTTTCCTTAATTATTCCTCAAACTTATACTAACCCCATACATATAGATCCCTTGATTTGTCTTCATGTGATGTTGTTGATTTCTATGACATTGTATTCTCTCCTTATGTCATGAACCATGAGTATGATTTGAAGTGCATTTAATGTCTTCATTTCTTCAATCTGTAACAAAAAAGATAGAATTTCTTCCAAAAAAAGATGATTAAAGGGACATGGGTCCCATCGGGTATGCCAAAAATGTATGTAGAAATATAGTCCAAGGTAAATAATGAAGATAATGCAATACGAATCAATACCTTTACCTCAAACAAAGTCCTCACACTTAGAATAGATTATCTAGAGTGTGTCCTAATTGTACTAGCTTTGTTCTATGGATATATTATGCATTGTGGACTGCTCACAAAACTAACATAATCTAGCTATGATATACCTATAATAGAGGAAAATGATAATGATATGGAATTTTGACAACATGTACTTACATTTGAAGTATGTGTTGTGATAATGATGTGAGAGGCTCAATTTATAAAGGGTTGAATGATGAAATGAAGGGCTAGGATTAAAATATTAGATCAATGGCTAGAATTGGTTGAGAGTATTATAAGTCTAGGATAAGAATCTTCTAGAGCATTCTTCCATGTGAATGGTGGAGATTAATGTTGAACACACGAGGATACTGAGAGGTGGGGTGAATCAGTATCTAAACAAACTTCAAAACTTCTAGAGTAGATTAAAACTTAAGCATGAAAGATCAACACAATGCACATCAACACATAACACTAGATATACATGGAAAACCCAAGAAGGGAAAAGCCACAGTGAAGATTATCTCACAATATATGAAGCTCAAAATTATAACTTTGTTTTAGGGCTTCAACCTAAGGAAGCTACTACTCCCTGCTAACTTTGTTTTAAGGCTACAACCCAAGGAAGCTACTACTCCCTGAAAACTTTGATTTAGAGTCACTCCCAAGAAAGATACAAATCCCTAAAGACTTTGTTTTAGGGTCACTCCCAAGGAAGCAACTACTCCCTGAACTAAGAACAAACTTAGAAAAGATTACAGTATGACAATCCTTCTAATGCTTGAAAACTGACATTAAAGCTCACACCTTTGATGATTGCAATTCTGCTTCTTTTGATGATTGGATCGATTAGGCACACTCTCCACATACCTCTTGTCACAAAAATATCTTCAAGATGAATCAAGACAACCTTTAACACTTCTTCTCTTTCTCCTTTAGTCAAACATCACAATGCATATGATTTTCATATTCTACTCTTCACACTTTCATATTTTTATTTTCACAATCATACCTCACCTAGACCAACTAGGTTTACAATATATGCATGAAATTACATTTATTTTATTACAAGTCGGCCAATAAAACAAGAGTATTACATTTTACAAGTCGGCCAGAGTTCACAACATGAAACATCCATAGGATAAGCCCTATCATGAACAACACACTACTCCAAAAGGAAACACATGCCTTGCGGATTCCAATACAAGCTTAGGCCAGTCCTAAACATCATTCACAACATCATTATTCAAGGAATATCATCGACATGTTACACAAATTTGAATTAGGTCACCCTTAAGTAAGAACACATGAAGCTTGTAGAGCAATAGACAATTCAACTTAGCGGTACTCATGAATGATAAAATATTGCTTGTTGTTCTTCCAGATGGGTCAACATGACCTATACAACATCTCCAAACATTCCTTGACCTCTGCATAGAAACAACATTGGGGAGCATACTTTCATTATTCTTCAGTTGACCAGAGAGAGACATAGTCTGGTAATATTATCATTCCAGATTACAACCAGTTTCAGAGAGAGTAGAAAACCACCTTGCGGAGTAGCAATAGACAACATAGTATCATTAGGACCATCTTATATCAGTCAAATTATCATTTCAAGCCACACCAAGTTGGCACACATCATCAGCATAAGTCTTGAGAACAACTAGGCATCTAGAACTATCTATATCACAATTGTCATTTGAAACCTAAGCTTGCGGACCTCCAAAACACCTAAAACTCATATGGATGCACAGTTTGGATACTTTTGTGAACATGTCCTTAAAACCACATAGCTATATCTAGCACTGCGGAGAAATGCAGAGCATTCCAAACAGTCTTCATCATCACTTAATTCTGTCAAAGCATAGACCAGAACTCTGTCTCTCATAACTTTCACTACAGACGGACAAATGACCTGAAACTTTGGATTTAGCACCTTTACATCATACTTAAATTATGTCCTAAATTGCATGACCATATCTTCAAATGCAGAGGAATGTGGAGCATTTTACCAGATAGTCTTCCAGGCAACTCTTTGTAGTAGAAACCTTCACTAACTTCTAGAGGTCAAAACCTTCATATAATAGCACATGCATCCTTAGGAACAACATGAAGGATCATACAACATGCTACAGGCCATCAACAACACCTTCTCACCTTAAGCATAGCTTAATGTATCATCATTCATCTTAGTGCTTCTAATTCCCATCTTAATATTTCATCATTCATCATTCATCTTAGTGCTTCTAATTCACATCTTAATATTTCATCATGAAAACATCTTTGCTGACCAACAACTTGATTAGGACATGACATCCAACCATGGACATTAGGAACATCACTACATCTCATTACTTTGTTGACCACAAGCATGCTCGATACACCTTGTCAAGTGACATTAATAGGGGCATGACATCCAACCAGGAACATCAGCAACCCACTATGAACCTTTAGACCATCACTGAACATCAGCAACCTTGAACATCAACATCACCACTGTATCTCACTACATCTCTATATCTCATTGGTATATCATCATCACAAACTAAGTGTTGACATCTTTAGACACTAAAAAATGTCCCAAGTCGTTGAGTAACATTTTCACACTAATTTCCATCTCCTCTCATGTCTAGTTAAATAATTTTTAATTATTTAATTATTTCCTACTGTCATATTCTTCTATTAATAAAATAAATTTTGAATTATTTAATTAATTAAGTTTCTCTTTAATCCTCTTAAATAATTAAATAAATTTTAATTAATCATGTTATTAATTATCCCTTTCTAATCTATAACTAAATAAATTCTTATTTATTTAATTATTCATCTCCATTTTCCCTCTTCCCTTCTATAATTAAATAATTATTTTTAATTATTTAATTAGTCATTATCTGTTTCATACATTATTAAATAATGGTTTTCAATTATTTAGTAATTTTCCATTTCCTCCATCATCCAATTTAAATAAATTAAATATTTATTTAAATTATCCCTCATCTTTATTCTCATCACATTCCCTCTCTCATAATCTAAGTAATTTTTTATTTGAATTATGTGTCACACTACCACCTTCATTTAATAAAGTTGTCACACCACACCTTTTATTTTAAATGAAAGGGCCTTGCATTAAATGATCTCTTAATCTTAATCGTCCACATCACACAATTGACCTTTCAATCCTCACCTTTAATTCAAATCCAATCCTCAATAAAAGCTAGCCTTCATCTCCATTTAAAGGTTAACCACAATATTGAATATTTTTCTATCATTCATCTTGAGATCTTGCTATCATATATCTATATTGAGCTTATCATATATCTTGCATGCTACAAACTAAGAGCAAACAAAGCAAAATTGAGAAGAGCAATGGAGGAGAATCAACTTTGGCATAGGAATTTAGATATTATGGCTTTATCATTTGATTTCTATTGTCATCTTGTGCTTCATTGTTAGATTGGGGTCTTTATGGCATGAATTTAGATAGTTTTGTGGTTTCTATTGATGATTCATTGATTTCCCTTGATTTTCCCTAATCTACATCTGGTGAACCCAACATGAACTAACTCTATTTTGCACAAATTTTATGAATTTGTGATTTTTAGACATTTTGACACATTTGTTATGCAGAGTGCCACATCTATTCCTTCAAACATCGTAGTTGCTGCTTTCTACAAGACATTTGTTATGCAGACCACCACATCTATTATACATAGCACCACATTTGTCATCTAAAGCGCTGCATCTTACTGCTATTTGGAAAATTTCAATTTTTTTCAATCCTTGCTATTTCTTACCATGTTTGAAGGGATTTGGTTAGTTTTCTAATCATTTTATAGGGTTTGGCTATTTCTCTGACATTTTGATAGTGAACTTACATCATTAGGGTTTTTATATGGGATGTTTTTTGTTAGATTTGATGCATTTTTGAGATCCAGGTTATAGAGCTGCATCTGTCCACAATTGTCAGATTCTATGATGCATTTGTAAGATCTTGTGATGCATCTGTAGGATCATGTGATGCATTTGTTAGATTCTACAACACATCTATAAGATCCTACGACACATTTGTTATATCCTACACTGCATTTGATCCATTCTACACCGCATTTGACTGTTAAGAAAGAAGGGGGTATAAATCTATGATTTTCTTTTTTTACTTTTTTTGCAATCACTAGGGCATATCTTTTTTGTTATTGATATCTAATTTCCAGCTGTGTAGCAATCGTTGGGAGAAGACCTTTTAATCAAACTACTAGTCCAATTTCTTGCAGGGTTCCATTGTGTGTTTGTGAATTTTAATTTAGGAACATTTGGAATTGGTTCTTAAAAAGAACAAGTGTCTTTTATTTCTTATACACTTGCATGCATGTAAGTCAGTTATCGAAAGTGTGTTGTCTTGAGTATCCTCTTCCCTTGCGCTATGTGCAATTCTTGGGTGATGAAAAAGAGCAATACATAAGATTTCACTTTTTATTTTAGTACATGGCCTACCTGGGAGTTCACCCCATGGTTTGACCACAAGCACTTATCTCTAGCGGCCTATATAAAGGGGCAAAAAATTGAAAGGTGAGCTCAATCCACTTGTGCTATCGAGGTGGGCCTTTGTGGTCTTGGGTGACTCCAAATGCGGGTTAGAGATTTCAGTCTCCCATCGCTACTATTTTCCTGGTGTTCATAGGAGTTCCTCCACTATGAACCATTATTTTTAGAAGCCTAAGACCTTTTTAACTATCTACTATTTATGGTGCAAGGGATGCAAACCATACCATGAAGTTACATAAAACATATGGTTCTTGGTTGAGGTGACACGGTTCCTTGTTTGGATTCATCCTTCCAAGGAGAGAGGTGTTAAGGTGGTCCAAGACCTTGGCATACTCTAGTTACCCACTCCTTTTTTCTCATATTTAAAAACATGGAAAGGTGTGGTAAGCCCACTATAGTAGATAACCTTTTACTACTAGCTAGGTTGTACTTGTTTGAATTGTTTGTGAACCAAGGCCAAGTGACTTTTATGCAAGAAAACTTGCAAAATACTTCATTTTCCAAGAGTGAAAGAGTCAAAACAACCAAGATCTATATTTCAAGTGTTTGTTGTGTTTGGTGATCACCTTTACAAATTGCTCAAAATGAAAAATCATTTAGAAACCAATGATTTTAGACAAAAAGCCAATACACTGCATTTGTAGCCTGAAACACCACATCTGTAGCCTGAAACACCACATCTATAGCTTGAAACACCACATCTGTCTGAATCAAAAATTTTGGAGAAATTCTTGAGTATCCATGTTTCAAATCTAATTTGGACAGTGACCATACATTCAGACCTGAGACTTGTTCAGCTCATCCAATTCTTCCATTGCATTTTCCTAGTTTGGCTTGCTTTTTCTAGTTAGCCTTTTGTCATCCTAGGTCATTCATAGTCATCTTTGAGACTTGAAATTGGGAATCTTATTATACTTGATCACACCATTGTCACATACTTGGATTGTCTAGACCTTGTCATTACTAATCTTCCATCATCTTCAAGTTGAGCCTTGTACTTATGTGTCTAGTTTAGGTTCACTTTATCCAATCACCATCATCCTAGACACCCATCCAATCCTATTCATCATTATATCAATCTCATCCAATCCCATCATTCATAACCATACTAATCACTACACATCATCATATTAGTTATAATCCAATCAATTTCATCCAGCTCATATCCTAATCATATCCTAGTTCTAATCCATCACTTTTTAAAATGGCTGTGACAATAAAAAAGAATCCTACTAAACTCATAATCAATAGGAAACCCTCGGTCATAATAGGAGTTCGTGAATTTGGTACCAATGATTGTGAGATCCTTGTAGAGTATGATGAACCTTCTGAACAAGAGAACCTTGTAGACCATGATGCATATCTTGATGAACTTGAACATTATTGTTATGTGAATGCTTCCAACCATTCTACAACCTCCTATCACCCATCATCCTCTTATAGGGATATGTCACCACAACGTCTCCAAGTTGACCATGCCAAACCCAAAATCACACTTCGAGGAGGCCCTCCTTCTAGCTCCAATGATGATGAGAATCTTGTAGATTATGATGCATATTTTGAGGAACATGCTAATATACAAAGACTTAAACATATGTGTAAATTCATCACAACACTAGAGAAAAAGATCCAAGCCCAACAATAATTCCAACAACAATGATCTCATACCCAACAAACACAACCACAACATCAACAAATTCCACCTCAATCCTATTTGTCACCTCCTTAATCATGCCAACCTAGTCCATCCCCATATCAAATCCATCCTACATCAAACTATCCCATGAGTATACCTCAACATCCATATCAACAACAAACCACTTCTTCCAATACTAACCAATTTATCCATATCAATCCATACCCCAAGATCCTCCAACTACTTATTCCAACATTTCACCTCAACCCCAAATCTATTCACAAGATTATATCCAAGTCACCCCTTGCACCAAGATCAAGTGTCCTTAAGTCCTCATGCTACTTTTGACAAGGGAAATACCGCTCCAGTTTATGAACCCTATGGGTATCCTCCATTATCATCTAATCAAATGATTATATGAAAACCTCCTACTCCTATCCCAACACCACCATACAATCCATTCACCAACCCATCAACCCCTTCAATCCCTTCATTACCATCTTCCTCTAACTTTCTTAATCCTAGTCCATTAACCCCTTTCATCCCTCCACTGTGGGATATTTCCAATCCTAATCCTAAGCCTACAACTTCCACCCTTATTATCTATCCATTATATTGTCCATCCATCCATACACTTATGAAGGATGTGATCCAATGGCTATTAGCAAGGAATCAACTATGTCAACAAACACCTATCCTTGAGCCTATCAAAGAGACTTCAAACACCTTATCTAATCCCTCAAATACATCATGTAGTCCACAACCCATTGAGCCTATTGAGGAGTCTCCCCCATGAGTCCAAATCAAGATTCATTATACCCTCAAGTTATTGATCATATAGAGCCTATCAAGCCTCTCCAAGAGTCTCCCACTTCCACTTCCAACCAAAATCAAGAATTATGCCAAGAGTAAAATTGAAATCACGTGGAAACATCAACCCCTTATCTAAATCAAGATTGAAGCCCTTCCATTCAACCCATCCACAATCTATACCTTCTCTATGATCAAGATATTGTCTATGATCATGATCCTATCCATGAGCATATTGATCCTATCCATAATCCCATAACCATCCATGAGTAAGATATCTAAATTACTTCTGACCATCCTCCATCTAGCCCTATCCTTGATACAAAAACATCCACTTCCCTTGATGAGACACTTGGCTCCCAAGTAACCATAGATGATCAAACAAATAGCTTGGATCTTAACGACCATAATCAAGATCCTAACGATCCTTTGTCATCCACTCTCGACCATATTGCAAAACCATCATATCATATTGGTCTTACCACCTTTATCCATCAATGTTCTTCCTTAGGAAAGTAACAATCACTATCCACAACCTCACCTTCTGCATCCAATAATGAGCTCAAGTCTAATGTCCAAAACACCCATAATCCCATTGTCCACTGCATAATCCAAAAAATGAATTATCAAGGTAAAGGCTTAGGCCTTCATGAACAAAGTATTTTGGAGCCTATCCATGTTAATGTCCCTCCACAATCATATGGCCTTGGATATACAGCCCAAGGAAAACAATCTCAAAATGTTGGTACTACCTCCATGCCTCCTAAATCTACTCCTTTCCATCATAAATCCCATCATATACCCAAAACATATGTTTCCATCCCTCTCCATTATCCTACAAATCCCAAAGGCATGTGACCATACACCTTCCACCATCCACTTTACCTCCACTACTTACAACTCCTAATATCTCTCCATCCACTCTACCACCACTTATCCCAACACCTAATATCCCTATCATCCAATCCCCTTATCCATTTATCCAAAAATCCACTTTTAATCCATCTATCCATAAATCTTCTAAAATTCCTAATCATGACCAACAAATGCACACATTGTCTAAACAAGAAGCTTCCACCAATCCCAAGGGATTCAAATAGAAAAATTTGGATGCCTCCTTCCATAAAGAGAAAAATCCTAAAAATCCTCATGCCTTAGGGCATCAATGCAAAGAGTCAGAAAAAAATATATCTAAAAGGCTGCCTAAGCCCATACCTCTAAAAGAAAAGGTCAAAACTAAAATGGTTTGGGTCCCTAAGCAAGAAGAAAACAAGTCAAATGAAGCATCCACATCTCAAAAATCCCAACAATACTTTTCCATCAAAAAATTCAAAAAACCCCATTCCATTCAAAAATCTCAAATTTCTTCATCCCACAAGCAAAACAAAAATCATAAAAATCTTAAGTCTATGTGGGTACGTAAATCACTAAATCTGTTAGGGTTAGCTGGTAGAAGCTATCAATTAAATGCAAATAAAGATTAAGCATAGAAATGGAAATACACAGAAATAATTATAGCGAGAGACAAGTTTTAACGTGGTTCACCAAAACTTGGGCTACATCCACCAAATAGAGAGTCCAATATTATTATCCAGTGAAGCAAACCAATTACAACCAGCAATCCATGCAACTCAATACCACTGCAAATGCTACAATACAATATCAACGGAAACCCTAACCCTTAGTTATTTTTATCAAGCTTTTTGTCAGTTACAAAAATAGGGTTTTTTTATGTTAGCCAATGAAAAAATAACTCCCAATGCCTTTATAAAATAATAAAAAACCATGTGAGGTTTCAAGGGCATTGCCCCTCGACCCCACCCTGTATTGCGACAGGGAGCGCGCTAGGGGTGCTACCCCTGGACCCCGCAAAGGGCGCTGCCCCTTGACCCCGTAGGAATTTAGGGGGAAACCACACTGATAAAAGTGGGGTAAATTTAACCTCTGAGTCTGATGAGGCTCCATATAACAACAAAATCGACCATTCCCTAAGCAAACATTTCGATTGCTTCCTACACCTCCTCCAAATCAAAGGCTTCAATGTTTATCACGGTGTGTACAACCATTGGTCTTGATTCCTTTCCATTCCACAACATTTCCACATACCTCCATCTCTCCATCCTTCATCCATTATCCCACATATCTCCCCCATCACCTTTCTATGGTCCATGCTTTTGCATAAGCCTTTAATCCATAATTTTGCATAAACCTTTCATAGTACATATCATAATTGATGCAGGAGCATCCAGGGTGTAAGAGCAATCTTGCATCAACCAAAAAAAAAAGTTGTTTCTTTTCAATAAGGGCTAAATTTGGCAAGGTTAATTTTTTTAGTAAGTTTGTATTTGTGCATGGTTGGATACAAAATCTTACACGGACCTCGAGAATGGTGAATTGAAGCTAATGGTGAAGAAATCACTTCAATATCATTTGTCATTTGTGAGATATTAAAATTTCAAATTCTAAAAATCATGTTGAAATATTCAAAGTCAAATTTGAGGCACTTAGAGGCTCCAGATTGGCCCAAAATTTGGTGGGAAACCCAATCAGTCTACCTTTTCGTACTACTTATGCACCATTGTCTTTTCGAGAGCTATCCAAAAATGTATTATAATTGAAAATCCAACGGTCAGATCGAAAGTTATGGCCTCGCGAAGTTGACCTATTTTTTGAGGGAGATGCAAATTTTGAAATTAAGCTAGTGGCCGCCAAAAAGTGCTATATATAACCATTTTTGGGAACCCTTGGGGTAGTAGAGTTAAGGGGGAAGGTGTAGAGTCAGGAAAAGGTGGGAAAATAGAAACCCTAGTTGATTTGGGGTTATAGAAGGTTGAAGATTCCAGAGTCTTGAGAGAGGGAGTTGTAATGTGTTGCATCATGTAGGGGATTCATCCTCTGATTGTATTTGATCTTTTGTAATGTAATGTTTTGCCCATATTAATAAAATATCATTCTATTTTCTGTGTGCAATTTCTGTTATTGTGTGTTTTATGAGTTACCCCCTTCATCAAGTGGTATCAGAGCAAGGGTTCCTGAGTGTGTAGACAGATCGCCGATCGTGAGGCAGTTTGTACCAGGACCTGAGGTTGTGGGTTTACTGTGGAGATCAAGATGCCTCCACAAAGAAATCGTATTGGGAGGAATACTTTGACAGAAAAGGGTTTTAGAGCCCTGCAAAGACAAATTGATGCATTGCAAGAGGAACTGTGAAGAGGGTTTGAGCTAAGAACAAGAGAAGAAAGCAAGGATCAAGCAGAAGAAGAGCTATCTAAGGAAGAACAAGAAGCTGCAGGAGATCCTGCAGAAGTTAGGTTGTTGAGGGCCATTTCTAAGATTGGAAAGAGGCCCAACATTGAAGTTTCTACATATTCTAGAGATTTGAATCCAGAACAACTTATTGATTGGATCAATGACATGGAGGAATATTTTGAGTATGAAGATGTGTAAGACCCAAATCAGGTCAAGTTTACAAAAACAAAATTGAAGGGCCATGCCAGTATTTGGTGGAAGGAGGTCCAGTTAGAGAGGAATAGAAGAGGAAAAGGAAATATCACTAAATGGGATCAAATGGTGGAGAAATTGAAGAAGCAGTTCATTCCTGTGGATTATGAGATGGAGTTGTTGAAGAAACTGCATGGATTGAAGCAAGAAAACAAGTCTGTTAAGGAGTATACAGAAGAGTTTTATAAGATTACTATTAGAACCAGTCATGCAGAGGCCAACAAGGAGAAGGTAGCCTATTACATTAATGGGTTGAGGCCAAGTATTCAAGAGGAGCTGATCCTGGTCAGAATGACCACCATAGAAGATGCATATCAATTTTCCCTGAAGGTGGAAGAGAAGTTGAATAAAATATTTGACAGCAAGAAAAGGGGAAGAGGTCAAGGCGAAAGGACTGGTGGAAGACCCTATGGGGGATAAAATGAAGATTCAAAGAAAAGTGAAGAAGCTGGCACCGGTCAAAATTAGAGAGAAGATAATACCTACCGCCCTCGTGAATAGAACAATGGTGAGCAAAGAGGAAGAGGAAGAGATAGACCTAGGCAAGGACCTAGAAGAGGAGGTTTCAGAGGAACTTGTTTTCAATGTGGAGAAGAAGGACATCGAGCATACGAGTGTCTGCAAAATCAAGGAAGGACAAATAGAAGACCTGAAGGTAATGCACGAGTTGCACATGTCGATGAAGGTGCACAATCTAAGCACTCTAAAGATGCTGAAAGGGGAGAAACCCTAGTTGTTAGAAGAACTTTGTTGAATGAGGAGAAAGAACCCAATCAGAGGAAGAGTTTATTCCACCCAATCAGAGGAAGAGTTGCATTTGAGACCTTGCGGAGCTGGACTTAACATTTAGACATATTCATGCACATCGTATCCAAATTTTAGAGCATTTGGATCAGTTATCAAAAAGTTATCGCTATCAGAAGATCGACTATTTTCTCATAATAGAGCATCCTGATAGTCTCAGACAATTAGCTAAAGGAGAAGACTTGTGGAGCATTTCACAACCTACAGAGCTAAATGACACATCATTCAATGTTGTTTGGGTCTTGGCTGACATTCCCTAAGATCCGAACATCATTCCATTCATTTGCAAAAGAATTCTATATGAATAGGTCTGACCTATCCATGTACACATGTTATAGCTCTTCATTAGAGTTTGTGACCTTCCTTAGCCGACATGGAGGAATCTTATGTTTTGGAGATGATATATATTGATGTAATAGATGCCTAGGAAAGTAGTGGATCATTCTAGTTCATATTTGATAGTTTGAATTCTTTGGCGAAGGAGCTTCAAAGCTATATCTTGTGCATATTCTGTAACTGTGAGATCAAGGCCTATGAGCCCTAATTGTAAGCCCGCATGTTGCCAGCTAGTTTGTATTTGAATTTTATGATATATTGAATGACTGAATCTGCATTTGCTTTATATCTTTAAGTTTTTTCCATGGTATTTACTCTTGCTGCATGGTTTAGACTGTTCTCTTGAGGACCCTCCTAACCGTGACTACACCAAGTGGTATCAGAGAAAAAGCTTGAATCTTTGGGAGTGAATTGAGTGAAGCTGGCGAAGGAATTCTATAAGATCTTGCTGTGAATAGATCACCAAATCCGAGGCAGGTTACTTGTGTTGCAACTGATCACCGATTGTGAGGCAGTTGTCACCTTGTAGCCCAATCGCTAAATTTTAGGAAGTTACACTTTATCCTAGGAAGAATGCCACCGAGAAGAATCCCTGCTATTGGTACAATGGCTGGAAGAATGGATGAGATGATGGAGATGATGAAAACCATGCAATTTCACTTGGATGCTGTTGAAGAAGATCAGAGAAGAGGCTTGACACCTCAACCTAATGTTGAAAGTGATGATGAAGAATTTCAATTTGTTGATCAAATTGAAGAAACCCTAGATGAAGAAGAAGAATCCGATCAAGTCAAGATGTTGAGAGCTATTTCAAAGATTGGAAAAAGACCTAAAGTTGATGTACCAATTTATACTGGCAATTTAAATCCTGAAGAGTTGATTGATTGGATAAATGACATGGAAGAATACTTTGATTATGAAGAAGTTGAAGATCCGGAGAAGGTGAAGTTAGCAAAAACCAAGTTGAAACATGTTGCTATTTGGTGGAAAGAAGTTCAGTTGGATAGAAACAGGAGAGGAAAAAAGAAGATTACAAAGTGGGATAGAATGGTGACAAAATTGAAGAATCAGTTTATACCTGCCGACTATGAGCTAGAACTATTGAAGAGATTGCAGAACATGAGACAAAAAGAGAAATCTGTGGAGTATACTGAAGAATTTCATAAGATGATCATAAGGATAGGACATAGTGAAGCAAGCAAGGAGAAAGTGGCTAGATACATCAATGGACTAAGATTGAACATTCAAGAAGAACTGAGTCTGGTGAGGATGACAACATTGGAAGAAGCATATCAATTTGCCCTAAAAGTTGAGGAAAAGTTGAACAAGAGGAATGATTAGAGACAGAGAAGTAGAGGAGGTAAATTGTAGAGAGGTAGAACATTTCCTAGAGGAGAGAGATAACAATGCATATCGAAGAGATGATAGAACTTTCTACTGCAGAGGAAACCCTAGTGCATATTGGATGAAGGATACAGAGCAGAAGGAAGAGGATTTAATAGGAGAACATTCAGAGAAACCTGTTTCAAGTGTGGAAGTGAAGGACATAGAGCATTTGAATGTAATCAGGGTAGTACAAGCAAGAAGACAGAGAATAGTGGAAGAGCAACTTATGTTGAAGAAGAACCTGTTGGATCACCGAGTTCAGTTGGTAAACCTGAGAAAGGAGAATCACTTGTCATGAGGAGAGCACTATTTCAGGCAGAGAGAAATGAGGAACCACCGTAGAGGAAATATTTGTTTAGAACTAGATACAAATCATGAGGTAATTGTTGTAAAGTTGTAATTGATAGTGGTAGTTCAAATAATTTGGTTTTAGAAGAAATGGTAAATAAGTTGAAGTTGGAAAGATTGAAACACCCTAAGCCATATACTATAGCATGGATTCAGGATGATCATAAGGTATTGGTGAGTGAACAATGTTTGGTGAAATTTTATATTG
The DNA here is from genome assembly GCA_027924645.1 of Cunninghamia lanceolata. Classification (NCBI taxonomy): domain Eukaryota; kingdom Viridiplantae; phylum Streptophyta; class Pinopsida; order Cupressales; family Cupressaceae; genus Cunninghamia; species Cunninghamia lanceolata. Next base: position 4,372,884 of record BSBN01000021.1, read on the forward strand.
GATCTTATCATGATGAAGTCTTGTGTGATATTATGTCTATGGATGTATGTCATATTTTGTTGGGTAGACCATGGCAATATGATAGAAAATCTATACATGATGGAAGAAAGAATACATACACTATAACATCAAATGGAAAGAAAATTACTTTGATTCCTTTGGAAGATGATCCTAAGAGTGAAGTGTGTGGGAATGCTAGAATTTGTTTGGTAGATGGAAGGAAATTTCTAGATGGTTTGAGACATGAGAATATGTGTTATGCTTTGATCCCTAAGAAACGTGGAACTTTGAAGACAGAAACTGAAGAATCATAGATGGAAGAGATAAAGGAATTGCTAATAGAGTATGAAGACATCATATCTGATAATGTGTCTAAAGGATTGCCACCAATCAGGAGTACCAGTCATCACATGGATCTTATACCGGCAGCTAATTTGCCTAATAAAGTAACACATAGAATGACACTGATAGAGAATGAGAAATTGAATAGATAGATACATGAGTTGTTGAGGAAAGGTTTGATCAGAGAAAGTTTGAGCCCTTGTACAAAACCTACAGTGTTAACACCTAAGATAGATGGAGAATGGAGAATGTGTACGGACTCTAGAGAAATCAACAAGATCACAATTAAGTATAGATTTCCTTTGCCTGGGATGGATGACATTATGGATTCTTTGAGTGGAGCAAAGTATTTTACAAAGAAAGACTTGAAGAGTGGATACTATTAGATTAGAATCAAAGAAGGAGATGAATGGAAGACTACTTTTAAGATAAATGAAAAATTGTATGAGTGGTTAGTGATGCCTTTTGGAATGACAAATGTACTGAGTAGTTTCATGAGATTGATGAATGATGTCTTGAAGAAATTCTTGGGTAAGTTTGTTATTGTATACTTGGATGATATTCTGATTTTCAGTAAGATAAGAAGAACATTTGTAGCACCTTCTAAACAAGTATTGCAGAGGTTGAGAGAAGAGAAATTGTTGATAAACATTAAGAAGTGTAGTTTCATGAAAGAGGAATTGGTATACTTGGGATTTGTGATTTCTGCAGAAGGATTGAAGATGGACGCCGAGAAAGTAAGAGCAATTATTGAATGGCCTACACTAGAGAGCATTGGAGAAGTTAGATCATTTCATGGATTGGCTAGTTTCTACTAGAAGTTCATTAGAAATTTCAGTTCAGTTTGTAACCTTATGACAAAGACAATGAGAGGTGACAGAAAAGACTTTAAATGGACATCTGGAGCAGATAAAAATTTTGAGTTGTTAAAGCAGAAAGTGATAGAGCAACCTATGTTGGCATTACCAGATTTCAATAAGGTATTTCAAGTAGATTGTGATGCAAGTGGAAATGCAATTGGAGTAGCATTAAGTCAAGAAGGTAGACATGTAACGTATTTTAGTGAGAAGTTGAATGATGCAAGGAGAAGATATTCAGTTTATGATCAGGAGTTCTATGTGATAATACAAGCCTTGAAGAAGTGGAGACATTACTTGTTAACTAAGGCATTTGTGTTGTATACATATCATCAAGCATTACAATATTTGAATAGTCAAGGTAAGTTGAATCAGAGATATATGAGATGGGTGGAGTTCATGCAGAGTTACACTTTTGTATTGAAACATAGGAGTGGAAAGTCAAAGAAAGTTGTTGATGCTTTGAGTAGAAGAAGAAACTTGCCGACAGAGATGAGAGTTGAAGTGTTGGGATTTGAGGAATTGAAGAACATGTATGAGGAAGGTCTTGATTTTGTAGAACCTTGGAAAGCATGTAAGGAACCTATTGTGACAGATATGAGTAAGTGGTTGGACTATTTCAATCAGGAAGATATGTTGTTCAAAGGAAATCAGTTGTGCATACCTAGAAGTTCAATGAGAGACAATTTGATCAAAGAAAAACACAGTGGTGGATTGGCAAGACATTTTGGCATTGATAAGACAGTGGCTTTGGTAAGTGAAAACTACTTTTGGCATCAGATATATAAGGATGTAAGGAAATTTGTTCAAAGTTGTAGAGTTTGTCAAGTAGCAAAAGGTAGTAGTTAGAATACTAGATTGTATAAACCTTTGATAGTACTGGGGAGACCTTAGGAAGACATAAGTATGGATTTCATAATGGGATTGCCAAATACACAGAGAGGACATGATTTTATATTTGTAGTTGTGGATAGATTTTCAAAGATGACTCATTTCATACCTTGTAAGACGACAACTGATGCAGTGTATGTAGCTGACCTATTTTTCAAGGAGATTGTTAGATTGCATGGATTATCTAAAAGCATAGTTTCAGATAGAGATACAAAGTTTATTGGATACTTTTGGAAAATACTTTGGAAAAAGATGAAGATAGATTTGAAGTTTAGTTCAAAATTTCATCCACAGACAGATGGATAGTAGAGGTAGTGAATAGGAGTTTGGGAAATTTGTTGAGATGTTTGGTTGGAGAAAAGACAGGAAGTTGGGATTTGATTCTTTCACAAGTAGAGTTTACATACAATAATTCAGTGAGTAGGAGCACTGGAAGAACACCTTTTGAGATTGTAACTGGAGTAAACCCTAGAGGAGTTGCAGAGTTGAGAGATATCAGTATGGAAGAAAAGAGGAGTGTAGAAGCGGAAGAATTTGTAGAACATAAGAGTACAATGCATAATCAAGTGAAGAAGTATTTGGAGGAGATGAATAACAAGTATAAGGAATACACAAATGAGAAGAGGAGACATAAGGAATTTGTAGTTGGAGATGAAGTGATGGTGTACTTGAGAAAATAAAGATTTTCAATTGGGACATATAACAAGTTGAAGATGAAGAAGTTTGGACCATGTAGAATAGTAGGAAATTTGATTCAAGAAATGCATATGAAGTGGAATTACCAAAGACATTGGGTATATCATCTATTTTCAACATTGTAGACCTATATCAATACCATGAAGTAGAGTTTAGTGACAATATTGGAGAAGACTTGAAGAAGCAGTTACCACAACAAGCATCAGAGTAGATTGAGGACATTTTGGATAGCAGAATTAGATGTAGTGCCAGAGGCAAGCAATACAAATAATATCTTGTGAAGTGGAAAGGCAAACCAATAGAAGATTCATCTTGGATTTCTTAGGCTGAGGTGGACCTTCTTGGTTTTCCTCTAGCCCCGACAAAGTGAGGGACTCACTTTTTCAATAACCCCAGATGTCTGATGCAGGAGTATCCCTAGTTCAAGAGCAATCTTGAATCAACCAAAAACATTTGCAATTCAATTTGTTTGCATTTCAGTTTGGTTTCTTTCATTTTCCAGTTTAGTTCAGTCAGTTCAGTCAGAAGTAGTTTTTGTGTTTTGGTCCGCATTCTACCATAGTTGCATTTCAGACCTTATGGAGTTGGACTTAGCATCTAGACATGTTCATGCACATCATAGCCAATTTTTAGAGCATTTGAATCAGTTACCAGAAAGTTATCGCTATTAGAAGATCAATTGTTTTCTCATAACAGAGCATCCTGACAGTCTCAGACAATCAGCTAAAGGAGAAGACTTGTGAAGCATTTCACAACCTACAAAGCTAAATGACACATCATTCAATGTTGTTTGGGTCATGGCCAACCTTCCCCGAGATCCATACATCATTTCATTCATTTGCGAAAGAGTTCATATGAATAGGTCTAACCTATCCGTGTACACATGTTATAGCTCTTCATTAGAGTTTGTGACCTTCCTTGCTCGATGCAGAGGAATCTAATGTTTCAGAGATGATATATATTAATGTAATAGAGGCCTAGGAAAATAGTGGATCATTCGTTCATAATTGATAGTTTGAATTCTTTGGCAAAGGAGCTTTAAAGCTATATCTTGTGCATGTTCCTTAACTATGAGATCAGGCCTGTGAGCCCTAATTGTAAGCCCGCATGTTGCCAGCCAGTTTGTATTTGAATTCTATGATATACTAAATGACTGAATCTGCATTTGCTTTAGATCTTTAATTTTTTTTCATTGTGTTTACTGTTGTTGCATGGTCTGGACTGTTCTCTTGAGGACCCTCCTAACTGTGACTACACCAACATGGTTCCTTGTGATCCATGTTCAATGCAATCATATATGAATAAAGAACTTATCTCCATCATGTTATAAAGTGCACAATTGACTCATGAGGTTCTTGTTTGACACTCAAGAACTCTTAAATACCCATTTTTACTAGTGTATTCATGTCAAAGGTAATGACAAAATCACCAATGTGTTGTTAGAAGGAATGGATGGATGCTTCTAGAAGCCTATAGTACCAATCAAGGGCCATCCCTTCTAATGTTTTTAGGAAGGTTCTACTGATGGCTTGAGCAATCCTAGGGTAGGAGTTCACAAAAAACTATGGTATCTAGGCTTTAATGTTAGAGGTGGGACCTCACACCCATTTAAACTTAGGTAGTTTAGGAAGTTGTCTAGGCAACATCATATTGTGAATTATGTGGTTTAAAGGCTCCTTTAGGTGCTTGAGGTACATCCTAGAAAGAGATCATGTTTAGAGGGAGGGATCCCTCTAAACATAAGGAAAAAGCTTTGAAATTGTTTTAGGAGCTCTATCCCCAACTTTGAGCTAGTGAAGGAAAGCTTTAGTTTGAGTTCCTTTAGCTCTATGGCATTCAATAATCCTAAGCATGTGCTTTAGCTGAGTAGCCAATTTCTATTTTTTATAGCTATGTTTGGTACTATCATAAATAAAGTGCCACAACATTAAACTTATCTTGTTTTGTGTATAAATTGGTCCCTTAACCTTGCGCTCATTACTCTGAATAGCCTTTTCGTCATCATACTATTAAACCAATCTGAATCTTTTAAGATCCTACCATCATAATCTAGAGTGTGAGTTCATATATTTCTAATAAGTACATATCCAATTCTATAATCTTATGGGGGGTATCTTGTCCATTTCTCCATATTTATGTGATGCAGCTTACCCGTTTCCACCACTTCCCATACGAGACCACCACTCACAAGATTTACCTCACCACAGTCACTCTGGAGGCTCAGTTGTTTGACTCCACCACTCAACTTTATTTGTCTCAGTTGAGACAACAAAAGCAAATTGTTGATGCTCACTTAGCTTGCGGAGCACATCTCAAAGCTCAACTCCACTGGCTTAAGATTGGAGATAAAGTTTCTATTGAGTTCTTCCAAGCTCTCAAAGCTCATCACACCTCCGAATCTATTAAGAAAATATGTGAAGGAAAACAACTTTTTTAAGAGCTTCCTAATATCCTTCAATCCTTTGTTTGGTACTATGAGCAAGTGTTTGCGGCTCAAGATGTCACTCCTACCAAGAAGTTTGCCTTGTAGCAATGTCTTGTGGTTGCATCATGGCAGCTTTCAAATGCCTAGCAAGTTTTTTGTGACCAGCTTCTCACTCATGGTGATCTTAAGGAAGTGATATTTTCATGGCCAATGACAAAGCCCCTAGTTTAAATGCCAATTTCCTTGCAAATTCTAGATATTTTTTTGGGATATTATTGGCAACGACTTGCACAATGTTTATCTTGAAGCCATGCATAGTAGTTCATTGTGCTCTCTTATTAACAAAGGAATTATTAAATTCATACCTAAAGCTAGCAACCCCAAGGATATCAATAATTGGTAGCCCATCACAGTGTTGAACGTCTCCTACAAGATCATTGCTAAAGCATTGGCTCTCAAACTTCATTCAATGTTGCCTCCCATTTTTCAACCTAAACAAACAGGCTTCATTAAATCCAGGTTTATCTCGGATAACATCATTGTTGTTTGGGAAGGAATGGAGTGGGCTCTTTGTTCTCAATAGCCTACTATTTTTATCAAGATTGATTTTACAAAAGCTTATGATCACATTGAGTGACCTTTCATTCTTGCCATGTTGTAAGTCCTTGACTTTGGTCCTTGATTCATTCACATGGTCCAAATGTTTTTTGTAGATGCCTTTGCTTGTATCACCATCTCCAAGGTCAGAAATCTAACTCTTTTGGCCTTTTCAGATCCATAAGACAAGGTTGCCCTCTTGCTACTAGTCTTTATGTTTTGGCTGCTCAAGGCTTTGGCTACTTGTTAGCTCAAGTTGTTTCTCAATTCCACGTCAAGAGGATTTCCATTCCCAACTCTTCACAGCAATTGGTGAATGGTTATTTCTGTAATGATTATTTTCTCTCTTATTAAGGAAGAGGAGAAACTCAAACAAGCCCTTCAATGCCTAGACATCTTTTGCTAGTCCTTCGGCTCCAACATTCAAAGGCAGAAAACTTTGTGCTATAAACAATCTTTCCTTCCTAAACCAAGTTAGATGGATTTTTATGGATGGAAGTGGATTGACCATGGAGAAAATTTCTATATTTTTGGCATTCCCTTTGCTTTCCAAGCTCAGATCTCCCTTAGAGTTGTGGCAAGCAGTTATTGCACACATTGAAAAGAAATTGCACTACTAGATTATCAAACCTTTGTCTTTGGCAGGTAATTTTCAAGTTTGTTCCAAAATTTTGGTTACCACACATGTTTTCTATTCTTCATGCTAGGCTCCTTTTAAGGCATCCTATTTGAAAATTGAAAAACTCCTTCAAGATTTTGTGTAGCCCTCCAGTGATGGATCTCAAGGTTTTCATTGAGTGGTGTGGGAATTATGCTGCCTTCCTTATGTGGCTGATGGCCTTGGTTGTTAGGATTAAGGTGCCATCAACCTTGTAAATCCTATGCATTTAATTACTCCTAATATTGTTTGTAAACCATTCATAAGGGATGAAGTAGTCACCAAGCAGTGATCTTGTTTCAGCCGCATGTTTGATCTTGATACCTGATAGATGATGGTTATCCAAGGGTACCCCTACGAGATCTGGGGGGCTCATCCCCCCAATGGGGGGTCTGGGGGCCATGCACCCCAATGAAGGTTCAAGGATAGTGCCCCCTGAAATCCACATTCTATATTACGTCAGGGACCATTCATCATTAGGTTACAGATATGGTGGTAGAGGTTATGTTGGATTTTCTTGCCCTAGAAGGAAAACCCTTTATGAGGATATTGTTGATGGTGTTAGGTTGTCATTGATGTCAAAAGTGTTCAGGAGCATGAGAAATCATCTTACAGATATAGAGAATGGTTTTATACTTCACAAATTTGATCTTACATCATCTTGTTTGTTGTTGATAGGAGCAGGAGCATGAGACATCATCTTGTGATCTTCATTCATGGTTTACTTGGTTCATACAATCAGTTGGAGAGATGTGTTCTTTACAATGTCATGATTTATCAGTGAACATGACATATTCTTGGTAGGCATGGTCTTCATTATTCATCAGGTTCTTGACAAGATTTAGCATCATGTGTGAGAACAAGATGTAATGTTGAAATCAGGATGTATGACAGGATGAAGCTTCTCATAAAGAAGATGGTTTGAGGAAACTGTTAAAGGTTGAGGTAAATTCAGATGTGATCATTACTACTTCCTTGCATTTAATATGTCAAGTTTCTATCAGGAGACTTGCATCACAATGATATCTTATGAAGTGTTGTTGGATCATCTTGGATCATGTGAAATCAGATATGCATGTTCATGTCTTCATTATGTCTTCAGTGGTATTCTTTGCAGAGTATATTTCAGGATGTGATCATCTCATGGTATTTGTTACAACATAGTTGTTAGCTTGATATAGAGGCATTGCATTTGTACAAAGATATCATAGGTTCTTGTAAGTAATGATCTTCATGGTATACAGTGGCATGGTCTTCAATTGATCTAAGTGGTATTTCTTTGCAACATGGCATCATGTATGGTTTTCATGTTATCTAAGGATCAAAAGATGGTTCATCAGTTTATTATAGGTTGTTTGGTTAATGTATGCCACAGATAAAGGATGATAGGTGCAAATTGGTTGTTGATGATATGACTTAGTAGAAAGCTTTGCAATAAGAAATGGTTCAAGGTTTATTATCCTATCTTATCTAAATCCTTAAATATTATCAAGTTCCTAAATCTTTATCCTGCCTGTCAACTAAACATGCACTTTATGTTTTAAAACGCTGGTGACTTGGTATAGCGGGTCTGTCACTTAAGTGTTACCGTCTGGAGGGTTCTTCTACATATAGTTGACCGGCCCCTCTCTCTTGCAGACCGGTGACAACGGTGGAGTTACAAGCGCATGGGCGCCAAAGCTAAATCTAAGGTCTAGTTTGAATCTGCGGAGGGCGCGATATCTCCATCCAACGGTGGTGTTTTAAACTTGATTCCTCTTCTATGCAGCATAATGTTGACGGTCACTGGAACGTCAAAGCTTGGGTTAACTACAGATAATGTTATTTTTGGCAGTTTTAAGGAGTTTTTTTTGCCCGATGTCTAAGGAGAAATCAGTCTTATCTTGAGTGACAAAATAGAATACATGGATATGGTTTAGAGTTTGGCGGTTGTTTAAATGTGATAAAAAGTATATACCTTAATGCATTTAGAATGTTTCTTGTAAAAGCATCAAATGCTTTTATATAAAACAAAAGAAACATTAGTTGCTCGAATAAGTAAGTCTTATGGAGCCCATTTTTCATGAAGAATTTTTATAAGGCATTTTAAAATTAAAAAACATTAAAAATGTTTTTGGAGAGTTGTTCACATTTTATGAAGAATTTTTTTTGAGACTCTTTTTACCTAGAGAGATTTTTGGAGATTAAAAGGAAAGAAGAGATTTTCTTTTTGAGATAGATATATTGTCATTTTCGGAGAAGAGATTTTTGTTTGAGAATAAGGCAGATTGGAGACAAATTTTTGAAGACAAATTTTATAGATTGAAGAGAAGATAATAAATTTGATGATTAAATCTTCTTGCAGGAATATGAAGAAAAAGATATTTTTTTTGAAGCAGATTAAGATTTCATAGAAGTTGAAAAGTTTTTTAATGCAGAGAATTTTTTTAAGAGGATCTGAAGATATTACTTGCAGAGAAGTTCAAGAGTTTTGAAAAGATAATATTTTCTTATAGAGCTCTGATTGATTTTATTAAAGATTTGTCTTATGAGAAAATATGGATCAGAGATTGAAGATTTATTTATTATTTTGGTTGCAATCAGAGATTGTTTGTTTTGCAGGAATATGAATCAAATTTGAAGAGTTTATTTGCAGGAGAAAAGGAAATGTGTTTTTGCAGAAAAGTGAAATTTCAAAAGTCTTATTGTTTATAATTGCAAAATTTGTGTGATCAGATGCAGGAGAAATTTATGAAGGAATGTGAAAGGTTTCAAGGCAGTGAAAAGACATTCAACTTGTATAAATTTGTTTTTCAGGTGCATTGATGGAATGTATGAAGAAGGAAAAAGATGAAACATACAGTGTTGTGAAGTGTTGGATTAGAATACAGATTTAATATGCAGTGTTGTTGAATGGATTAGAATGCAGTATTGATTGGATCAGAATAAAGGATTGTTGAGTATATCCGAATGTCAGATTGAATAGAATGGGTATTTGACAGACATATATTTGTATTGAATGAAACAGAGTATCCCTCTGATTTGCTTATTACATTTGTTGGTAATTTGGTTTGTCAGTGAGGCACAATATGCCAGTGTGGCTTGTGGTCAGTGAGACCTTTCTATGCTAGTGAAGCTTGTGGTCAGTAAGACCTCAATATTTGTCAGTGAGACAATTTGTATTGCCAGTGAGGCATGTTTTTCAGTTAAGCCAGTGAGGCATTTCATGAGTGGTTTTTCTACCCCTGAGGGTTTTCCACTCGGTAAAAAGGTTGTGTCTTAATTTCTTCTATGTGTGTGCATATTATTGGTTTGATCATGTTTTGTTTACATCTATTATTGTAAGTCTTGTGCATATAAACTCAACAAATCATTAATGTATTCCTTTCCATCTGTTCTGTAAGAGAAAGCTTTTAAAAAGTTGTAAAATGTTTGAAAATTAATACAACACTGATTCACCCCCCCTCTCAGTGTTGTTCGGACTCCTACAATTGGATCAGAGCTAGTTTCCCTTCTACAGCTTAATCAGCTTGGGTAGGTCTTGTGTGTGGAGTTCAATGGGTAAGTGCAGGAGAAATAAGAACATGAGAAATCTTAAGCATCATTCTGGTCAGAAGACACAAAATACATCATCCATATCAAATCCAAAGTCAGTTAATAATGATGTTCTTCATGTTGATCCTAATATTGTATTAGAAGAAAAAATTTCAGGAGTTCCTCAGTTTAATGGTTCAAATTTTTCAGTTTGGTATGTTAGAATGCAAGTGTTTTTATCCTCTTTAGGATATGATGTTTTAATGTCTGTTGAGAATGGATATTCTAACTCTGCAAATAACAAAGAAGTCCTTGAATGTAATCAGATTGCAAAGAAGGCCATATTGTCTGCTCTATCTAATGATGTTACTTGTAAAGTTATGGATTGTGTTACAGCTCAGGACATGTGGAGGAGATTGATAAAAATTTATCAAGGTAGTACACTTGTAGAAGAAAACAACTCATTATCTAAGAAGAGTAACAATGATGAAAATCTTTCACATGAAGGAGATGAGACTCAATCAGATTTTGAAGAAGATCAGATTATTAGTGATGAAGAACAAGAATGTGAAATAGATATGGAAGGAGAGCTTATATATGCTTTGAGTGAACTCAAGAAGTATAAGAGAGAGAATCAGAAACTAAATTTGTTGCTGCAACAAGAAAGAGAATCTAAAGATAATGTACATTCAGAACTTGAAATTGTATCTACAGATCTTGAAGAGGCCAGATGTCAAATTATAAGTTTAAAAACATACATTGATGACTCAGATAAACTAGTTGCTAGATTAAAGATAGAAATTGAAGAAGCTAAGAGGATAGCTGATGTCTCAATTTCTAACCTTGAAGTTTCAAGGATTGAGAATCTAAAACTGGAAGGTGAAATTATCAATCTGAGAAAAGAGTATGATGGTCTTAAGAAGTATAAGGAATTTGAAGAAAGCACAAGCAAGCTACAAAAACTATATGGAGACACTACTGGACTTGGTTTTGAAGAAGGAGAATGTTCAAAAGCAAGAGAGACTCCTAGAAGGAAAATTGATTCAAGTCATCATGTTGTTACCAGAGAAAGTAAAAGGAAGAATGAAACAGAACAGAAAACCAGAGATGAATTTGTGCACAATCAAAGAAGAAATTTTAGAAAAAGTGCTCCTGTTAGACAAGCATACATGTACAGGTATAACTATTCATTTAATGGTTATTGTTATACTTGTAATCAATTTGGACACAAATCAGTTAATTGCAGAAGGAATACTAATATTGTATGTTTCAAGTGCAATAATGCTGGTCACATTCAAAGAAACTGCAAAATGAATAGAAGGTATGATACTGCTTGGAAGCATAATATAAATACTCAATCATTTGATTATGATTACAGAATAATTTGTTATAATTGCAATTCTCCTGGTCACAAAGCATTTAGTTGCAGAAAAGTATCACTTGATTTGATAGGTTGGAAATGCAAAGAGGCAGAAAAGGTTTGGAGGAAGAAAGCACCTGTGAAAATTTGGAAGCAGAAAGAAGGTAAAGAGAAGTCAGAATCTAAGCTTGTGCATCTTGTACAAGTCATTTCATCTGTTGCATAACAGATAACATGAAGTGAGGGGGAGTTGTTCATGTGCTATCATTTGACCCCAAGAAGTTTCAGGAAGGAGATCATTTGAATGGTGATCTTGTCTTGTTTATCATATTTTCCAATCTTGTGAGATAGTTGTTGAAGATGCTGCTAACTAAGTTGATTTTTTAGTGTATATCAGTGATGCAGGAAGAGCTTATTAATGCAGTTGGTATGCAAAATTGATGGACTGGATGCTCATATGGAAGTGCTCTTGATGTAATAATCTCACATGGTTCTTTGATATTTTTTTAGTAATATGTTTCAGGGTAGTATGTACAAATTGTATGATTCAAATGGTATCAGGTGTCCATGATCAATGACATGTTCAGTGAATGCAAGGTGTTGATAAGTTGTTAAAGGATTTAATGCTCAAAGAGTTTGGTGATGTTGTGACTTGATCCTATTTTGTGTATTAATGGTTGAGTTGTCATCAAGGAACTCTCACCTGCATTTGATTTTGCAATGTGGTTATACCAGGTTTGACATTGTGATTGCAAAAGGTATCTTGTGCAGGAGGATGATCCTCACTCTTTGTTGCAGAATGAATGTTCATTTAGAAGTAATCATTGGGATAATAATTTGACATGTTCTTCCTCATTAATATGACTCAGAAAGGTATGTGCAAATTGTGTGCCTCCAGTTTTGAAGTGGTATGAGGTATGTGTTTCAAGCTATGACAATCTAGAGTCTCTTATGACATTGATGGTGAGCCTTGTATTTCATCAAATCAGAGGCAAGTAAAGGTCTTATAAAAATGGTCATCTTGGCATCTTGTGTTGGGAACTGTGTGATAAGGAGTCTTCATAATTTTTGCCTGCAAATCTGTTTATCAAAGAGTATTGGTATGTTTATGATTTCTTTGCAAAAGTGTTCAGAAGGTTGAATATCAGTAATTGGATAGTATACTTCAGGTGGATATGTTGCTTCAGGACTAATTCAGGAAGTGGATAAGTGTTGAGTTGAGTTGAGTTATGTTGGTTAGTCTTGTCAAATGTTTACCAATGGTATTTCTGAGTAGTAATTTGTTTATGATCTCTAATACATGAAAGATCTTGGAGATTTGTTATTTCAGGTCAAAAAGGTTGTTGATTGAAGAAGAACTATTTGTTTTGAAAGTTTGTGATGTTATCAGGAAGGAGTGTGTCAATCTTCATCTTCACAGTGGTATTGTCATCAGATGTAAGTTTCATGAAAGACAAATGGCTTCAAAGATTTTGTGCAGTTGTTCTCAGGGGGAGATAATGGTCTTTGTCATCCGATGTCAAAAAGGGGGAGAAAGAAAAATATACATCAGGTGGTTTTGCCATCAATGACAAAGGGGGAGATTGATGGTGTTAGGTTGTCATTGATGTCAAAAGTGTTCAGGAGCATGAGAAATCATCTTACAGATATAGAGAATGGTTTTATACTTCACAGATTTGATCTTACATCATCTTGTTTGTTGTTGATAGGAGCAGGAGCATGAGACATCATCTTGTGATCTTCATTCATGGTTTACTTGGTTCATACAATCAGTTGGAGAGATGTGTTCTTTACAATGTCATGATTTATCAGTGAACATGACATATTCTTGGTAGGCATGGTCTTCATTATTCATCAGGTTCTTGACAAGATTTAGCATCATGTGTGAGAACAAGATGTAATGTTGAAATCAGGATGTATGACAGGATGAAGCTTCTCATAAAGAAGATGGTTTGAGGAAACTGTTAAAGGTTGAGGTAAATTCAGATGTGATCATTACTACTTCCTTGCATTTAATATGTCAAGTTTCTATCAGGAGATTTGCATCACAATGATATCTTATGAAGTGTTGTTGGATCATCTTGGATCATGTGAAATCAGATATGCATGTTCATGTCTTCATTATGTCTTCAGTGGTATTCTTTGCAGAGTATATTTCAGGATGTGATCATCTCATGGTATTTGTTACAACATAGTTGTTAGCTTGATATAGAGGCATTGCATTTGTACAAAGATATCATAGGTTCTTGTAAGTAATGATCTTCATGGTATACAGTGGCATGGTCTTCAATTGATCTAAGTGGTATTTCTTTGCAACATGGCATCATGTATGGTTTTCATGTTATCTAAGGATCAAAAGATGGTTCATCAGTTTATTATAGGTTGTTTGGTTAATGTATGCCACAGATAAAGGATGATAGGTGCAAATTGGTTGTTGATGATATGACTTAGTAGAAAGCTTTGCAATAAGAAATGGTTCAAGGTTTATTATCCTATCTTATCTAAATCCTTAAATATTATCAAGTTCCTAAATCTTTATCCTGCCTGTCAACTAAACATGCACTTTATGTTTTAAAACGCTGGTGACTTGGTATAGCGGGTCTGTCACTTAAGTGTTACCGTCTGGAGGGTTCTTCTACATATAGTTGACCGGCCCCTCTCTCTTGCAGACCGGTGACAACGGTGGAGTTACATGCGCATGGGCGCCAAAGCCAAATCTAAGGTCTAGTTTGAATCTGCGGAGGGCGCGATATCTCCATCCAACGGTGGTGTTTTAAACTTGATTCCTCTTCTATGCAGCATAATGTTGACGGTCACTGGAACGTCAAAGCTTGGGTTAACTGCAGATAATGTTATTTTTGGCAGTTTTAAGGAGTTTTTTTTGCCCGATGTCTAAGGAGAAATCAGTCTTATCTTGAGTGACAAAATAGAATACATGGATATGGTTTAGAGTTTGGCGGTTGTTTAAATGTGATAAAAAGTATATACCTTAATGCATTTAGAATGTTTCTTGTAAAAGCATCAAATGCTTTTATATAAAACAAAAGAAACATTAGTTGCTCGAATAAGTAAGTCTTATGGAGCCCATTTTTCATGAAGAATTTTTATAAGGCATTTTAAAATTAAAAAACATTAAAAATGTTTTTGGAGAGTTGTTCACATTTTATGAAGAATTTTTTTTGAGACTCTTTTTACCTAGAGAGATTTTTGGAGATTAAAAGGAAAGAAGAGATTTTCTTTTTGAGATAGATATATTGTCATTTTCGGAGAAGAGATTTTTGTTTGAGAATAAGGCAGATTGGAGACAAATTTTTGAAGACAAATTTTATAGATTGAAGAGAAGATAATAAATTTGATGATTAAATCTTCTTGCAGGAATATGAAGAAAAAGATATTTTTTTTGAAGCAGATTAAGATTTCATAGAAGTTGAAAAGTTTTTTAATGCAGAGAATTTTTTTAAGAGGATCTGAAGATATTACTTGCAGAGAAGTTCAAGAGTTTTGAAAAGATAATATTTTCTTATAGAGCTCTGATTGATTTTATTAAAGATTTGTCTTATGAGAAAATATGGATCAGAGATTGAAGATTTATTTATTATTTTGGTTGCAATCAGAGATTGTTTGTTTTGCAGGAATATGAATCAAATTTGAAGAGTTTATTTGCAGGAGAAAAGGAAATGTGTTTTTGCAGAAAAGTGAAATTTCAAAAGTCTTATTGTTTATAATTGCAAAATTTGTGTGATCAGATGCAGGAGAAATTTATGAAGGAATGTGAAAGGTTTCAAGGCAGTGAAAAGACATTCAACTTGTATAAATTTGTTTTTCAGGTGCATTGATGGAATGTATGAAGAAGGAAAAAGATGAAACATACAGTGTTGTGAAGTGTTGGATTAGAATACAGATTTAATATGCAGTGTTGTTGAATGGATTAGAATGCAGTATTGATTGGATCAGAATAAAGGATTGTTGAGTATATCCGAATGTCAGATTGAATAGAATGGGTATTTGACAGACATATATTTGTATTGAATGAAACAGAGTATCCCTCTGATTTGCTTATTACATTTGTTGGTAATTTGGTTTGTCAGTGAGGCACAATATGCCAGTGTGGCTTGTGGTCAGTGAGACCTTTCTATGCTAGTGAAGCTTGTGGTCAGTAAGACCTCAATATTTGTCAGTGAGACAATTTGTATTGCCAGTGAGGCATGTTTTTCAGTTAAGCCAGTGAGGCATTTCATGAGTGGTTTTTCTACCCCTGAGGGTTTTCCACTCGGTAAAAAGGTTGTGTCTTAATTTCTTCTATGTGTGTGCATATTATTGGTTTGATCATGTTTTGTTTACATCTATTATTGTAAGTCTTGTGCATATAAACTCAACAAATCATTAATGTATTCCTTTCCATCTGTTCTGTAAGAGAAAGCTTTTAAAAAGTTGTAAAATGTTTGAAAATTAATACAACACTGATTCACCCCCCCTCTCAGTGTTGTCCGGACTCCTACAATTGTATTACAGTTGTGTAGAGGTAGAGAATTGAGACCAAAAAATATGTACTGGTGGATTGAAGACTGAAGAGGAGGTTTTTAGGGATATACTGTAAACTCTATTGAAGTTAATATAGACTGGCACATCTCTTCTTGTGTGGATTTTTTTCCTGAAAGAGTTTCTCCATGTAAACATTGTGTTATGTGTTCAATTCTTCTATTCTTTTATTTCTTTGTATTGTCGATTTGACTTCCTATAATCTCCATTCAATTCTGCACTAGATTAATAGTTATAGTTGTAATTAGATTTCCATTCTATAATTGTTCACCTTCATTTCTAACATTCGCTTGATCTCCATTTCGGCATTGCCTTGTGTGCTCAATGGATTATTCAAGCCCTTCAAGGCAAGGAAGCATGGAAACTTCTTGTCCGACACTGCATTTGCATTGGTACTCCTACAGGTCATCCAACATGGAAAGGCTTGGATATAGGAACTCTTCTCACTATGAGAGATTATGTTTCCATTCAAGACACTTTTGTTATTAAAAGCATTTAGAAGGCTTTGGAAGCCCTCACACCCTAGCTTCGATGGGCTAGCGATGATTTTCATAATGGATTATCCATTAACCATCAATCCATTTGGTGGTCACCTATTCTTAGCACTCAAGACATGCCACTTGCTAATCTACCTTGGGTTCATGCCTTAAAGTTATTCAAACATGGGGTTTGTATTTTGCCTGACTTCTTGCATAGGGCCACCAAGAATTTCCCGTCTTCGCCTGAATTTAGGCAGAAAAACAAGCTTTTAAACACATATCAAAAGACCTACCAAACACTTATTAATGTTATTCCTCCTCACATGATTCATAAGTTAGGAATTAGATCTCTCAAACCTTGGTGGAAGGATTGGAAATGGTATCTCATCACTCCTTTTTCAGAATTACAGATCTTCCAAAGATTATTCCTGGTTGTCTCCCCACTTGCATATGGTGGAGTAGCTGAATCACCATCGGCAACTTCAGTCCTCTCGTGGGACTTGGTGTAGACGGTTTCAATGCATTTGTTTTGTTATGGTGGAGCCTAAATTGGCTCATTTCACTTGGTGTCTGCTCTAGCTTGAGGTCTCCCTTTGGGAGTTCGTTTGGCTCATATGGGCATAGCCATTCCTCATTGTCCATTTTGTAGGTAGCTTGAGTCTCTCAAGCACCTTTTTTGGTTTTTCCTGTGAGCTCAAGAAGCTTGGAATTGGATCAATGATTTTTTCAAACCTTTCAGACCTACTCTTTTCTCTTAGCATAAACTCTTACTCAGCGACTGGCCCTATCTCCCTCACAAATACACTTAGAGTTAATATTCTTTCAGGGTGGAAATTCTTTTTAGCATTTGGAAGGATAGAAATACTACTACTTTCACTCATTGTTTTGTTGATAAGTATTTTTCTCTATACACTAAAGCTAGTATTTTCTCTAATGTTATGATGTAGATTCACAGGTGCAAGCTAGCAAAGATGCACTTGAAGTTGCCCATCTCTAGGGTTGTTGGACCATTGGGGAAATACCCCTTGCATTGTTGCATGGGTTCCGCCTGACTCTACCTCCCCTTGAGAGTGTCAACCATGGTGATCATGGAGATCGTGGCTCTCACTCCCATAGCCCTCATCCCTCTAGGTATTCTACTACCCGTGGAGGATGGTCTCAGCCTTCTAGATCACCATCTGCTCGACGGGATGATGGCTAGCCTAACACAAGCAAATTCCCTCATCTATAGCTCACCATTTGTCTGGCCCATGCTCAGCTTCCTCCTGAGGAGAATGAAGATGGTATTGATGCTCTCGACGATTGGGAGCCCATTGATGATACCACCCTTGGAGATGTTTAGGGGAAACCTGATGATCAGGATCCTCCTTCCTCTGTTGGTGTTGATCTTGCTACTTAGCTTTCTCCAGGCTTGGCCTTTTATTTTTTTGTTAGCTTTTGTTCACCTGTTAAGGCTTTGATCTTTATGTTTCAATCCCCTATTAAGGCTTTGACTTCGTGGGTGTGCCTTTTTACCACCCTACCCTATTTTAAGAATATGTATTATTTATTGTGTTTTAATATAAGTTAAATAGGAAGTATTCATAAAAATATATATATATATCTAAACTCCAACTCTTAAACATACCATACAATAATATATATGAAAAATTAAACCCTTATAACCATCTTGGTTTTGTCATTTACATTTTGTCAACTCGTAATCAATCTAGAAAGACATTAAATATATGGAGGCCCCTTACCTATGCGGTATTTAGCATATAACGTTCAACTTGTCATAGTCACATGACAAATTTTGTGGACCCCGGTGTCGATGCCACTAATGATCTTTGCGTAGGCATTGGGACTTACTCTCAACTATTGATGATGCCATTTAGACTGCAGTGACTAGGCTTCCTAGATTGCTTCTTTGCCATTTTGTCCTGTCCTTTGGATTACCTACTTGAAGGCTTCCTAGAAAGAGGCCGCCTTTTCTTGTGAGCTCAATTGTTTCATCCCAAATTCATATACCCAAGACTACCATTGCTAGATTCAAAGTAAAATTGAGTTCAAATCACGACCTCTTCCTCTTCCTCTTCATCAAAGAGAAAATGTGAAATGGAGGAGGAGAATGCCTTCCATGGGATGGCACCTCCACCTCACTCTCCTCCTCCTAACAGTGATGATCCTTTTCATCACTACAATATATTTATCAATCATCGAGGTCCAGATGTGAAAAATACGGTGGCTAGCATCATTTACCAATTTCTTCAATTCTTAGGATTAAAAGTTTTTCTTGATTTAGATCTACAAGTGGGCAATAGCTTATCGACAAATATATAGTATGCCATTCACCGTTCTCGAGTTCATATCGCTATTTTCTCCAAAGGCTATGCGAACTCACCCTAGTGTTTGGCCGAGCTTCGGCTCATGCTAGAAACAAGGTCCAAAATAGTTCCCCTATTTTATGATGTAACACCTACAGACGTTCGCTATCCTAAAAGGGGCGTATATGGTGATGCATTTGCTACACATGAAGAAAAGGGAAGGTATACCATTGAAAAGCTTGAGAAATGGAAACAAGCACTTCACCAAGTCTCATTCACCACTGGTATAGAATTCTCTCCATCTAATGGGTAAGCCTTGCTTTTACTAAAACTCATTTGTATTTTTGTACTTTTCTATTTACCTATCTTGGTCTTCCTTTTAATCTCACTATTGGGGATTTGTGATCAGAAACCTGGGGAGTCTATATAAAAAAATTGTGGATACTGTGATTGATGAAGTGAGAGAGGCTAGAAATAGCTTCAAATTAGAAATTGCAGAGTATCCGGTTGGACTTGAGGAGACCTTTCAAGAGCTTGAGGCTAAAATATCTACAATAGAGTAGAGTAGTAATGGAAATGGTCAGATTGTGGGTATAGTCGGAACTACTGTTGTAGAGAAAACTCATGCAATTGGAGTTTCAGGATGTATATGATTCCTTTGATGGATTTTCTCATTATGCCGCGACCTATGGAGGGTCTTGAGGTTTTTTATCACATGCTTTGTGTTGTTACCTTGGAGGACTTCCTTATGCAGGATTGAGCATATACATGGACTTGTTATCATTGTGATTTGAGCTAGATATGTTGATGGCAGAAGGTTTACTTTTTATTATTTGTTTACCTTGATTTGGAGGTATGGCTAGTTGATGCATTAGCAACTAGCTGTGGTTGCTATTTCAGCTATGATGATCAATACTTGTCAACTACTCGATCCTATTTGTTACCATTGGATTTAATGCTTGTGTTTGGATATCAATTGATGCAGGTTTCTTTCTTCTATGTGACAGTTTAGTGTGGCATCTCTTTGGAGGATCTTATTCTTCATGGTTTGGCTAGATGGAGGATGAGGAGATTCTTGTTTGAGATGGTGGACACCTTGATTATTGTTGCAGGTATGCTGGAGCACATGGATGGTTATATGGTACATGTTGGGCACATGGATGGTTTCCCTTGATGTTTTGAGTTTACATGTTGATCCTTTATGCAATGTATACAACAAGTAGGAGAATGTTGGAGTAGGTGTGTTGTACACCTTGCATTTAACATTGGTATTATTTTATTATGTAAAATAAATATTTATTTTTGGTTCATCCATGTGATGTGTTTATCCACATTAAACATTTATTTGATGCCACTTGTAATTGTTGTATGTAACATTGGGTTAATTATTTAGTTATTTGTAATTATTTTTTTAGGAAAACATAGTATCAATAATCAAATGTGGGGGTCAATGGTTTTGTAGACTCATGGTTTTGGGGAAAATGGTATTACAATACCACATGTTGTATTTGTGTGAGCTTGTGTCTATGAAAGCAAACACATAGGTAGTTGTTGTAGAGTGAGGTGAGGCCTTGTTGCCTTTGGCTAGGTTTAGTTTGAGCATCTCTTCCAGGTTGCATTTGTGAGGATTTGAAGCATGGCATTTGATGTACGGTTACATGCTTGTTCACATGGAGTGTAGGTAGAGAGCTTGATGCTTCAGAAGTGATCTCTGTATATGTATTGTAATCTTTATTGCTGAATAATACATGAGAGATGGATGCTTTTGGAGGCTAGATTTTTTCCTCTATGAGGGTTTTCCTAGAGTATATCTTGTGTCATCATTGATGGTATGATTGTCTATTCTTTTTCATGTGAATTTTTGGTTATTGTTGCACATTAAATCTCTTATTAGGTTATGCAGAATTAGTCTATATGGCTGCATATTTCCAATAGAAAGCTTGGGAAGCCATCAAGTCATGACATAGATATGGGATGGCAATGATTCTACAAGGGTTTTCCATTAATCAAACCACGGTGAAAAGATTGGAAATGGTATTCACAGACTGTTAGAAATGAAGGTGCAAACCACACAATGGAAATCCCATTCAAACCTTATTAATATCCTCTAAATAATGTAGGATCAATGGAGATTGCAATAGAAATAAAACCCACTACATAGAAATAAAATGCAAGAATTGAACACATAACATAGCACATGTAACATGGAGAAAATACTTTTAGGTAAAAAAAGTCCACCAAGAAAAGAGGCTCCAAGTTGTTTTATCTTCAAATATGAGATTACAATACATGCACTTCCTCTTCTTCTTCTGCCTTCAATACAACGGTTCCTGTTACTTTCAACTCTACTAAAAACATAGTACAAATATCCTTATAAAAGGGGGTTGCTTTCTAAGAAAGAAAACTAACATAATATCGACTGTTAAATCTGTGACTTAATGACAAATGGTCTAGCTTTACAATGATAAAATATAAATAGATTGTGGTTTCAAGAGTGCTACCTCTGAACCCCCACTAGGGTGCGTGGTCCCCAAACCCCCCGTTGGGGGATAATCCCCTCAGACCCTTGGTAGGGGGAACCCCCCTGTGACCCCCCATTGTAGATGAATTAGTATCAAGTACCAGATATAAACATGTGGTTGAAACAAGATCACTGCTTTCGAAACCTCTCATCGCTTATGGGTGATTTACAAAAAATAATAGAAATAATAAATTACATAGGATTTACAAGGTCGATGGCAAATTAATCTTAACATTCTCCCACTTGACATCATATATTGTAAATACCTATATAAAAATAATAAAATAATCATGCACTAGAAACAAGGCCCATGGCCTCTCTGCACCAAACTTTCCACCTTAATCAATTTACCTTTAAGATGTCATGTGGAGAGAGACAGAGAGAGTACCTTTCAATTTCAAGTAGAGAACACATGGCTACATGCATAACCTTCCTATGAAAAATTATTTCCAAATTTTACCTTTGAGACACTTCCTAAAACGCAAAATCATTACCCATCATAGGATTACAAAACTAAGATTAACTACATAGACATAGTGACAAAAAGTGTTCCATTGTGTGATAGACTTGAGGTTACAATCAACCATTCAAATACTCTTCTAATTTCGGCTTACCCATTGCACACTAAGATTACGATTAGCATTTGAAGAAAAAAGAGTTTGAGTAAGGCTCACCATACTTTTAAATTTTTACAAACATTAGATCTCCACAGTCCATAAAATGGAGTATGAGTGTTTTAAGATTATACTTATATCCATTAATATTTTATTAAATATAATATTTTTGAGAGAGAGTTTCCTATATAAAATAGACATATAATTATGAGAGGGAGAGGGTGGGAGAAAGAATTAGAGAAAACAAGAATTGGAGAGAGAAGAGGGGACAGAAAGATAGAAGTGATAGAGAGATAGGGAAAAAATAGAAGGGAAGATAGAGATGGAAAGAGAGAGAGGAGAAAAATAAAGGAAGAAAGAAGGGGAAATAGAGACAAAGAGATAGAGAGAGGATGTCAAGATCAAGAGGGATAAAGAGAAATGGAAAAAAAATAGAGAGAGGGTGTCAAGACCGAGAGAGATAAAGAGAAATGGATAGATAGAGAGACTTCCAATTTCGACGCACCCGTTGCACACTAAGGCATTGGATTTATTGGGGCCTCTTTCCAACCTTAGGGAAAGGCTTAGGCGCCCGGGAATGACGGTAACTAAGCTTTTACATACGCGGCATTTAGCGTGTAACGTTCAGCTCGTAGTGTGAACAAACCAATTTTGTTGACTTCGGTCTCGGTGTAACGTTAGGTCCTTTGCGTGGGCAATGAGACTTCCTCTAAGATCCTTTGATCCCTCGAAAGATTCCTAAACGACCGACTCGCCATGCCTCCTCTCGTAGACTCATTAAATATTGGGCCTTGTTATTCCTTGCAGATTATTTTATTTGTGAATAAGAATCTTCGCAGCACCTTGTTGACATTTTCACTCCACCAGCTAAATTATATTGAAGTTTTGAATGTACACGATTTATGCTCTTTCCTTGGGAATGCTTGAAAAGTTCCTAGAAAGAGGCCTTTCTTTTCTCGTTAGGTTAATCGTATCTTCCCAAATTTATATGCCTAAAGACTGCAATAACTATATTCACAATAAATTTGACTCCAAAGCATGGCCTCTTTCTCTTCATCTAAGCGAAAACGTGAAATGGAGGAGAACGCCTTCCACGGGATGGCACCTGAGCCTTCCTGTCCTCCTCTTGCTAGTGATGATCCAACTTTTCATCGCTATGATGTATTTATCAATCATCGAGGTCCAGATGTGAAAAAAACTCTGGCCAGCGTTCTCTACAGGTTTCTACAATATTCAAAATTAAAAGTTTTTCTCGATTCAACAGAATTATTACTCGGGGATTCCTTATCGGCGAATATACAGCATGCTATTCGCAACTCTCCAGTTCATATTGCTATTTTCTCCAAAGACTATGCTAACTCACCCTGGTGCTTGGCTGAGCTTCAGCTCATGCTAAAAACAGGGGCCAAAATAGTTCCTGTGTTTTATGATGTTAAGCCGTATGACCTTCGCTATCCTGACAGGGGTCCATATTCTGCTGCATTTGCTAAATATATAGAAAAGAACAGGTACATCGACAAGCTTAAGCAATGGAAAGAAGTCCTTCACAAAGCTTCTTTCATCACTGGTATAGAATTTGATCCATCTAATGGGTAAGCCTCACTTTTACTAAAATTGATTTGTATTTTTCTATTTTTCTATTTACCTATCTTGGTCTTATTCGTATTTTTCTATTTTTCTATTTACCTATCTTGGTGTTATTCTTAATCTCACTGTTGGGGATTTGTGATTAGGAACTTGGGGGATCTATGCACAGATATTGTGGATACTGTGTTTAATGAAGTGAGAGAGGCTAGAAATAAGTTCAAGTTAGAAGTTGCGGAACATCCTGTTGGCCTTGATGAGGCCATTCAAGAGCTTGAGGCCAAAATTTCCACGATTGGACAGAGTAATAATGGAAACAGTAAACTTGTGGGAATAGTAGGAAGGGCCGGAGTGGGGAAAACAACTCTGGCCAAAGAATTCTACAACCGCAAGCATCCCACGTTTTGTAGATCAAGCTTTTTATTTGATGTAGGGGAAGAACATCGAAATAAAAATGTGGTGAGGATGCAACACAAACTGATGCGTGATCTAAGTATGACTCTATCACTTTCCTCTGCTAATTTTCGACACGGCGGCTCAAAGGAAGGCTTTGGGGTAGAGATGATCAAATCTCATCTTGAACGTTGGTATTCCAAGCCATTAATTATTTTAGATGGAGTTGACCATGCTGATCAATTGGAAGCGCTCGCATTGAATGAATTTCTAAATCATGGGGCGCTGGTAATTGTGACTTGTCGTGATGCAAATGTTTTGGAATCATTCGAAATGGTGAAAAATTATGAGCTGAGAGGACTGGATCTTAAGTATGGCAGACAACTCTTTTGCTGGCATGCATTCCGCCGATCACATCCACCCAATGGACGTGAGAAATTAGTTGAAGACATTTTGAAAGTTTCAGGTGGCTTGCCATTACACCTCAAAGATTTGGGTCAAGGAATTTACTCTATGCAAAATGATGTAGATGCAGAAGTATAAGCCGTGTTGTTTTGGCATGACTTGGTTTTTTTTGTCATTGTTTGTTTTCTTTCACAAGCAGTATCTTGCTCGAAATGCTGTCAAATTTCAATAATTTACTTGGGTATTCTATGCCTGGTATA
Organism: Cunninghamia lanceolata; assembly: GCA_027924645.1. Lineage (NCBI taxonomy): Eukaryota > Viridiplantae > Streptophyta > Pinopsida > Cupressales > Cupressaceae > Cunninghamia > Cunninghamia lanceolata. The sequence goes on from BSBN01000021.1 coordinate 4,397,324, forward strand.
TTTTTATTATTTATACTTGAATATCTTCTTTGAGAATTTACCCATACAAAATAAAAAATGTTAAAGTGCCCTTTTATTACGCCGGAGGCATTCTTATCTGAGAAATAGCTGCTGAACTTGTGAAATCAGTGGCTGATAATTCCTTATCACGTTGCAAGACCGTGTATTAAGTCTTGTCCACACACACATTTTGCAAGTGGGTGGTCCTCTCCACATAATATACTTAGGCAGCTGTTTATTATTTTGTTATGACGATGGAATGTCCATTAAATACGACACGCAAATTCATTTTTTCAACATGTACCGTGGCGGCTTTATAGGCCTTGACATTAATGCTTTTATTGTAGGCTTTATAGGGGTTTTTTCGAGTTTCCTTTGTTCAGAGTCTGCTTCTGTCTTGCTGCTCTGAAGTTGAAAAGAAAAGCTCACGCAGGCTTTTAGCCATTCCCCTTGGAACAAATTTCTGGACTTTTCGAGTAGAAGTCTTGGGGACGTTGGGCTTGGGATAAGTCCTACCTATGCATAGAACCATGGTTCCTAGAATTAAACCCCGCACACAGTTATTTGCTCCTACTCTAATTTGGTTGTGATTATCCAACCTTTTGCTCCATTTTTGGGGCTCCTTATGTTTGACATCAATTGGAAATACCCTGGGAAATTGGCTGCATCATATTTCTTTCACTTTTGTTTGAACCCTGGTGGAAATTGACCTTTCCAAACTTTTACTGGTAGAAATAGGCAATAAGACTGCTATCAATTTTAGAATTAATTGGCGGGCTATGAAGGATTAGCATTAACGTACAAATGATGTTATGATACAAGAAATAAAGGGAAATTACTACTCAAAATTTCACTTTCAATTAGAAAAGGAAAACCCATGAAGCAAGCAACTTGGTGAAAATGGATAGATTTGATTCATCAACATATTTTTCTTGTTGAAAGGAAGGATGTTGAGGATGTTGCTTCTATCAAGTTTCCCTTTTGAAAGTCCCTTGACTCTCTCAAAGAGCTAGGATTCCTAATAAGAAAGTGTCTCTTTTCCCAAAAAACTCAAATGGGAAGTGATCATAATAAGGATGATTCTCTGAAGGTAGTTCCCACACAATGCCATATATTTGAGACCAAACATATTTGAGAAGAAAATACTAATGAATGAACAATAATCAAGAGGAAAACTGAGACAATAAATAAAGTAGGAAATGGCTAGTGTAGGATGACCCTACAATTCCATGTTAAGATGAAAAGTAAGGATCTAAGGAAAAATATTTTCTGATTTTACTAGGTCTATTCTTTGGCACTCTTAGTAGGCTTACAAGTTTGGATGTAGTTTCTCCCTGCTTGGACATGGGTTGAGTTTTGTTGTTATTTATTTGCAATCCTATTCACATGATTGATGCACAAATTTAATTTTATTTGTCCAAGCATTTAATTTAAAGGGAGTGGTCCCTAAGGCCAAAATTTGTCTACAAAAAATGTAACTCTAATTTTAATACAAATGCAAATGAGGTAGTAGTTGTAGGCTTATCAAATTGCACTATGGATTCTATTTAACCCACAAGGGGTTAGATTGAGTCATCTTCCATCTAAGGTAGCTTTCATCTTAGTTTCTTTGATCACTATGGTTTCCATCTAACCCATGTGGGAGTTAGATCATCAAATAAATTATTCACATAACATCTCTAGTCTCAAAAGCTCAAAATAAAGCTCTAATTGTATCAAATATTAGAAATTTGACACAAGTACCAATCCTTGACAAGTTAAAATTAGTACTAATTATAAGAAACCTTATTAAATTAATCAAAATAATACTTACAAGATAAAATAGAATCAAAGCATTTTAGTAGACAAATAAACACAACACAAATATAGTTTAGAAAATTCCTTTCAAAAAAATCTAGCATCCAAAACATTGCCCAATATATTATTAGCAACAAATCTAGTTACAATACAATATAAGAGCATCAACACTGTATGATGAGTAATAGAAGATCAAATCTTCCACCTTCGACACACGCTCTCTAATTTGTGAACAATCCAACATCATATCAGTACATCCATAGCTATACTATAATGTCATAACAAATTGCAATAAGAGATCAACGCTCTTGAACCATAGAGGAAATTTGATAGCATAACGCTGCATTCTAGTTGCTCACTCTTTATCCCATATCAAGAACTCTATATGTAGACAAGGAACAAGAAGAAAACCAAGTCTTATAATCATTGTAGATAATTGACATTTTATAGATGGACACCTAAGTTTAATGTTGGATGAAAGAGTCATTACCACATCTAAGGAGGCAAAACCTATATGACCCTTAATTTAATTCTTGAGTTTAAGATGATGTGTCTTCATGTGACCTCCCAACATACACTAAATATATTTCCTCACTATTATACATAACCTCCTAGAAAATTATTATTATCACTCAAATGTGACATTATATTTCAAGATAGACCACAAATTAAGAAGAAGACAAAATGTAAAACACATTTCCCAATGTATCAACCACATTCTACCTATGATAACTTTAATATTAGCAAATTTGATCTTAAATTGGAGTGACTTAGATCAAACCCACTTATGAGGCAGCCCTATGACAACATTTCCCCCTCCTCTCTACATGCAATTTTAGACGTTAATACAAAATATCTTTTACTCTTAATATTTCATAATGAAAAATGTAGCACACCATTAAACTTTCACCCTATTACAAATTTCATTAGGAGCGAAATCCTTTTTATAAAATTATCCTTTACATAGAGGAAAGGGATCCAAGACTAGATTAAAAAGCTAGATATCTAGTTAATGCCATTAGGAATGGAACGGATGTGTTAGCCAAACACTTTTGAGGGTCGAAGTCAGTCCCGCTGAAGCTTCTATGAAGTCCTTTACCATATTCTCATATCCGTTTAATGGATAAGACTGGTCGAATGCATACCAGCAGAAGAGCTCTCTTGCGTTCTTCGTTTCCAGATGTTTTACTTGATAGATTTTGGAGATCCCAAATGATTGGAGATTCCTTATATCACGTGAAGTGACGATAATTAAAGCTCCGTATTTGAGGAATTCATTCACTGCAAGCGCTTCCAGTTGCTCCACATGGTTAATTCCATATAGAAAAATAAAGGGCTCTGAATACCAACTCTCCAGTTGAGATTTGATCATATCTGCCCCCAAACTTCCCTTTACACGGGTGGAAGTAAAAGAAGCTGTTGAAAATTGTACTGCAATCCTTAGATCAGATACAAGTTTGTTCTGCAGGTTGACCATTGTTTTATTTGCGTGTTCTTGGCTTATGTCAGATAGAAAACTCGATCTAGGAAACACAGAATGCTTACGGTTGTAAAATTCTTTGACCAGGGTTGTTTTCCCCACTCCTTGGCATCCCACAATCCCAATAATGTTACCCTTTACTAAATTGTTGTTCTGTAAATCCTGTGATATTTGTTGGGCACGTGGAAAGGTGAAGCCCAATGTAACGGCTAAGTCTGTCATGACAGCTCTCTTCATTTTCTAACCACTATCTTGTAACTACCAATACTTGGCATGTATTCTTGAATTTCTGAGTCGACCATTCTCTTAGTCAGGTGGTTGGTGTTGTATCTATCAGAATATTGTCTTTGTATGACGCTGGAAGAGTTGCTGTTCTATATATGTATTTTTGCATGTAAGGTGCTCAGGGAGTGTGAATAATAATATAGAAGGATCCCCTGCTGTTCGTTGTGGATGTAACCAGACATTCTGGTGAACCATGTTAATCTTTGTGTACTCTGTTTTATTTCTGAGTGGGTGTTCTATTATTTGTCTTTCTTTCATTGTTATGTTTTTTGTTTAAATCAACAATTGGTATCAGAGCTTGGTTAAAACCAAGGAGGAGTTGTGAAGAAAGTTGAGCAGATGAAATTATTGGTGATTTGAAGGTGATTGAAGATGAGACTACTTCTAGTGGTGGAAAAGTTGTTTTGGAAATCATGAAGAATTTCTAGGAAAATGGATGTAGCAGTCTTGGATGATTGGACTCTAACTCTCATGTCTTGGTCGTGTGGCTCTGGAGTGAGTTTTGATGAAGTGGGAGCTGGAGACAGTGACTTGGAGCTAGATGAAATTGTGCCAATGGAAGTAGATGAATCTCCTGTCTATTTGGTTATTGATCCTACCACTGAAGTTCTTATGGGTGATGTTGATCTTGATTCCCTGAGGACTGCCTAGGTGAGGTATGTGTGGGAAAAGCCTCCGCAAGATTTGAGAGGCGAGGATTTTGACATGCTAGAAGAATCGAAGAAGGAAACATATAATACAACAGCAATAGATGTTGATGTGAAAGCTAAAACGAAACGCTGTGTACATTGGTGGGATGGATGGACAAATAAGGAGGATTCGGCTGAAGAGGAGAAGGATGATGAATTTGGAATTGCATCTATACCAAAAGAGTTTTTAGATCTTAAAATTGAGCTTAGAGCACTTCTTGAATGCACAAGTGATTCACAACATAGGAAAGCCATCATGGAGGAGTTGCGGAAGAGGACAAAGGCAGATAAGAGTGGTAAGTCTGTAAAGGACTTGGTATTGCTCATCTATGAAATGGTTTCTCTCACTTCTGCCTTCTGCCTTAATGATCCAAATACCTTTGCTTCTAGCGCTCATAGGATGTTGAAGCTGGGTTTCAACATTCATGAGGAAAAAGATGTGTAGGCGGAGATCTCGGTTCGAACCCCAGATGAGGAGGTTGGTGAAAATGTTGTCATGGTGGAGGCCAAAGAAGAAAGTGAAGATATGCTGAAGTTGGAGGAGGTGAAAGGGATTGTAATGGCTCAAGGAAGAAAGCAAAAGCGTGGTGGTGCTGATATTTTAGAGAAGACAAAAAAGGATTGTTTGCAGGAAGATGATAGGAGGAAGCGGAAGCACAGAAAGATGGATTCAAAACATGTTGCATTAGACGAACCCCATCCATTTGCCTCAGAAGCTAAGGAGTTTTTTGCAGTAGAGAGCCAAGAGTATGGGAGAATGGAGATACATGTTGAGACTGTTGAGAAAAAGTCTACGAGTTGGAAGGAAATGAAACAGGTCCGGATCTTCACAGAGTAGGCAAGGAACTACACGGACCTCATGAGCAGAGCGGCGGGGGAGATGGAGGAAGAGGATGTTAGGTAGCTAGAGAAAAAGGTCAAGAAGGTTTTAAGTGCCAATCCTGAGACGTCATTTAACATTGAGTTCCTAATGGATGAAAAGGATGTGAGAGAGTTTATCAGAAGAGTTGAGTTTGAGCAAGTTTTGCTTCCCATTCTTGAGTACGTTAAGGGGTCCTGCAAGAGGGCTCTGCTTGATGCAGGGATTACTATGGATAAAATCCATGCGGTTGAGGTTGTGGGTTCTGGTTCGCAAGTTCCTTCAATGTTGAGGATATTGACAGAGTTCTTTCGCAAGGAACCAAGGAGGACTATGAATGCTAGTGAGTGTGTTGCTCAAGGTTGTGCTCTGTAGTGTGCTATTCTTAGCCCAACATTCAAAGTGCAGGATTTCAAGATACAAGAAAGTTTCCCTTTCTCAATTGCACTGACCTGGAAGGGGTCTACTCTCGAGATAGAAGATAGAGCTGCAGACCAACCACAACACTCTATTGTGTTTCCAAAAGGCAACGCAGTGCCAGGTAACAAGGTTGTAACTATTTTCAGGTTAGGGGCCTTTGTTTTTTTTTAATTCCAGGGCTGACACCGAGGGTATAAGCGAGAAGTTTTTGTCAAGGTCTCTGGTGAGGATGACCAAAAGATCGCATTTGGGTAGTTAAAGAGATTTTCATGGTGTGAACTGCAACTAGCAACTGATGGCTTTAGTGAGAAGAATGTGCTTGGACAGGGAGGCTTTGGCAAAGTCTACAAAGGGGTGCCTGGAGACAACACAAAGGTTGCAGTAAAATGGTTGACTGACTATCACAGCCCTGGGGGAGAGGTAGCATTTCTGTGGGAAGTCGAGATGATTAGCGTGGCAGTGCACCAGAATCTTCTGTGTTTGATAGGGTTTTGTGTTGCACCATCAGAATGGCTTCTTGTTTATCCTTATATGCAAAACCTTAGTGTTGCACATAGACTAAGGGAACTAAACTGTGGGGAGAAAGTTTTAGATTGACCTACTCAGAGACATGTTGCTTTAGGTGCAGCCCGTGGTTTGGAGTACCTTCATGAACATTGCAAACCTAAAATAATTCACTGGGATGTGAAAGCTGCTTTTACTTGATGAGGATTTTGAAGCTGTTGTTGGTGATTTTGGCCTAGCAAATTTGGTTGATGCTAGGAAGACTCATGTGACAACCCAAGTGCATGGGACCATGGGTCACATTGCTCCAGAGTACTTATCAACTGGAAGGTCATCAGAGAGGACAGATGTTTTGGAGGTTATTAAATCGAATGAGCTTTGGAGGAGATTAATCCGAAGTGTTCATGAACAACATTTGGAGACACTGCGGTCTTCAGTCTTGATTAAAATGTAACATTAGAAGTGGAAATGTGGGGGATTTCTCTGAGCAGCTCTGTTGCCGATCCCATTGGTCTTCAAGTGGGAGATTGTTGGGCACATGGAAAGGTGAAGCCCAATGTAACGGCTAAGTCTGTCATGATAGCTCTCTTCATTTTCTAACCACTATCTTGTAACTACCAATACTTGGCATGTATTCTCTAATTTCTGAGTCGACCATTCTATTGGTCAGGTGGTTGGTGCTGTATCCGTCAGAATATTGTCTTTGTATGATGCTGGAAGAGTTGTTGTTCTATATATGTATTTTTGCATGTAAGGTGCTCAGGGAGTGTGAATAATAATATAGAAGGATCCCCTGTTGTTCATTGTGGATGTAGCCAGACATTCTGGTGAACCACGTTAATCTTTGTGTACTTTGTTTTATTTCTGAGTGGGTGTTTTGTTATTTCTGTCTTTCTTTCATTGTTCTACTTTTTGTTTAAATCAACAATATTACCCTCTCAAGTCCTTCAACAGATTCATCAAGTGCGACTGAATATTCTACAACCTATAACTTGTAGCTATCTTTAACATTTTTCAGTTCCATTAATGCTGTATCCAAAACATTTTTACATAGAATGCCCATATCATTGAGCAAGGAAAAACAGAAAAAGGTGATCACAAAAACCATTTTACAATAAAAAATTTATGTTCAATAATTTTTAATATTCACCACTCAATTCCTTAAATATAAATTACATTTTAAAGTGGAACAATAGTTAAAATAAGGTGGAGGAATAAGAATGCACTTTACTACTATGGTTTTATTGCATTTCTATTTATTTCCAATTGAATCAATTAATGGTGATAAAGATATTTCAATAAAAATGAGAAAACATTACGTTGAAAAAAAAAAGCACAAACGTACTCATCTGTTTTGAATTCTATGCTAGTAATGAATGAGACTTTCTTTAGTGCTTCTTTCCACTGTTAAAGTTTATCAATATATTTCCCCTCCGTTTCATATTTAAGAAATGCATGCGCATATATTTCCTTGTTGATGTGGCGAAGGTCATGTAGAACAGACAAAGACAAAAAATAGGGGAAATAGAGCAGTGAACAACCTGTGCTATAGCAAATAGAATGTATTATTTTTCGTATTGATGTGTTTTATATTACAGTAGCCTCTGTATATATGATAAAAAAAGGCAGTTTACAAACTTGCACAATACGGCAAGATAGAAATAAAATAAAACTACATTATAATCGATGAAGTTGGATGCTCAGGCGGTAGAGAAGATTAAGCTGTGGGCAGTTAAGATTGGCAGTGCATGAGGCGGTGATGACACTTCTGAAGAGACAAAAAGATTTAACGCCAGATGTGATAATTACACATTTTCCAATACTTCCCCTTAATTATGAACTGCTGGGGATCATCAAAATTTTTTATCAAACTTCTCTTGAGCTAGAAAGATTAAGAACTCCTAGACAGCTTCGTAAATACTGAAATGTCTCTTTTGCCAATGGTTTTGTAAATATATCAGCAAACTGATCTTGTGATCTACAATATTCCAAACAAATTTCTTTGTTGTTTGCCAATTCCCTGATGAAGTGATAACATGTGTTTATGTGCTTGCTTCTTTTATGAAAAACATAATTTTTTGATAAAGCAATGGCTGAATTGTTGTCACAAAAAATCTGAGTTGCTTCAAGTTGAGGATGCATCATATCACTCAACATCCGTCTCATCCATACAGCTTGGCATGCTGCACTTGTTGCTGCTACATATTCAACTTCAGCTGAAGAAAGAGTAACAATGGGCTGCTTCTTTGATGCCCATGATACAACACCTGTACCAAAATGAAATGCGTAACCTGAGGTGCTTTTTCTATCATCAATGCTGCAAGCACAATCACTATCTGTGTATCCAATTAGCTTAAATTCATCTGAAGTGGAATACATAATTCCAAAATTCTTTGTGCCACTGATGTATCTGAGAATTCTTTTACCAGCCTGCCAATGAGAGTCTTTGGAGACTCCATAAACCTTGAAATTAGAGCTACACCATACATAATGTCAGGTTTTGTGGCTGTCAAATACATTATTCTCCCAACTAACCTTTTAAATAGTGTAGAATCAACACTTGATCCATCATCCTCTTGGCTTAACTTCAAATTTGTCATAACTGGTGTTGGGGCTGGCTTACAATAAAACATATTAAATCTTTTCAAGATATCACCAGCATATTTACATTGTGAAATAAAAATTCCAGCATTAGATTGATGGACTTTGATGCCCAAGAAATATTTCATAAGCCCTAAATCCGTCATTTCAAATTCACTTTTCATTGCTGCCTTGAAAGAATATATAGAAAGATTACCAGTGAATATCAAATCATCCACATATAAACTCACAATTAGTATTTTACCTTGCTCATTGATTTTGATACACAAGGTAGGCTCACTGTTACTTCTTTAAAATCCATTCTGAATCATATAAGAGTCAATCCAACTGTACCAAGCTGACAACGCTTTCTTCAACCTGTACACCTTACCTTCATGACCCAGAATTTCATAGCCTTGTGGCTGTTTCACATACACTTCCTCTTCAACGAATCCATTTAAAAATGCAAACATTACATCCATTCAATAAATAGACCATTTGTTTTGTGCTGCAATGGCTAACGCTATCCTTACTGTATCCAATCGTGCAACAGGAGCAAAAGTTTCTTTGTAATCTACTTCTGGTTGTTGTGAGAAACCTTTAGCTACTAACTTGCCTTGTGCTTCTATACTTCTCCACCAACACTATGTTTTGTTTTGTAAATCCATTTCACACTAATCACATCTTTGCCTTCAGGCAAATGCACTAACTCCCATGTGTGATTCTTTTCAATAGCATTAATTTCTTCATCCATGGCTTGAGCCCATGTTTCTTCTTTTATAGCTTCTTCAAATGATAATGGATCATCAACTTGTGAAAGTAAAGAAAATAATGAATTAGCTATATCAACATTATATAACTCACTTAAAGTCCTTGTTTTGTGCAGTAGCATGCTTGACAAAGTTGGGTCTGAAGAAGCATTGCTGTTTGCTGAGTTTGATGGACTTGCTCCAAGTATTCCAGCTAAAGGAGTTGCTGGAGTTTGTTGTGGTGTTTGCTGCACTCTTGAAGATCTCCTTGCTGTAGATGAAGGTGTAGCTTGGGCTACAATTTGTGATGTTTGTGTAAGACTAGGAGGAAATGTATAAGGTGTACCTTGAGGTGGAAATACCTCATCCGTCATATCATCATGTGAAGTAGCTGAAACTATGTTCACAGTCTTATCTATACTTCCATCCCACACTTCTTCTTCCACAAATTGAACATCTCTGCTGATTATGACTTTCTCCATAATTGGATTAAACAACTTGTATGCTTTTGTATCTTCAGAATAACCAACAAAAATGCACTTTTCACCTTTATTGTCCAACTTCTTTCTTAGCTCATCAGGAACATGAGAATATCCTACACAACCAAATACTTTGAAATGAGAAACACTATGTTTCATGCCAGTCCATGCCTCTTGAGGGATTCTATTTTTCACACATTTGGTTGGACATCTATTTATTATATAAACAGCAGTTGCCACTACCTCAGTGCAATACTCATTTGGTAGATGCTTTGCTCTCAACATGCTTCGGGCCATCTCCATTATGGTCCAGTTTTTTCTCTCAGCTACACCATTTTGTTGTGGTGTGTAACTAGCTATAAATTGTCTATGAATACCATGCTTCTTACATAAATTCAGAAATTCATTAGAAATGTATTCACCTCCTCTATTTGTTCTTAAAATTTTAATATAGTAACCGCTTTGCTTTTTCACAAGAGCTTTAAACTGCTAAAAGTAAATAAATGCATTAGACTTGTGTTTAAGAAAATAAACCCGCATTTTTCTTGTGAAATCATCAATGAATGTCAAAAAATATAAGCAGCCTCCAATGGACGGTGTTTGAATTTGACCGCATAAATCTAAGTGCACAATTTCTAGAGGTGCTCTTGCTCTAATTGATTTACCAACAGGAAAAGATTCTCTGTGTTGCTTACCCAAAATACATCCTTCACATTTTCTCTCTAGTTTTTGTATCAAAGGCAAACATTTTACCATGTTTTCCCTATGCAATAGATTTAAACCACCAAAATTTAAATGCCCAAATCTGAAATGCCAAAGCCATGATTCATCTTTGACAATTGATTAAAATGCTAATTGTATTTCTACAATATTGTTTTGTTCTTTGGAGCTAGACTGAACAAATTCAATGCTTGATTGTGTTATTGTTCTACACTGTGCCAAAACTTCAGACTGTGTGCTTGCTTTTAAATCTGAATGTTCTGCCTTAAAAGAAGTTCCAAATTGTGTATCATTTGATTTACAAATAGCTTGAGTTGTTTTGTTCTTCAAGTCAAGTTTGATCCTTAATGGAAACATTCTATTACTTGTCATCTGCACTCTTGCAATCAATTGGTTGCTAGGCTCTGTATCCAAAATCACAGTCTCTATATTCTCCATGTAAACTCTATAGCCCTTCTGGATCAATTGACCAATACTCATCAAATTATGTTTCAAACCTTCAACATAATACACATCATGTATAACCTTCTGCTCTCCCTTTTTAGTTAAGATATCAACTGTACCTTTGCCTAATACAGTCACTTTGTTATTGTTCCCAAGAGTAACCTCAGTTTGCACCGACTTATCCAAACTAGAAAATAAATCCACATTTCCAGTCATGTGATTACTACACCCTGAATCCAGATACCAAATATCACAGGGAATTTTTTGAACAATGTTACATTCAATAGGGGAACAAGTAGGAATTGCTTCAGAAATCCTAGTACATGCCATAAACATAGAACTTGTTGGTGTAGTCCTAGACTGATTTTGACTCTGATTTTGTTTTTGATTGTTCTGGTCATATTGTTGCTTCCTGCACTCATTTGCATAGTGCCCAAATTTCTTATAGTAATGACATTGAATATTGGATTTATCAAATCTATGACCACTTGAGTGGTTGATATTCTGAGGTTGAACTCTTCCAGCAATATTTGCAGGACTGCTGCTACGTCCTCCTCTTGTGGAACTCCTTCTAGAACTGAACTTATTCCTACCTCTACCATGGCTTATAAAAGTCTGAGATGAAAATGCATTTTCCAAAGAAATATGTGATCTATTCAATCTATATTCATGATTTATCAGAGAGACATGCAAGTCATCAATACTGTATTGGCTCAAATCTTTTATTTCCTATAAGGCCATAGCTAGAGGATCAAATTTTGAAGGGAGGCTTCTAAGTACTTTTTCAACAACCTTTTGGTCTTCTAAAACCTCTCCATGGGATTTAATTTGATTGACCAAACCAATAACATGGAGGAAAAAGGATTCTATAGAAATTGACTCTTTCATTTACAAGTTTTCAAAATCTCTTCTAAGCAATTGTAATTTTGCAGTTTTAACCTTGTCCATACCTTGGTAAGCCACCTGTAAGGTGTCCCATGCCTCCTTTGCTTTCTCTGCTGCTGCTACTCTTGGGAGTATGCTTTCATGCATTGCCTAATGAATGTAGAAGAGGGTTTTTCCATCTTTCTTCTTTTGCTCCTTCAAAATATCTTTCTCAGCTTGTGTAAGTGCATTGAGTGCTGTTGCATCTGGGGTTCTGTATAACCATTCTCTACAATTTCCCAAACACCCTGTGATCTAAACAAGGCTTTCATGGTTAGTGACCACTATTCATAATTTTTGCCAGTGAATAAAGGAGTCTGCAGACTAGAAAGACTAGCAGCAGAAGAAGAAGCCATTGAAAACAATTTAGAATTGAATCAAGTGAAAAATAGAGAACCAGGTTCTAATACCACTTTGTAGAATAGACAAAGACAAAAAACAGGGGAAACATAGCAGCGAACAACACATGCTGCAGCAAACAGAATGTAATATTTTTTGTATTGATGTGTTTTATATTACAGTAGCCTCTATATATATGATAAAAAAAGGCGGTTTTCAAACTTGCACTACACGGCAAGACAAAAAGAAAATAAAACTTCATTATAATTGGTGAAGTTGGATGCTCAGAGGGTGGAGAAGATTAAGTTGTGGGCAGTTAAGATTCGCGGTGCATGACGCGGTGATGACACTTCTGAAGAGACAAAAAAATTTAACGTCAGCTGTGATAATTACACATTTTCCAATAGGTCAGATGGGCGAACATTGTAAAAATTGGGAACAATCTTGGCCTTAATTTGACACATGAGAGTAAGTTCGGCCAAACACCAAGGTGAGTAAACATAGTTTTGGGAGACAATAGCTATATGAATAGGAGAAGTTCTAACGGCTTGTTCTATGTCCAGAGAAAATATGTTTCCCAATAACAATTGTGGCGAAGCCATAAAGACCCTCAATCCCAAATGTTGGATATAATGAAAAAGGACACCTCCAATGGAGTTTCTGACATCAGGGCCTCTATAGTTGATAGCTTCTAGAAGATAAATCCTGACTGGGAAGAGATGGAGAAGCAGATAAAAAAAAGGGTTCAATTCCCACAAAGCTATTCTCCTCCTCTGGTTCGCCATCAAATAAAACAGAGGATTTCTGCAACTCCGTCATGGAAACAAGGTCTCTCGAAGCGCAGCAGTTACGTACTGACTGATAAGAGACCAAACGGTACTAAATAAACGAAGGAGGTTAACATTTTCCTGCCATCTCTTTAGCAAACTGAATTTTTCCAAGAATTGTCCGCGACGATGCATCGATACAGCGTGGAACCTTTTATTTTATTTCTTGTAAATTGTCCCCATGCTTGATGCCTTCAATAGTGATGTATGCCAAAATTGAAAAGCAAAAGGATGGACATATTAAATGTGGTAGCGTTGATTGATTTGGAGAGGCCTATTAAAGCTGGAAGTCCTTGCCCCACAACTTGATTTGATGGTGGAAATGCTGCCACGGCCCACTTCTCTATCATTAGTGTTAAGGTTAGTCAATGATATATAACGTTTTCCTAGTGGAGTTGTGTAAGGATGAAATTAGTATTAACGTATCATTTTTTATTTAGTTTTGTGGAAATGTTTTGATGTAAATAATATATTGATAAATAATGTACTATAGTGTCAAAGTTTGGATAAGTAGTCTATTCTTGTGTTAAGTTTGGTTCATACCCTGAACCTTATCCATTTTTATTCACTGGTTTAAATTCGTTCTCACATATTTGTTCTTTGCTTATTATGATTGCATTCTTATTCACACTTATTTCTATGTATTCTCCCCTGGCTATAAAATTTATCATTTTAGTCCTAACGTTAATTTCCAAGTGACATAGGATTGACTTTGGTTTAATCCTAAGGCATGAAAGAATGAACTTGAAATTCAAATTATTATATTCAAATTTCAACTTGCATGCCCCTTTCTTAGCCATTATGAGTTGACCTAGTACACGTTTATGTGCAATGTTGTTATGTAATAGTGTTTAAAGACATTTAATGTGCAATTAATTGATCATCTAGGAATCAAGGATCAAAGAGGATGAAAACAATAATTAGAGCACATTTAGTTCCTAGAGGGACAAAAGAATTGCATCTAGACCACTTACATGTTGGTAAATGATTTCTTCAATATCACCTATTGTCGTTAGTTCAACCCACTAGGGGGTTGACCTAGAATTCCCTCATCTATGAAGTCGACAATATCACTAATAGTGTCCCTAAACACCACCTTGACAAAGTTCAGCTATCTTGAAGAAAAAGACAAATGGGTTTTTAGATGTAGATTCTAATGGTTCATTCTCATGCAAAAAATTTAATCCCATGCAAAAATTCAATCTTGGGGGCATGAGTTCAACTTGGCCAAGTTATAAGAGCAACCTAGTTAAGATTTCAGCATTCTTCTTCTAATGAATATAAGAATTTGTGATACTAAGTTATAGTTAAAAATTAATGATCAAAACAATGGGCAACAATCTATCCACCATCCAAATCAATGAAATGCTTTCATTTATGTTATTTTTAGATTTCAAAATTATGTTATAAGATTTGTTACATTTTAAAATTAGGTTAATTACTTGTCATTATCATTGAACCTTATTTTAATGAAGGAATCCATTTTTTTTTTTTAATATTTCAGTAAACCCAACTTATCCTACACACCCTAGAGTTTTTTGCCTTAGGATTTTACCTTCTAAATTAGGGTCTTTTAGATCTAGTTTTTAGAGTTCTATATCTTATATTCATATTTTCTTAGATTTTGATTTCCCTTTCATATTGAAGCTTAAATACTATATCTCATATTCATGTTTTCTTAGGATTTTATTAGTGTACACATTTCATTTGATTTTATTTGGCTTTCATTTGGCCACATTTGGAAGCCTCATTAGAGATAATAACAAGCACAAAACAACGCAGAGGATGAAGTCACACAATGCATGAATCAATAGGAAAGGAAGAGAGTACGAATAACCTTGAGTAATCTTGAGTTAATGGGAGTCAATCCCATAACTTAAGGAGATCTCAAGTAGATGTGGCAAACTGCAAAAGACAAGTGGAGTGAAAGAGTTTGAAGGACTCTTCCAACTGCCACACACCTAGCTAAGGTGTGTTATACCATGTGTATTTCATTTGGCTTAATTTGGCTTTCATTTGGTCACATTTGGAAGCCTCATTTTATGCACATGGCATAAGACACCTCAGCTGGGTGTGTGGCAGTTGGAAGAGTCCTTCAAACTCTTTCACTCCACTTGTCTTTTGCAATTTGCCACATCTACTTGAGGTCTCCTTAAGTTATGGGATTTACTCTCATTAACTTAAGGTTATTTGTACTCTCTTTCATTACTATTGTTCATGCATCGTGTGACTTCATCCTCTGCATTGTTTTGTTCTGTTATATTATCTCTAAGGATTTTAGGTTGCTTCATGGTATCAGAGCCACTCAGAGATATTTTCGGGCTTTTTTTACGCAGCAAAGAGGCGTTCATTGTTGATGGGAAATGTTTGGGATGAGGTCGTTTTGACTGGTCTGGAATGTGGCCATTGTGATTGGACTGGGTCTTCCTCTTTGCAGCGATTGGCCTTGTTTATCCCTTGTTTGCAGCGATGTTTTTATCTCGTTGCTTTCTGTTTACAATAACAACTGGTCCTTTTTATCTGTGGTTTGCAACGACAGCCTTGCTGGGGTTTAGAGCTTGGATGGGCATTTGAAGGGTGTCTTCTTGCTTACTGTGAGTTCCAGCGAGGTCTTTTTTCGCGTTTGTTACAGACCGCAGTCTTCAAAGGCCCCACTTCTCTTTGGAGCTAAGACATCTTCAGCCACGAAGTTAGTTTGTTGGTAGACTGTTTGGTTGACTCAGTCATTGTTTGACTCAGACATCCTCACACCACCAATATTACAACCTCTGCTCACAATATTGGCTTCACAAAATGCCTCGTCGCCCCTGGTGTGTGCCCTTGCGCCCTGCCCATTTACTCCCACACGAAATGCAGGACTCTAACTGAGTGTTCCAAGTGGAGTTGAAAATCTTGAGGAAAGAGCGTTGTTGTTTAATGGCGTTGGAAATCTAGAGGAAGGAGTGTAACCTTCGTGCTATTAACAAGAAAGCAATCTGTATGAAAAGAAAGGCGTTTTGATCTGTTGTTTGGTAACCCTGACTATTGGGGCATGACCCCACTGTTGTGACTTCGCCCGTGATGGGCGTGGAAACCCTTAGTTCTTAACACCTCTACTATGGGAGGCAATAGGTTGGCCACAAATCAACTTTTTGATCTCAGTGGCTCACGAGAATCTCAAACAGTTCAACAAATCCAAGCAACTACAAATCCAGTGACATGATAGCCTCAGAGGGCCGATTTGCTTTGCTGACTCACGCCCTTTGCAGGGGCGAAGCTCATAGGGATGCGACAGTTGCAAAAGGGCCATGACGACCTGATCTAGTCGAGCACCATCCTCTGCAATGTGCTTTCCCAGATTACCTATGCTATGCCTTCATGAAGGGCTTCTTCTTGCTCATGTCTGTGCATAGATGCCTCAGGCAGCAGCACAGAGCATTTGAAGCTCAGGTCTGTAGATTCCAGTGCCCAGGTCTGCCCATCGACAGCCACATACAAGGTATTGTCCCTGCATTGCACACAACTAGGCTGTACTCCTCTCAGTTTTCACCTAATGTTTCTCCTATTGCATTTCTTAGCCATTTAGATGGTGTTAGAAAATTATGGCATGAGCGATTCAACCACCGTAACTACCAGTATCTTGAGCAACTAAGTTAGAAGGACATGGTCTTAGGGTTGCCTAGAGTTAGATTGTCTAAGGGTCTTTGTGAGGGTTGCAACCTTGTGAAGCATCCTGAAGAGAAATTTGACAAAGGAAAATCTTGGAGGGCTACATAGGCTTTGGATCTTGTTCACAGTGATGTATCACGGGCATTTCTCCATTCATCTTTCAATAAGGAAAAATATGTCCCCACCTTCATAGATGACTTCTCTAGATACACAAGGCTCTAATTCCTTTGGTAGGAATCTAAAGTCTTTGACAACTTTTGAGACTTCAAGGCTCTTGCTAAAAATAGTCAAGAAAAGTAATCAAGGTTCTTTGAATTGACAATGGGGTGAATATGCCAACAATGGGTTTGAGCAATTTTGTATAGTAGAGGGAATAGAATTGCAACACATAGTTCCTTATACTTCCAAATAGAATGGTGTTGCAGAATGTAAGATCATATACTTCAAAAAGATGGCTAACTATATGATACACTCCAAGGACCTTAGACCACAATACTGGGTAGAAGTAATCAGTTGTGCTTGTTACATTCAGAACCAAGTTCCCCACAAATCCTTGAAGGGAATCACTCCCTTTGAAGCTTGGATAGATAGGAAACCATCAATTGAGCACTTTAGGGTCTTAAGATCTCTAGCTATGGCATGCATACTGAAGCAGAATCACAAGACCATATATCCTCAATCCAAACATTACATCTCTATAGGTTATCTAGATGGTGTGAAAGGTTATCATCTACTCTAGACACCCAACCACACGAGTTTTTCATTGAGAGGAGTGTTAAGTTCCAAGAGAGTCCTGCCAACTCTATACTTAACATTTCTCCTTCTATAGTGGACTCACTCGACATTGATGATTCTTCTAACAATTTAGATCATCCACAATATATTCCTGAGGCATAGTCTTCTTCTTCCAATTTTGACAGCAAGGATAGTGATGGGGAGTCATCCTCATCCACTTCTAGACTTGTATTGGAGATTGATATTTTAGCACTTGACTCACCCACATCTCATCCTATTTGGGCTCGACATACACTTCAGAGTGCAGGGACATGGGTAGGGAATCCAACATATGGTAGACATACATGATCATATTTTTGAGTGGGGCACGTGCTTTCTTTGCCTCAACCTCCAATCCATAGACATTGAGAGAGGCAATAGGCATACCTGAGTGGGATAATGCTATACATGAGGAATATGATTCCTTAATTAGAAATCACACTTGGGACTTGACATCTCTTCATAAGAGAAGGAAGATGGTTCAATGTAGGTGGATAGATGAGACCAAGTTTGCTATAGATGGGTTGGTTGATAAGTACAAGGCACATTTGGTTGTCAAGGAGTTTTCACAAGTTGCTGGCATTGACTACATAGAGACCTTTGCACCCATGGCCAAAATGACTTATATACAACTTAATCTTGCTAGCGCTGCAACACATGGTTGGGATGTGCCACTGATGGATGTAAAGAGTGCTTTTCTTCATAGAGACTTTGAGGAGGAAATCTACATGGAGCAACCACCAGGATTTGTTTAGGATTCATCCTTAGTTTGTAGACTTTGGAAATCTCTCTATGGCCTCAAATAGGTCCCTCAGGCTTGGTACACAAAGATGGATTCCTTCGTTCTAGCTTCAAGTTTCACTAGGTTTCATTCAGATCCGAATGTGTATTTCTTGTGGCAAGATGATTCTTTGTTGATACTCGTGCTTTATGTTGGTGATCTTTTGATCACGAGGAGGTCTTCATCCTCTATTGTAATAGTGAAGACAACTTTGTAGGATAGATTTGACATGACAGACTTGGTTCTATTACATTACTTCCTTGGTATTGATATTTCACAGTCTAATTCAAGGATCACTCTTGTACAACTTAAGTACACTCTTGATTTACTTGCTTGGTTTCACATGATTGATTGTAAGCCATCTATGGCTCCCTCTCTATCTAGCATTGAGCTTGAGGTTGATTATACTACACCTCTAGTTAATGCAACCTTGTATCGATAGTTTGTTGGTAGTCTCATCTATTTGACCCATACTAGGCTTGATATTTCATATGGTGTAAGTATCATTTCTAGATTCATGTAGGAGCCTCATGAGGTACATTAGAATGTAGCTAAGAGGATACTTCACTACCTTCATGGTACTCTCAAATTTAGGATTCATTACAGAGATAGCATAGAGGTTGACTTGGATATATAAATTTAGATTGGGTTGGTGATAGTCAAAATCCTATGTCAAATTCAGGTTACAATTTATCACTAGATTTTGGTCCTATCAGTTGGTCTATCAAAATGAAAAATGGTATTGCTTTCTTATCCATAGAGGCATAGTACAGGGGATTTTTTAACATAGCTACCAAGGCTATTTGACTTGTCCATGTAAATTATTCAATTTATATCAGTTTGAGCTCGTTTTGGTTCCTTTAACTTTTGGTGCATTTTTGAGTTGATGGCAAATCAAATATGGGATGATTTGGTATTCGAGTCATTGCAAACTTACATGTTTATCTCTAATTATCCTAAATGTTGGTAGCGTTATATATGTATCGTTGAGTTTGCATGTTGCATTGTGAGATCTATATGTTGTGCAGTGTTGTAGGTTGTCTATGCTTACAGGTTGCATTTATGACTTGGATGTGGGTTGTCTATGCCCATAGATATTTTAGTGTTGATGCAGATTCTGATTTGTGGCTTGGTTTAGTCACATGTTGCATTGGTTTGTTTGTCATTATGAGATATAGAGAGAGATGGTATTACCTGATACAGTCATGATATGGGACCTATATTTGTTGACTATATGATACAGTTGCTTGAGACTTGATGGGAGTTTGGTGCAAGTGCATTGGGTGTTGATCATGGTGTCATGGATGTTCCTTTTTT
Organism: Cunninghamia lanceolata; assembly: GCA_027924645.1. Taxonomy (NCBI): domain Eukaryota; kingdom Viridiplantae; phylum Streptophyta; class Pinopsida; order Cupressales; family Cupressaceae; genus Cunninghamia; species Cunninghamia lanceolata. Next base: position 4,416,940 of record BSBN01000021.1, read on the forward strand.
GGTTGGGAATTGTTGGTGATTGCAATATACAGTCACAACAATAAGTTAAAATTCACATATAATGAACTGAAACTATACTTGAAAGATAAGAAGGAATCATTTAAGATTCAACTAATCCCAAGTCTACAATGGTTCGGTTGGTCAAGTTCAGTTGGTCAATGTGAAGCTGTAATGTTCAAGGGGCCTTACATAGTTTAGAGTTTCTTTGTGGTTTACTGGACTAAGATTATGCAAAAGATCATGAGATATGTCAATACTTTCATTCCTTTGCATAAAAGTGTTACTGTGCTACAAGTTTTAGATGGTTTTCTTGAATTGTTGCAACTTTCTCCTTCATACATTTATGAAAACTGTCTACCTTAAACTCTGTTATGCATACCTCTTCAAATTTGAGACAACTTCCTTTTGATTTCTACGTTTTCAGCTAAATATTTCAGATGGGTTGGGAAAAGTTAGAAAGATCTAATCTATACCCCATTTTCTCTACTAAAGGATCTAATTGTTCTGTTATGCACTATGTAAATACTACAGCAATTTGATCAAATCCACAGTGAAAACCTTAAATGCAAGTCCTGAGCATTTTCACAAACATACATTTGAAATTGCAAGCTCTCAAAGAAAATATTTCAAAACACAAAGAAGAGCAGGAGAACACTCAGAAAATAGATGCAGAACTCCAGACTCTATTGTATTAGAAACAAATAGTCATACATGATTTACAATGTAGGAATGACTCTTAGTTTCATTGATCAAACTATAGAGAACTTACAAGCTTTACAGATATAGTAAGGAAGCCAGACATTCCACGCACACCTTACTGCAGACAAACAGGTGACCTCCTTCTTCTACTTCTAAACTAAACTAAGCTAACTTGATGTGTGTTTCTAAAAATCCCTGTTGTAAAGTATTACAGTGCAGAGAGGCACAATATAAAGACTTTCTGATTGTCCTCACTATAGCAAAAAACCTAACTAAACCCCTGGTTCAAACCCTTGGTTACAGCAATAAATACAGATGAACCAGTCCCTCAAAATAACTCTGAGCAGTGTCAAATCTGGGCAAAATATTGCCCCTTCTGAGAAGCCTTGGCAACTCAGCAATAACTTTTGCTTGTCTGTTGTAGTAATACTCTCAGCTGCAACCTTGTCCTTCATTTGGTTGGCCTTGACTTCTTCGCACCTCATCTTTATCTTCCTACTCCTGAGATTGGATTTCCTTCCTCCATGATGTCACTGTGTTGAATTTCCAGCTGCTTCCTCAACTGTAAGCCTGCAAGACAAGATGAGCAATCAAGTTTATCATATAAACAACAGGAAATTAAAATAATCGTTTAAATCAAGGTGACTGTGCAAAAAAAAAAATGTGGAAATCCAGCTCAAAAAACCCTCAAAATGCGTTCAAAATGTATACAGACTACTCAAAATGATCGAGTCAACTATCGCTGACCAGAAAAATACAACGGGCGCCAAAAAATGGTTTAAAATTCCCACCACTCCATGCTTTCCCACCCATCGGCGTGATAGATACCATTGGTGAGCCTCAAAATTACCTGGCTGATGCTCGTTATTTGGCCGACGGCCTTTCTCGTTATTTCCTTCTTATTTCTTTCCATCGGCGCGATCCACAGTATCGGCATAAGTAAAAATTTCTCCCCTAATTTTCATTGTTTGGCCGATGGCCCCTTGTTCCGTTCTATCGGTTTGCATTTCCTTCTTATCGGCGAGAGATTTGCTATCGGCGAACTCCAAATCTTCTGCTCCGACTATAATGATTTCACTGATGTCTTCCCGTCGGTGAGACTCCCCCCGACAACCCTTCATATCATCCACCTTACTTCCATCACCTCGACCATGCCCATCGGCGAAGGTCCAAACGCTTGCACCGATCATCCTTATCATATCGATAGCCTCCTTATCGAAGTGAGATCTTCCATCGGCAAGATCCAAAAAACATGCACCGATCTATATTGCTTGGCCGATGACCCCCTATCGGCGAGAGATTATACTATCGGCGGGCTCTAAATTTCTTCCACCGATGTCTTACCTTATACCAATGCTCTTTCGTTGTTCTCCATCGGCGTGAGATCGCCCATCGGTGACTCACAAACTCCTCCTCCCGATGGCATTACCTCGGCCGATGGTCTTTTCTCTTTTTCTTTTTCCTTATGTTCATCGGGCCGATATTGCCCATCGGCGTGTCTCAAAATACATAGGCCGATGGTCTTTTCTCTTTATTTCCTCTTCATCGGCGAGAGATTCGCCATCGGTGAACTCTATATTCCTTCCACCGATGCCTCTTGTTTCATCGATGCCTCTTTGCTTTGTTCCATTGGCGAGAGATCGCCCATCGGTGAACTCCATATTCTTTCCGCCGATCATTCTTATTTCATCAATGGCCCAGCTTACTTGCTCATCGCCTTCATCAGCGTGAGGCTTGCCTATCGGCGAGCTCCAAATCTTCTCCGCTGATGTCCTACCTTATACCGATACCTCACATTGACTACAGTCTCACCGAAGCTTTTCGAACTATTGAACCATTGAACCAAAAAAGGTTCAATATGGTGGTTCAATCAGATGGTACAAAGACACATCCCAGCAAGGAAACTGCATGGCAACCTGTTAGAAGAAAAAGACCCTGAACCCCGAACTATTGAACCAATGAACCATCGAAAAAGGTTCAAAACCGAAGTTCAAAGTGGCGGTTTAAAGATGTAATACAAAATAACAGCCCGCCCTTTAAAACATTTTTGAACATGCTGAACCTATTTTGAACCCCGAACCATTGAACCCCGAAAAAAGCTTCAATGCGCAGGTTCAACGCACAGGTTCAAACCTGCGAAAAAACACACTTCCAATGAATAAATAATGGCGAGCAAAGTGCCCGATGCACCTTCTGCAAAACAATCAAATGTAACATACAGAGTGGAACCCAGACAAAATTGCCCATGACCCGAAACCACTAAGTATGAAATTTTCAAAATTTAAAACGAATGCCAACAAGAAAAAAAGGCAAACAACTGATTGTTTATCATACAAAACCTGATAATACATTTTTACTAAATGATCATAACTTGCAAAATATGATGAATTTTAAGATGGTTCAAAAAGCAACCCTGGCTCATTTTTTACAAAGAATCCAACTATATTATGCAATGGTACTGAAAATGCAATTTTTCTATATTTTTAACAAGGTTTGCAAGTCTGACTCTCTTTTCCCTTTACCACCAGACAGAACAAACACAAGCAGAAGCAAAAAAAACAAAGCAACAATAGGGGTCCTCATTTTGCTAAGGGGCAAAATGGGGCATGTTGTGAACATTACAACAACTAGCAACCAAACAAAACAACTAAATTCAGAGTGTTCAAGAAAACTAGATGAAATGAACTCATAACCTCCAACTATCATTCCTGCAAATTACTATTTAGCTTGAGACTTAAGGTATTCAATAAGGGTGCATGAATTTTCATTTTCAGTTTAGTTGTGTGCACGTAATTAATTATCCTCATCTTGAAGATTGGTTGAACAAACCAGTGACTGACATTAGCCTATGTAGGTGACGATATTCCCTCATAGCCGACTAGATAGAGCCTTGCTGCCAGCGAGCGTCTATAGCCCTGACAAGGTTATCGTTGCAATTCTCCTAAGTAGAGCCCCACTGCCAGCGAGCGTCTATAGCCCCGGTAGAGTTACTTAGATGGCTTAATCTAGATTTTCAGTATAATCTGCTTTATTTATTTATTTATTTATTTATTTTCTTTTATTTCTAATTTTCTGATTTTGAAAGATTTCACAAGATATAGCAATTTGTAAATTCATGATGCAAGGAGTGGACACTTGCTGAAATTAAGCTGAGAATTGTAATGGTAGCAAGGGTAACCTCTGATTTTTCACCTAATATCTACACTGGTAGGTTCAACAAACCCAAGGATTTTAGGTGTGTCATCGTGAGAAACTTGCTTCGAATTTTCAATCACATTTATTGAATACAAAACTTCAGAAGATAAATAACTCTCTACATTCATGACAGTAACAAGTTATGTGTGAATTGCAAATGATTAGCCTAAATATCCTAAATTTTATACTGTTTTGAATGGTTGCTAATTTTGCTCCTTAATGCTCTAAAGTAAAATAAAGATCCCTGCTGAGGAGACGACCAACAAACCAAAGAAACAGGCTATACAAAAAGCAAAAAAAATAGAAAAAACTGTACAAACAAAACAAAACAAACAACAAGAAACAGAAGACAGCAACAAATAGAAGACAAACTGTACAAACAGTCAACCAAAAAGAAAACAGCAAAAAAAAAAAAAAAAGGAACTGTACATTACTTATAGCACTTTACACCAAAATGAACTGCCCTTTGCCTCAGGCCTGGAAGTAGTGTTTTAAATGCTGGCCATTAACTGGTAATGGCACATCTTCTCCAGTCAAGGTCTTAAGTCTGAATGTGTTATCTCTTATTATTTCTGAGACTTGTAAGGGACCCAGCCATAATTTATCGAATTTTCCATGGCTTCCTTTCTTTTCATGTGCTTTGTCCCAGCACAGCACTAAGTCTGATATCCTAAATGTTTTGACTCTTGCCCTTTTATCAAACCACCTCTTAACAACCGCTTGGTGTTTAGCAAACTTCTCGATGGCTTGACCTCTTTTCTCATCTAGTTGTAGCATTTGCACTATTCTGGCTTCCCTATGGTTATCAAAGCCTAGATACTCATTGACAAACTTTCAGGTTGGTATTCTCAGATTTACTGGAAGTATGGGATCAGTCCCATAAACTAAATGATAAGGTGTGCTACCTAAAGATGTTTTAAACTTGGTCCTATCTACCCATAATGCATATCTTAATAGGGTATTCCACTCTCTAGGACTCTTGGCAATTAACCTCTTGATTATATCTAATAAAATTTTGTTCGTTGATTCAGCCAGTCCATTACCTTGAGGGTAATAATTCGAAGAAAACCTTAAAATGATCCCGTATTCAAATGCCCATTTAGAAAACTTTAAAGAAGAGAAAGCAGGGCCATTATCACATACCAATGAATAGGGATTTCTAAACCTGGTGATGATGTTTTCTTCAAGAAACTTGATAACTACCTCAGTCATGGAAAATTTGCAGCAGGTGGCCTCAGTCCACCTTGTACAATAATCTGTTACCGTCAGTATAAATTTGTGTCCTGCAGAAGATGGGGGATTGATAACTCCAATAAAATCCAAGCCCCACTGTGCAAATGGTCTGGATTCAATCATAGGTTGTAGTGGATTGGCCTAATTTCTCCCTTTGTCTGCTGCAGTCTGATAGATGTGGCAACTTCTGATGTGACTCTTAGTGTCTTTGAACATCGTGGGCCAGTAATAGCCCGCCCTCAGTATTTTGTGTGTTGTGGCTAGATGGGAACCATGGCCGGTTCCGTACTTGTCATGTAGTTCTGTCAACACTTTATCAGCTTCAGCTCTGTTTATGCATCTCAGATAAATTCCATCATGGTTCTTCCTGAATAGAAGACCTCTTTGCACCATATAATTTTGTGCCTTAATCTTCAAAGCTCTTCTCTAAGAAGCCTTCATCTTGTTTGGGTACTTTCCAGCTATCAAGAAGGTGTTTAGATCATCATACCAGCCTGATGCGCTCTGGGAATTCAGTACATATTGCTATTTTATCAAATTGGGATCTGTATTTGCTATCGTCTGCACCAACGCCTACCCTCTGACCAGCTTCATGGGTATGATTTCTATGTCGAATTCTTGCAGCGTGGTGATCCACTTGGCTCTTTTTTCTCCAGGCTCGTTCTGCATCAGCAACATCTTTACTGCTGCGTCTGGCACTATGGCTTTGATTTGGCTGCGTAGAATGTAGTGTCTGAATTTTTTAACAGCCTTTACTAATGCAAATGCCTGCCTCTCGGTGTCTAGATACCTCAGCTGTGCATCCTTCAGAGGCGCGCTCATAAATGCTATGGGCCTCTCTTCATTGTTTTCACCTTTTTGTGTCAAGGCAGCCGCGACTGAATGAGAAGATGCAAAGGAGTAGATGTAAAACAGGCTTGTGTAGTCTAGACTTGCCAATACAGGGGCATCAGAAATTGCCTCCTTGATATCTTCAAACGTGGCTCTGGGCACTGGCGTCCATTCCATCTGTGCATCTTTCTTCAACATGGCATTTAACGGTTGCACGATCTTTGCAAAACCTGTTATAAACTTCCAAACAAAGTTAATTTTGCCAAAAAATGATTTCAACTCTTTCCTACTGTTTGGTATTTGCAAATTTTTTATGGATTCTATTCTATCCAGATCAATTGAAATTCCACCTTCAGAAATGACATGGCCTAATAATTTACCTTCGGTTATGCCAAATATACATTTCTTAGGATTACGGGAAATCCCATACCTTTCACATCACTTGAGTATTTTCTTGAGGTCTTCAATGTGAGTGGATGCATCCTTGGAATACACAGTTAAATCATCCATATACACAACAATGCACTTACCTGATAATCCACGGAATGCAATGTCCATGGCTCTCTGAAAAGTAGCACCTGCATTGATCAGACAAAAAGGCATTCTTCTATACGCATAATTTCCCCATTTGCAAGTGAAAGTGGTTTTTAATCTATCTTGTCTGTCCATTAAGACCTGGTTGTAACCTGAAAAACCATCTAAAAAAGACATCATTCTTGCACCATTTACTGCTTGCAGCACTTCGTCTATTGGGGGCAGAGGATAATTATCTTTTTCAAATGCCTTGTTTAAATTTCTAAAGCCTACGCATAACCTGATGTCTCCATTTTTCTTCCTTACTGGTACTAAGTTAGCTACCCAAACAGAATGTCTGACTAGAAATATTATTCCAGCAGACATCAATTTTTTAACTTCTTCAAAAATTAGGGGCTCTAGAATGGCATTCACAGGCCTCTGTTTCTGCCTAAATGGTTTGACTTCTTTTCTTAAAGGTATTATGTGAGTTATGATGGACTCATCAAATGTTTTCAAGTCTTCATACGTCCATGCTATGACATGTTTATATTCTCTCAGAACGTCTAAAACCTCCTTTCTAATTTTCTCAGAGCAAGCTTTCCCAATTAGTACATTTTGTGGATTTTGCTCCATCCCTAAATTATGTAAATCACACTTACCCCCTTTTGTTTTGGGCAAGTCCTTTTGTCTCATTACTCCATTGAAATCAAAGATATGTTCTAATTCAATTACTCCTTTTGGTAAGAAGTTGCTTTTCAAGCTAATTATATCCTCTTCGTCCCATGTTACTTCAGGCCTTTCCTGCTCATCAATGATTTGAGCCTCAAATACCTCATTACAAGTCAAAAAATCAATAATTTGCTGATCCCCTCCAAATACCTGAAAGTGTGTAACATTTTTCTGATATATTGGGTATGTTAACTAGCTCAACAGCAAATCATCTCAATCCTGACAGTGTCAATGGTTCTAATGTACTAGCAGCAACTACTAGCACATCCGGCCTGTGGTTCAGCTCTCTGGGGATGTGCTCTATGTTAAAAGCATCAAATGAATCTGTTAAACCCCATACTCTATGTCTGTAACTAATCATTTTCTTGTAATTGCAGACATATAGTTTTCTCACTTGTCTAACTACTAATTCAGAGTCTGAAAATACTCTGATAGTTTTCACCCTTTTCCTGATGGCCATGACAAGTCCTAAAATTAGGGCCTCATATTCAGCAATATTGTTAGTGCAGGAAAATTGTAATCTATATGCTGCCAGATGTGATTTACCCTGAGGATCTATGAGTTCAACACCTGCACCTGCGCCCTGTTTTGATTTAGACCCATCACATTTTAACGTCCACACGCCATCTTTACTTTTCTAACCTTTTATCTTAGCATGCATTGCCTCTTTTATTGCCTGTGGAGTGTTGTCCTGTTTATTCATGGGTTTTTCTGTTTGGTTAACTTGCATATGTGTGTTTTTAGTTTGCAACTCAGAAAGACAACTACTCTCGTCCATTATTTCTTTTACTAAATCTGGGATCAAGGTATCTATATTATCCTGAACATATTTCTGTGTTGGATCAGGATTCCCATTTTCCTCTTGTAACTCTGCCTTCCCTATGCATTTTTTGTATTCATATTCAATGATGTCCTTGCATATTTCACAACTTTCCTCAGAATGTTGCCTATCATGGACTCTACACCTGTTTTTATATAATTTACATTGGACCGGGAGATTGTGTTTAACACACTCTTCCACCTCTTGTCTAATGGCACGACCAAATTTGTCTATTGCATTATTTTCTTCATCTGAGGAATTTCCATCAGACTCAATGAATAATGTTGTCCTATTGCTAACACATTTCTTTCTACTGTTTAACATCATGATCTCTTCAATTTGTACCCCATTGTTGGTAAATCTATAGACACCCGGTTCAACAGTAGCATATAATATTTCATTAGTTCGATTATACTCTATTATCATATGTTTCATTCTGGGCTCTGCCTCTATTTTGATCTGGTTTGGGATGCCTCTCCAAGGTAACCACATGTGTGAAAAGTCAGTGGCCATATATCCGTTTAATGTCTTGGACCAATCCCTACTCAACAACATTCCATAATTTACGGGTATATCCACTACTTGAATATCAATGATTTGGCTTACCCTAGGGTTTGAAGCTAATTGCATTTGAATGTTCATGAGTTCCCCTATCACACTAACCTCAGTCTTATCTAATTGTGTGACAACCTTGGCAGATTTGGTGGGAGTCAGCCCGAGAATTTTCCATATTCCTAAGGGTATTACATTGGTTGAGGCACCAGAATCTACCATGCAATTGTGTATATTCTTCCCATACAATCTAATAGTTAACAAGAAAGGGGGAGTATCCCTCTTATCCGCATTTATTACTACATTTGTATTGGAAGGCAGCTCAACTTTCCTATTCTTCTCTTTAGGTGGTGAATCTCTATTAGGAACAGTTATATCAGCAGACACCTCGTCTGTCATGGATGTATCCAGGGATTTTATAAAAGCATTTCTGATCCCTGGGGTCTTCAATAATTCATTTAGAGGTATACTGACCTTAATTTTCTTTATTTCCTCTGACAAATAACTCATTAATCTTGTTGTCTCTATTGCTTCAGTTTTACTTGTTTGATCCTTTTGTATTGCTGTTCCATTATATGTGTGCTGATTAGCTTTAAGTGTGGTAGGATTGTTGCTAGCATTCTGGTCTGGGGGTGTATTGATGTTATTTGGAGGAACAGAAGTGGCAAAAGGCCCTCCTGACCTAGGGTTGTTCCTCAAATTGTAAGTGTGGCCTTTATTTGTCTGTTGAAAGGCCTGTACCTCCTCTGTTTCATTTAATATCTCATTTTCAGATTCAAAGGGAAACTGAAAAGCATTTAACACAAAGGCTGATTCAGAATAAAGATTCTCACAACAGTATGGTTCATCCTCTAGCAATTCATCCTCTTTCTCTTCTACAGTTGCAAAGGTAAACGTTTCTAAGACTAATGCTGTGTCATATCCTGAGGGTACTACCTCATTACCCTTGGGAATGAGAAATTCAGAGGTAGGAGGCTGCACATCTATGTTAAAAATGCTGGCTGCTAAGTGGAACTGTGGACAGTCGTGCTCAGCATGGGCATTGGTATTGTGAAATCTGCACCAATTTTTGGGTGCTGTACTGGCCATTTGTATGGCAGCTGTCTGTTTTGCATCATGATTATCTATATTCTCAAAAGGAGAAGCTAGAGTACCATTGTTGGGCCTAGTGTTCCATGTCTTGGGTGGCCTAGGTTGATTCTGATTTCTATTATTATTGCCCCAGGTCCTATTATCTATCACTGGTCCTCTATTTTGCATTGGTTGCCCCTGGCTGGGGCCTTGATGCTAATTATAGTTTTGGTTTTGATTGTTCTGCTGATTTTGATTGAAACTATAGTTTTGATTTTGGCCTTGGTTGTGATTTTGATGTTGATTGTAGTTTTGGGTGCCTCTTCCATAGAGGTTCTCATTTCTTAGTTGCGTCACTTCAGTTGTTAACCTTTTCAAATGTGCAATGATCTCTTTGATTTCTTCCCTATCCTCTTGTGCTTTTGCCACAGTTGTATCCCTAGGAGGTTGGAAGAAAGGCTGACCATTGTTTTGACTATTATTGGAAGTGCTAGCCGTGTAAGGAGTTATAGCTTGAATTGGGGTAGGACTATACATAGGTGTGTAAGAAGGAACCAAATTTAATAGTGGAGTGTGTCGCATAGAGGTTCCATTCCATGGTTGTGCCTGATTTTGTACCCCATAACTTCCTTCATTAACAAATGGGCTATAAGTTGTATGTCTCATCTCTTGGTTTACTGAGGCTACCTCTTTATAGGCTTTGGATATTGAATCTATGTCAGGTTTTCTCTTGACAAACATGGCAATTAAAGGATCCAAGGCAGCATAGTACATAGCCAACAAGGGATCATCATCTATGGTATAAGGGGCTACCATCCTAGAATAGGCCTTTTGAAATCTGTCGTTGAAATTATGAATCAGCTCTCCCTCACCACGTTTTATAGCAGCCAGTTTATGATACAGAGCGCAAGGGTCAATGGGTCCCCTAAATCTTGACAGAAATGCTTCTTCCATAAGCGGCCAGGAAGAGATGTAACCGTTGGGTAAGTTTACATACCAGCTAGAGGCTTGTTCATTAAAGGTGTAGGGAAACAATCTACACACCACATCCTCGTGCTCTAACCTAGCTCTAAAACATGCTTCCTTGAATATTCTAATATGGTTTTCTGGGTCCTGATGCAACTGGTATTTGGGACATATCTTTTCCAGATTTTTAGGCATCTCGTGATAATCATTGAAGAGTATGGGAGAATTGACATCGAAATAAGCCATTGCAGGTGTTTGAGCTTGACCTGAACTTGTAGGAATAGCTGGATAGATTGGTGGATTAGGATTTATAGGAGGATTGAGATCTCCAAGAGTGCCTAAACCAAGATTTAAAGATCTGAACAGTGATCTGTCAGGACTCACAATACTACAGATGTTAAAAGGTGACCCAGGTGGTGTTCCAAATGAACTTCCAGCTTGCGATATATTTGGATTCCAAATTAGGGGGTTCCTACCTCACCTAATATCAGGTAGTTGCACAAATATATCCCCTGAACTGGATCTAGACCTAGTCACTCTATTACTATTATTAGCCAGTTTGAAACAAACTCTAACTTAGGAATACCCTCCTTCTAGCGCTAGAAAATTGTTGGTGCTTGCAATATACAGTCACAACAATAAGTTAAAATTCACATATAATGAACTGAAACTATACTTGAAAGATAAGAAGGAATCATTTAAGATTCAACTAATCCCAAGTCTACAATGGTTCGGTTGGTCAAGTTCAGTTGGTCAATGTGAAGCTGTAATGTTCAAGGGGCTTTATGTAGTTTAGAGTTTCTTTGTGGTTTACTGGACTAAGATTATGCAAAAGATCATGAGATATGTCAATACTTTCATTCCTTTGCATAAAAGTGTTACTGTGCTGCAAGTTTTAGATGGTTTTCTTGAATTGTTGCAACTTTCTCCTTCATACATTTATGAAAACTGTCTACCTTAAACTCTGTTATGCATACCTCTTCAAATTTGAGACAACTTCCTTTTGATTTCTACGTTTTCAGCTAAATATTTCAGATGGGTTGGGAAAAGTTAGAAAGATCTAATCTATACCTCATTTTCTCTACTGAAGGATCTAATTGTTCTGTTATGCACTATGTAAATACTACAACAATTTGATCAAATCCACAGTGAAAACCTTAAATGCAAGTCCTGAGCATTTTCACAAACATACATTTAAAATTGCAAGCTCTCAAAGAAAATATTGCAAAACACAAAGAAGAGTAGGAGAACACTCATAAAATAGATGCAGAACTCCAGATTCTATTGTATTAGAAACAAATAGTCATACATGATTTACAATGTAGGAATGACTCTTAGTTTCATTGATCAAACTATAGAGAACTTACAAGCTTTACAGATACAGTAAGGAAGCCAGACATTCCACGCACACCTTACTACAGACAAACAGACAACCTCCTTCTACTTCTAAACTAAACTAAGCTAACTTGCTGTGTGTTTCTAAAAATCTCTATTGTAAAGTATTACAGTGCAGAGAGGCACAATATAAAGAATTTCTGATTGTCCTCGCTATAGCTAAAAACCTAACTAAACCCCTGGTTCAAACCCTTGGTCACAACAATAAATACAGATGAACTAGTCCCTCAAAATATCTCTGAGCAGTGTCAAATCTGGGCGAAATATTGCCCCTTCTGAGAAGCCTTGGCAGCTCAGCAATAACTTTTGCTTGTCTGTTGCAGTAATACTCTCAGCTGCAACCTTGTCCTTCATTTGGTTGGCCTTGACTTCTTCACACCTCATCTTTATCTTCCTGCTCCTGAGATTGGATTTCCTTCCTCCATGATGTCACTGTGTTGAATTTCTAGCTGCTTCCTCAACTGCAAGCCTGCAAGACAAGATAAGCAATAAGTATCAAGTTTATCATATAAACAGCAGGAAATTAAAATAATCGTTTAAATCAAGGTGACTGTGCAAAAAAAAATGTGGAAATCCGTCTCAAAAAACCCTCAAAACGCGTTCAAAATGTATACAGACTGCTCAAAATGATCGGGTCAACTATCGCTGACCAGAAAAATACAACGGGCGCCAAAAAATGGTTTAAAATTCCCACCGCTCCATGCTTTCCCGCCCATCGGCATGATAGATACCATCGGCGAGCCTCAAAATTACCTGGCTGATGCTCGTTATTTGGCCGACGGCCTTTCTCATTATTTCCTTCTTGTTTCTTTCCATTGGCGCGATCCACAGTATCGACGTAAGTAAAAACTTCTCTGCTGATTTTCATTGTGTGGCCGATGGCCCCTTGTTTCGTTCTATTGGTTTGCATTTCCTTCTTATCGGCGAGAGATTCGCTATCGGCGAACTCCAAATCTTCTACTCCGACTATAATGATTTCACCGATGTCTACCCGTTGGTGAGACTCCCCCTGACAACCCTTCATATCATCCACCTTACTTCCATCGCCCCAACCATGCCCATCGGCGAAGGTCCAAACGCTCGCACCGATCATCCTTATCATACCGATAGCCTCCTTATCGGAGTGAGATCTTCCATTGGCAAGATCCAAAAAACATGCACCGATCTATATTGCTTGGCCGATGACCCCCTATTGGCGAGAGATTATACTATCGGCGGGCTCTAAACTTCTTCCACCAATGCTCTTTCATTGTTCTCCATCGGCGTGAGATCGCCCATCGGCGACTCACAAACTCCTCCTCTCGATGGCATTACCTCGGCCGATGGTCTTTTCTCTTTTTCTTTTTCCTTATGTTCATCAGGCTGATATTGCCCATCAGCGTGTCTCAAAATACATAGGCCGATGGTCTTTTCTCTTTATTTCCTCTTCATCGGCGAGAGTTTCACCATCGGCGAACTCTATATTCCTTCCACCGATGCCTCTTGTTTCATCGATGCCTCTTTGCTTTGTTCCATCGGCGAGAGATCGCCCATCGGCGAACTCCATATTCTTTCCGCCGATCATTCTTATTTCATCAATGGCCCAGCTTACTTGCTCATCGCCTTCATCGGCATGATGCTTGCCTATCGGCGAGCTCCAAATCTTCTCCGCCGATGTCCTACCTTATACCGATACCTCACATTGACCACAGTCTCACCGAAGCTTTTCGAACTATTGAACCATTGAACCAAAAAAGGTTCAATACGGTGGTTCAATCGGATGGTACAAAGACACATCCCCGCAAGGAAACTACATGGTGACCTGTTAGAAGAAAAAGACCCTAAACCCCAAACTATTGAACCAATGAACCATCGAAAAAAGTTCAAAACCGAAGTTCAAAGCGGCGGTTCAAAGATGTAATACAAAATAACAGCCCGCCCTTTAAGACATTTTTGAACATGCTGAACCTATTTTGAACTCCGAACCATTGAACCCTGAAAAAAGCTTCAATGCACAGGTTCAAACCTGCAAAAAAACAAACTTCCAATGATTAAATAATGGCGAGCAAAGTGCTCGATGCACCTTCTGCAAAACAATCAAATGTAACATACAGAGTGGAACCCAGACAAAATTGCCCACGACCCGGAACCACTAAGTATGAAATTTTTGAAATTTAAAACGAATGCCAACAAGAAAAAAGGCAAACAACTGACTGTTTATCATACAAAACCTGATAATACATTTTTCCTAAATGATCATAACTTGCAAAATATGATGAATTTTAAGATGGTTCAAAAAGCAACCCTAGCTCATTTTTTACAAGGAATCCAACCATATTATGCAATGGTACTGAAAATGCAATTTTCTATATTTTTAACAAGGTTTGCAAATCTGACTCTCTTTTCCCTTTACCACCAGACAAAACAAACACAAGCAGAAGCAAGAAAAGCAAAGCAACAGCATGGGTCCTCATTTTGCTAAGGGGCAAAATGGGGCGTGTTGTGAACATTACAACAGGAATTTGGCATGACATGATTTTTTATAGGTGCAATTTTGGTGTTGTTGCATTGATGTTTGGTTTATAGGTTTTGTCCATCTTCTTGATTTGGAGATTATGGTTTACTCAACTTTTTGGGAGTTGTGTCATTACAGTGGGATTCTTTGATTGTGTTGGGGCCATGGATGATCTTCATGTAGGAGATGGTTATCATGATGTCATGGATAGCTTGATTACATGTTTCAGTGGGAGTTTTTGATAGTGATGGTTTGATGTTTATGTTGTTGCCATGTATAGCTCAGTATCACACTTCAGGGGGAGGTTTGGTAGGATATGGTTAACTTCATGTGATTTGGAAATGTTGACATCTTGATACCACAGAGGACTCTTGGAGTCTTTGGTTGAGGTGTTGGTTATGGTTTGTCAGTTTTGACAGGTGATCCTTTCTTATAGGATGGTTGCTATTGTGCCTTGGTTTACTTTGGATATTAGTTTGAGTATTGGCATGATACGTGTTCTCTTGAGATATGATGTGTGCATTAACTATTGCATGAGATCTTCATTTGAGGAGATGATTAGATCATGATGTCATGATATGCTCCTTGGTTATGCATATGTGCAATGGGATATTTGAATATGATCTTGATGGTTCTCTTGGTATTGGGTACATTGGTCATGTGCTTGGGAGCTTCATGATGGTGCGGTTTTGCATTTGGAGTTTAGCATGGATAGATCATGGAGGTACTCATGGATACTTGGCAACGTAGGTGAGGCTTGAGTTCTCTTGAGATTAGAGACATGAGTTGAGATGGTCACTCTTTGATGAGGATATCAGTAGCAAGCCTGAGGAGCCTACACCTTGGTTGGCGTGCTGATGTTTGTTTTTGGACAAGTCAACAATAGAGTGAAATACTAGAGTATTTGACTCTCTCTTGAGCAAAGCCTCTCGAATGCTGAACGAAGTGATCAAACAAGATGACTCCAAGGTTCCTTTCTCATCTGATGATGTAAGAGATAGCTCAATGACTAAGTATGATTATGCTAGTAAACACAAAGGGAGTTACGCAATTGTTTGACAAGTTGTTGATTCAAATGAAAGGGAAGGTAAACACTGGAATATCTAAATTCTACAATTTATGATGTATGATGTTGCAATGATGTTCTCGATCCTAACTCTAACTAAATGGATAAAAAGAACAAAAGATGAAAGGTTCAGAAACACTAATCTAATCCTAGATGTAAGGACAATTATTGTTCAAGTGAAATCAAACCAAATCTTTCTTCGCCAAGTCAGACAACTACACAAGATTGATGCAATCTTCTAAGGTTTTACAAGATGTTTAAATCACTTATGCTCATGAAAGATTCAACAAACATAGGGATCAAATTAAAGTTCAATTTTGTTCAGACTAACCATACACTGCAATTTGCATGCCACAAACCACAAATGGTGTGAACTTATAGATTTCACCACAAACAATAATGAAGCCTTCCACCAACTAACATAAACTTAAAGAAAACTTAATCTAATATTAATACTCGCTTGAAGAAATCCAAACCATGCAACACTTAGAAACATATATAGAATCACCAAAACAATGAATCTTATATTATTCCAGAGAGTTCTTACAACAATTCTAGAGTCTTCAACCTTCTAAATGAAAGCAACAAGAGCCCTTTTATAGACCTCAAAATGAATGAAGGGTCAGGATCAGTCGGCTAAGCCAATGGACCAGATCAAGCCACATCACAAGTAGTTGTAACAAATTCATGCCTTTATTAAATGAAAGAGGCTAACTTTAGTAAATGAAAGAGGCAATGAAGGCACGCTTTCCAAGAAGATAAGAATTCCACATCATATCCTTTTCACATGATAGTATTATGAGATGCAATGAACCTAGACACAACTTGAGCAACGTCTCCCATTGGTACACTTGTCGCCGCATTAATGGATCCTTCTGCCATTGCCACATTTGACTCATAGATGCCAAGTGTCTTCTCCCAGTCATTTATCCAAGACTTATTTGCTCCAAGATGAAATGCAAGTGTGAATATGCTATCTAACTGTCCTTCATCAATCCCATCATCCTGAAAATAGAATGCCTTGACTTGTTGCTTCATGTTCTCAATAGTGGTCTCTCCATATGGATTGCATATTGTTGTCAATGTAGTGTATACATGATTCTCTATCCTTAGAAGAACACTTCTTATTCTAGACATATCTACTTCAATTTTATCAACCAGTTGCCCTTTGTTGTGAAAGGAAAAATACCAAGTGGTGAAGTCATGTGGAGTATCTTGATCAACCACCTTATCATGAACTAGATCTTCCAATGGAGTTTCCATTAAATTCTTGAGTTGTGGCATGTATTGCTCCTTGATAGGTTTGAACTCAACACATATTTTTAACAAAGTTTGAACTCTACCTTTGAGGTTAATGACTTTGTCAAAAACTCACACAATCTCTTCAAGATAAGTATATGCCTTCTCTTCTATCTTTTCTATCCATCCCTTCATTATCTAAGATGAAGTTCTCATATTTTTAACTTGAGACATTGTTTCTTGTGGAAGAATGGACGGAGGTATTGGAGTGGCTTCCTTCTGCTGGATAGGTTGCATGACTTGTTAAATGTAGTGCTTTAGTGTATTGAAATCCTGTTCAACCTTTAGCTTAGCTTCTCTTTCTTGCTTTAACATGATTCTTACACTATTCATTAACTCTTGAAGTTCCTCCTCTATCTGTTCCCCTGTGATTGGACCCATGCCAATAGTAGTCACATTGTAATCTTCAGGTGCCATGTCTTTTAGATCCTTTTCAACTCTAGGAATAGCTACATGTACCTCTCTATTTCCAGAAGGATCTTGAGTGACTTTTGAAAATATAGTTGCTTGCCTCTTTTGATTATTCTTTTGTGCATTTATAGGCAATTTCTCAACTGGAGCAGGATGATATGTTTCTATGATTGTACTTTCTTCAATCCTTTGCCTCAACCAAGGTGGAAACGCAGAAAGATCTTTCTATCTTTGTACTTGATTTTGTTGTACATGGGCTACTTCTTCATCAGATTCTACTTGACCTTCCTCATCTTGATTATCAACATCATCTTCGTCTATTACAACTGTTGGACTTGAATGAATTTCTTCAGATGGAATCAACACAGTTTCCTCCACTACTTCAACCTCTTGTATTGGATTATGAATATTTGAAGCACCTTCCTGTAGATTAGATAAAGTAGATGGATTATTCTTTTTTCTAGGTCTTTGGCTTGATTCTCCTTGATCTTGACTAGGTCTTTTCCTTTTTCTAGCTGGATTATCACCTTGATCATTTCCACTGTGTTGTGGTCCACTATGTGTACTATGTTGTTCTGGCTCTTCGTCATCCATCTTGTTGTAGGTAAGAACTCGCCTTTCATCATTCATCTCTTGTAGTAGTTGAGCTATATAGGCTTGTGTCATGGCTAGGACTGGCTCCATCAATTCTTCTTCAGATACATCTCTCCTTGACCAATCAACTGTATAAGGCAAATCCTTTATCTTTTCGAATTCATCTATCAACATAGTATCATCCTCTGTGAACTGATCTGGAATCCTGAATACTTTGGAAGCTCTAACTAAATCCCATGTGAGTCTTGAACATTGGAGTGTTCGAAGATCATCTTCATCCTTTACACTGGCCCAATGGTCTTCTAACTGCATGACATGCTTGTATTCTCTGTTGTATTTCCAGCAAACTTGAAAAGGATCAAAATTAAGCCTCTTGGTGCCATAAGTTTGTAAATGATATGCCTAAAGCTCTATCTCAGAATACTCAGCTGCCGCTAATGATGGACACTCCAGATTTTGTCCAAGGAGAAGTGGAAATTGAATCCCAGCTTTCTTTTTCAACTTTTGGAGCCTGATGAGTTCCAAGAGTTGCCTTGTAACTTCTAACATCACCATCCTGTTGGTTGGATATCTTGGTAACCTATATGGATAAGATGTAAAACCTTGGATCCTTATGTAAGTGTACCTTTCATGATGAGTATACCAATGTCCATATGCTGCATTAAACTCCCTTGCTGCATTTGATAATCTTTTATCAAACTCTCCTCTTAATTTCTTCAGTATGAACATGGCAAATGCATCATTGAACCTTGTATAATGATTGATATTCTTGAAATGTAACTGAGGGTAACACTGATGCGACAAGTACTTATTAGGCCCAATTCCAACTTCTCCTCTTTTAGTCAGGCCTGAATAGACTTCATTCCTTGCTAGAAGATACACCAAATAGGAACTCATATAAAATGACTTGGTCTTAGAAAAATTGATGAGTTGTTCGTGTATACTCTGACTGATGAGCCCAGCCCAATCAATCATCTTCCCTTTGAGAACCAACTTGATGAAAGAATACATCCAAGGTTGAAAGGTAGCATATTGTGGCATTCCTGTCACTCTATTGAGGAACATGATCAAGTATCCGATTTCAGGATGAAAATCTGACTTGTGGAACTATGGAGGATTATTCATATTGAACTTCATAGATGGATGCCATCTAGTCTCTCTTGATTTCCTACAACTTCATCTTTGAATCAACATTATATTCTTGTTGACCTTGCTGTATAGAAATGCTGATTATCCTGTCCTTAGTTGGAATGTTGAAGGTCTCTCTGATTGCCTCCTTTTGCAAATAAGCTAATACTATTCCATCCTTGGCTATAATTTGCCTATTATCCATGTCATACCTTTTAACACCTTCAATGATCATCTCTGAACAAGGTAGAGTAGGTGGAAAACAAGCAGCTTCAATAGCTCCACTCCTCATGATAGCTCTAGTAAGACTACCTCCAGTGGGTTCCTCATGGACTGACTTGATGTCTTCTAGGTTGCTGTTGCCCATGTTTGTGTCTCCAACATTTGTCCACCTTGAAATGATTTTTGATTCTCAAACTTTGCCCTTAGCATCCATTCTAATCCTTGCTTGTCTCTCCTTCGAAGTCATTGCCATGATCCTACAAACTAGACATGAATAAGCAACTTCAAATATAAATAATTAACAATCTACTTCAGCTTCCTTAATGCATTGGATTTCTGATTTCATTCCTTGTAATATGAAGTTTTGCAAGAAAATATTATCATCTAAACTCAAGGAGTCTGTCAAAAAATCCACTTATCTTCTTAATTTTTACCAACACTTGGACAATTTTCAATGCATCAAATGAAATAAAAGAAGAAATTAGATCAGAAATGTTCAGATCAGACTTACCCAATAGGTTGACTTGGGTTGATACCTTCAGAAATTTGATCAAATTCTAGCTTAAATTGATAAAATCAGATCTGCACTTTATAAAATCACCTTATTTTTGCTCCTTGAAGGTGAATTTGCTCCTTGAGAATGCTAAAAATGAAAGCAACGCAGCTATAAATACAAAATTTGCTTTAGAAACTGCCTAACTACCTAGGCCGACCTTATTAAATATAGTGAAAATCATTTAATTTCATCTTCTTTATTAAATGTGGCTTGAATTTTAATGCAAGACTTGCTTTTTTTTTTTTTTTTTCCAGAAAATCATAG
The DNA here is from genome assembly GCA_027924645.1 of Cunninghamia lanceolata. NCBI lineage: Eukaryota > Viridiplantae > Streptophyta > Pinopsida > Cupressales > Cupressaceae > Cunninghamia > Cunninghamia lanceolata. The sequence goes on from BSBN01000021.1 coordinate 4,436,981, forward strand.
GGCGGAGTAGTTAAATGTTGTAATTTTCTCCTTTGAGCACATTGGATGGTGATAAAAAAAAAATCTTCCTTCTACATGTGGCGCAATGGATAAGGGTCAAGAGATCTTCTTGATGTTGGCGCACTAGTTCAAGGTTTTAAGATCTTCTTACCTCATTTAGATGACCTCTCCAAAAGCTGGCGCATTAGTTGAGGGTCTTGATTTCCTCTAGAAACATTATGAAATTTGAATTTAAACACTTAGAATCTGCCTTGGCGCATTGGTTAGCAAGTTTGAATTCTTCTACCTTATCCCTCCACAAGGGCGCAATATTTGAAATCTTCTAAAACTAGCACAATGGATCACAAGTTGGCACAATGGATGAGGGATTGGAAATCCTCTTTTACATGTGGTGGGTTAGATCAAGGTCTTGAAATCTTCCCTCATCTCTCCTTGGCGCATTGGTTGCCTATATTGAGGTCTTCATCTTATCTCCCCCCTTTGGTGCATCGGTTGAGGTGTTGAATTCCTTTTGAAACATTAGCGTTTTTGCCTTGGAACTTAGGTTAAGTCATCCTTTCCTTAGTGGCGCATTGGTTGAGGGTCTTGATTTCCTCTTCCACTTGGCGCTTGGGATACAGAATTATGATCATCATGATGTTGGCGCAATGGATGAGGGATTGGAAATCCTCTTGATAAGCCTCTAAAATCTTAAACTAGACCACCCTCCACTAGTGGCGCATTGGTTGAGGTCTTCAAGATCTTCTAGAAACAATATGAAATTTGCACTTTGACCCTTAGAAACTACCTATCATCCAATCTTGGTGCATTGGTTCAAGGGTGTTGAATCCTCCTTAGGCGCTTTTATTAGGGTGTAAGAGATCCTCTAAGAAGTGGCATGGCAGTTGAGGTGTTCAAGATCCTCTAGGAAGTGGTGCAAGAGATCGAGATTCGAAATCCTCCTAATAGGAGCACCTTAGACCTTGATTTTGGACGCTTCTTTCAGTGGTCACATTGGATAAGGATTTTAAATCCTCTGAAAACTTGTTTTGAATCATCATTTTTACTTTCGAGGAGGGCGCATTGGATAAGTCGCAAGAGATCATCATCTTGAATCCTCTTGAAAAGCGCACTTGATGAAGATCTTGCGCCACTCTCTTGTCCCGTCACAGTGGATGAAGATTTTTGAATCCTCTGGGGTACTTAGGTGTTTTTCAGGGTCCTTTAGGGTAAAGGTATATTGAAAAATATATTTAAGTATAAGTTTCTTATACTTTAAATATTTTTCAATATACCTTTCAAGATGTTTGAGATAGGTCTCGAATCCACCGGATTTAACATGCAAAATCTAGAATTTGGAGGATTCACCAGATTTCAGACTTAGTCAAATTTTCAGGATTTTCAGGATATCAGACTTAGTCATTTTCAGGATCTCAAACATACATCAAGATGGGTCTCAATATTCATGAACTGGATGAGATTTGATCAAGATTCTTCATTACTACAAGTTTATATACCAGATGAGACCTCCAGTTATAAAGCAAAATCTTCTAGGGGAAAGACTCATTATTGGATTGGCAGAGGATGTTGAAATTGAAAGAACCCAGGACATCATCAAAACTTCGTGCAAAGCATAGAGCTCCAGGAAAAGGGGGTCCCTATTCCTAATGGGGTGATGTGTGATTTGGTCACAACAGGGCGTAAGTTCAACATGGACATGTTGAGGAGATTGTTCTTGGAGAGAGTCTTGGAGGCTTGGTGCATCCTGGAGGAGCAATCTCATCCTCACTCTTGGTTCACTTGGCCGTGAATGATTTGATAGGCATGCCCACCTGATTTTCAAATGCATTCTTTATTTGTTTTGTATCTTCTTATATTTGAGTCTTGAGCTATGGATTATGGTTGTGAGGACTTACATTGAGGAGTAGATGCATGGTTATGATTAGCTATCTCATTATGTTTGATCTTGATTTGTTATGAGATCATTGTGTGTAATGGAGATAGTTGGTGACTTTGGGCTTTTTCCTACTTTAGGATGGTTATGAGTTTGATCTACCTTTTGGTTTGAGGGGCTTGCATCTTGTTGTTGGATGTTGCGGAGGCTTCTTTTTTTGGGGTTGTAAAGGAGATCATACTTTTCATAGCTATAGCACATTAGTGTGGATAGAAGGACATGGTTATGATTTGTAGGTTCTCTCTTTGTTGGTCTTATGCTTCTTCTTGGATATGTTGACCCTGAATTGAGACTATATATGTTGACCCTAATGTTATTGTGGGCAGGTGGGTGATTGCGAATCCGTCCTCTTTCATGTCTTATTAAAGGAAAATGACAAGTCTTAACTGCCCTGGTAATTTAATTTTCTTTGGTGGCGCAACCACTTCACTTCCCCTGTCCGGGTCTCTCAGCAGAGGACACATTGCAAGATTTAGATGGCAATCTTCCTTTGCCAGTGTACTCCATATCATGTCCCTAGTGCTAACTGATTTCATGACGTCATTGAAGTCCTTCGCCAACTTTCACTTGACATGATGACATTGGGAGGTCATTTCTCCTACTTATGGTTTTGTTGGATTGATTAAATGTTTTTAGTTATACTACATCAGACGCTTTTTGCTTTGATTTGTTTCTTTCTTCGTAGTTTTTCCCTTCCTGCAGTTCCCTTGCTTCTCTTCTTGTCTCTTCTCAAGGTTTTTCTTATGGCCGATATACGCCTTAATCAAAGACTGTTCTTCCTAGCACTCGACTGGGAACCAGAGATTAGAGGGAGAGTCAAGACGGCATACTTGATGACACTACTCGAATGGGATTTTACCCTCATGTAGTTTGTAGTTAGAAACATTGTCAGCCATGCATAGATAAGAGGATACGAGGGACGAGTGCTCAACTATTCAGATGTCGTTTCACAGCTTTTATCAAGTATTATGGACCTGGTAATGGATGGAGAATATGTGCATGCCTTGGCGGCAGGTTTCTTCTTCAAAAACATTTACACGGTTGAGAGGTGGGAAGCAGCGGTGTCTACTTACAGAATGGATTAGGGAGATGCCCTAATTGGTGGGCTTTTTAATCTTGTGGCTATGCATACCTCTCCCCCGCAGCAAGCTATCTATAGGGCCTTGCAAGGCAGTCTCAAATCTTTGAGTAGCGGTGAAATAGATGAAGTGTTGCAGTCTCACTGTTTTATGTTTACCAAGAAAAAAGCTGAGAGAATCAAGGATGTGTTCACAGCCATTCGATTCCTAAGGATTCATGCCTCTGATCTAGCTCCAGGTATGCCTCGGTATGCACTAGAGGACCTCGATGAACGAGCTCAGTGGGCAAGTGAATTGAGACCAACTAAGAAGTTAAATCAGGGGGATATCTTTGAAAGAGCCAAGCTGACAAAGTAAGGACAGCTAGAAGTCAAACAGAAGTACTGCCCATCTCCACTTCCATCTCAGAAGACAAGATATTAGACAAAGTGTTCGAATGGGTTTAATTTCCAGGTGGAAAACACACAGAAGTGCTTTCACTCTCAACTGCTATATTAGCTAGAAGGTCCGCCACCTTATTGCCTTCTCTTAAGGTGTGAGATATGAGGAAATTATCTAACCTATTCAGAAGAGTGCCAGCCTGTTGAAGAATATTCACAATAAATTTTACTCCAAATCATGGCCTCTTTCTCTTCATCTAAGCGAAAACGTGAAATGGAGGAGAACACCTTCCACGAGATGGCACCTAAGCCTTCCTCTCCTCCTCTTGCTAGTGATGATCCAACTTTTCATCGCTATGATGTATTTATCAATCATCGAGGTCTAGATGTGAAAAAAACTCTAGCCAGCGTTCTCTACAGGTTTCTACAATATTCAAAATTAAAAGTTTTTCTCGATTCAACAGAATTATTACTCGGGGATTCCTTATCGGTGAATACACAACATGCTATTCGCAACTCTCCAGTTCATATTGCTATTTTCTCCAAAGACTATGCTAACTCACCCTGGTGCTTGGCTGAGCTTCAGCTCATGATAAAAGTAGGGTCCAAAATAGTTCCTGTGTTTTATGATGTTAAGCCGTATAACCTTCGCTATCCTAACAAGGGTCCATATTCTGTTGCATTTGCTAAATATATAGAAAAGAACAGGTACATCGAAAAGCTTATGCAATGGAAAGAAGTCCTTCACAAAGCTTCTTTCATCACTGGTATAGAATTTGATCCATCTAATGGGTAAGCCTCACTTTTACTAAAATTGATTTGCATTTTTCTATTTTTCTATTTACCTATCTTGGTCTTATTCGTATTTTTGTATTTTTCTATTTACCTATCTTGGTCTTTGTTGATGTGTTTTCCTTGCACATACAACGCAGAATAAAATACTGGTGTACTCTATCCTCTCTTGAACAAAATCCCTCAAATGCTAAGCTAAGTGATCAGATGAGTAGACTCCAGGGTTCTTGATTAGTTACTTTTTGTGTTGCGACTTGGGATAACTTAGCAGTAGGATGCGAATTACTGTTTGACAGAAAGGGACTTACGTAAATGCTCAACAATAGGAAACTTGTTTCTCTTGGATAATGTGTAACACAGCTTCTTTGAAGGTCTACCAATACTATAACTTAAGATATGAGAATGGAAGCTCTTGAATCTAAATCTAACAAAATTTTAAAGAAAATGCAAAAGGAAATGAGTTTAGAAGGCTCTAATCTAAATGCAAGCAATCACCACTGATTCACCGGAATCTCAACCACGCTTTGCTTCACCATAAGGTAACAACTACACAAAAGTGGTCCTATCTTCTAAGGGGAAAGTAAGATTTTTAGATCACTTCCATACACAAAGTAATTGAAGTTAAGCTCAGATGATGTTCAGACTAACCATGCACTACAATCTGCCATCGACAAATTATAAATGGTATGAACTATGGAGACGCCAAACGTGAATTAGCAACAACAACTTCCATAAAACATAAAACTAAATTGCTGAAAACAAACTAAACAAATCTTATTCTACGAGTGAACACTTAGAAACCATGCATTCATTTGAAACAACACAATTCACCATGAAAATTTCAGCAGTGAATTTGTATTTATTTCAGCAGAGTCTTGAGCAACAATTTCTCAGAGCATTCCCCCCTTACAACTGAGAGCAAAATGGGTTTATATATGCCCCAAAATTCAATGGACAGCCAAGATTAAAACTTTAAATTGAGGGCTCGTACTATGCCACACAGGCAAGTGGTTACAAATTTTACTAAAATTGGACCCTGCATTAATGATGCACTAACTAAGTGGAATACCCTCATTTATGACCTTTCCTTTTTGTGGTAAACTCCACAAATCTAGCAATGACACGTGTAATCTCCTCCATAGGGACACTTGGCAGAGTCTGAATGGTGCCCTCTACGATTTGCAGCTCCTCTGTAGATTTGACAACTGTCATTTCCCAACTAGCCATGGATTTCTGAAACGTGCCCATGAAAGTGGAAAGCGTGCAAATTTCATCCAACAACTCCCTCAAAACAGCCCGTGTATGCCAAAAATACTTTGCATGCATCTTGTCTTTCAGCAAGTATTCATCAATCTCTCCATTAGAATCAACTACCCTATTTACGAAAACAAGTATTTTGTTTTGCATTTCCCGAAGTACCTCTCTTGTATGAGTGCAGTCACTCTCAAGCTTTCCCAGAACTTGCTCCTTTATGCTAAGTGCACAATACCAAGAATGGAAATTATATGTTGGACCCCGCTCAATCACCCCTTCATCCAATAATGTGGCACTTGGAGTATAAATCAGCCTTTTCAACTGAGGCATAACTTCTTCCCTTAAATTTCTGAATTGTGCACAAGTAATTAGAATATTCTAAACTCTGTCAAATGTTGAAGGAGCCTCCTTGTACAACTTCACAATCTCATCCATGAACTTATCAGCCTTGATCTTGAAATTTGCTACCCAGACCTACAATACTTGAGAAGAGGACCTCATTTCTTTCAAATGAACCACAGACTCCTGCGAGAGCAATGCCGGTGGTGCAACCATCTCTTCAGGTTGGCATAGTGGCCTCATTAACTGCTAAATATAATGTTGAAATGCCAAGTTATCCTTCTCTAATTGAATCCTCTATTCTTGTTCCTTCTGTAACCTTTCTTTGATGACAGCAATTGAATCTTCCAACTCTTCTATCTCCTGCTCTGCCGTGGCTGGTCCCAAATCAAAAGTATTGATGTCATATGCACTCAGAACGCCACCATCTACCTCTTTGCTGATTTTTGGGACAGCAATATGCACTTGCCTTGACCCTGAGCTGCCTCTTGTGATCTTTGAGAATTTAGTAATTTTCTGCTTTCCACTGTCAGTTTTGGCCCTACTCAGCAAGTCTTCCAAACTTAGTATGGGTTCCCTTTCAATAACAGATTTTTCCTTGACCCGATCTCTTAACCACTCAGGCAGATCGGACAAGTCCTCCTGACTTTCTTCTTGAACTCCCTTATGCTGAACAGTGGAAAGAGCCTCCTCATCAAACTCATACAACTCTTTGTCACCTCGATTTTCAGCTTCTGTTTCTATCATGACCACTTCTTGCTCCTTAGCTCATTTTGACACTACTTCACCAATTTGATTACCTTGTTTGTTTCCCTGATCATCTTGAATTTTCAAAGCTGTCTGCTCATCATGTCTCACTTCATCTTCATCAATATTTATTATGTTATTACCCTCCTATCTTGAAAATGCACTAGTTGCCTCCTGATCATTAGTCTTTGCCTTCTTACTTGGCTGAATATCCTCATGCGGATCATCATCTTCACCCTCTGAACCATTGGAATTATTGGATGACCCACCACTTGAAGCATCCTTGGACTGATGTACACTAACCCCTCCCATCAAGTTGTAAGTCAATTGGACATTCTTCTCCTGGAGCCTGCGAATCTGGAAGTCTACATACTTTCTTATATGAGATACTATTGGCATCATCAGATCATCATTGCATGTGGCCTCTTGCTCAAACCAATTGATGGTGAAGGGCCTATCCCTCTTCTCTTCATATGAACTTTGTGAAAGCCTTTTGTGATTCTCCTCAAGCTGATCCAGAATGTTGATCACTCTTGTTGATCTGACCAAATCCAAAGACAATCGGTAACAACTGTTCTTTCTTATTTCTATATCATCATATGTATCTATCCAATGATCCTCTAGCTGTGGTCTGTGCTCGTATTTGCTCCCAAATTTTTGCCTGACTGTGCCAAATGGATCGAAGTTACTACGTGCATCATTGTGGCATACCAAGTTGTAAGCCTGCAACTCTATCTCTGAATTTTCAGTGGCTTGTAATGACATGCAAGTCTCAAGCCTCTCGATGCTGATTGGAAACTTTGTTGTAGTCTTTTTCCTCTTTCTCTAGACCTTGTCAAATGCAACCAGCGATCGTGTTACTTCCAAGAACACCATTCTGTTAGTGGGGTACCTCGGCAATCTGTAAGGCAGTGATGAGAAGCCCTCTACACAGATGTATGTGAATCTTAGAAACTGAATAAACCATTTTCTGTATTTTGTGATGAAGCTCATGGCTTCCTTCGACAATCTCCTGCATGTGCTACCTTGCAATAATCTAACAATATGCATGGAAAAGGCATCATTAAACCTTCTGTAATGGGATATAGCCTGTAAGTGTAGCTGAGGGTAGCAATCATAAACCTTAAACTGTCCTTCTCCATTTTCCACTCTCCCCTTGCAGTTCAATCCTGGATATCTCTCATTTCTAGCAAGCATATATATAATATATGAGCTCATGTAAAATGTTTTTGTCCTGTAAGCCCTTCAATTGATCATTGATGTTGCTGCTGATCATTTCAGCCCAATCTATCATTCTTTTTCCACTTATAATTTCTTCAATGAAGAAGAACATCCAGGGTTCGAAATTTGCCGATTGTGGGCAGCCCATGATGCGGTTCAAAAACACAACCATATAGTTGATTTCTTGATGAAAGTCAGACTTGTGAAGTTTTTTAGGCACTCTACTCACATGTGGCCTTGGTTGCGTCAACCAGTTGTTGTTTATCACCTCCATACATTTCTCAGGTCCAGCCAAATAAAGCTGCAAAGTAGACTCCTTGTCGCAGAATGTAGTAGTTTTGTATGAGGGGATGTCAAAAGCTTCCTCGATCGCCTCCTTTCTCAGATAAGCAAGTACTTTTCCCTCTTTAGTCATAATACATCTCTTTTCATGATTATAATGCTTGGCGCATTCTAACATCAGTTCTGGACACAGCATTGTTGGCGGGAAACAAGCAGCTTGCACAATCCCGTTCTTCAACATTCGTCTGACTAGATCCGGTGGATTGGGTTTGTGCAAATTTTGTCGAATCTCTTGCATATTGGTCTTCCCCAGATTGGTGTCATAGAGGTTTTGCCACTTCAAAGTGATCTTCATTTCTGGCCATGTTCCCTTCATGTCGCTCCTCATCAGTGCCTGTCTGTCTCTTGCGCTCATTGCTCACCTGCACGAATTTCAGACATCAGCTTGATAGAATAATGTAAATAAAATAGCATATGAGACAAAACAGACCACACAATGCATGCGGGATAATTCGAATGTGCAATTTTAAATTTCTTCACTTTATATCCACAGAAAAATTGACAATGGGAGCTTTGCGAAAAAGAATGAAATTTGACCAATACGAACAATCCTAGCCTGATCTATCCTTTGCTAGAATTCGCTCCCTAACACAGTGCACAATCTGTAAGTGCAGATGATAACGACGATAAAATCCCTTTATAAATGTCTTGGTTTCAAGAATTGCATGGCCGAATAAGTCTTAGACTCCTCTCATAACCATCTGTGTTTACCTTATTGCAGAAATCAGCATTTACGCACATCTGAATAATCCACAAGCTCCGAAGACCTCAAATAAGAAGCAGACACCTTGTTCTGTGATGGTGCATAACACAATAGAATGCAGGCAACAAGTTTAGTTGAGTCTATGCCTAATGAAATGCCTGAGTGCTCGCAATATCCCTATAACATTCCCAAATAGAGCCTGAGGTTTCCCTCAGACACGATTATGAAATTACCTATCGCCAATGTGGAAGCAGCACGCACAACTCTACTTTAAATTGGAATTGAATTACATCAATCGCTGCGCAGACAAGCTCAAATGCAACCAAGGCAACGCTGGCCCAGGCCGTAAATGCAGCTGAGGATTTGCTAGATTCGTCATACTATTAAGGACCAAACGCCAAGGGACGTCCCTGATGCTATTCACTAGCCCTTAATGCACCATACCAAGTTTAGCATAAATCCCACAATTTCTGACGTGATTTGAATGTGCCTGATGCTGTTCGCTCCATCCTCCGACATATTATTCTAAACTTAGCACCAACGGCTCACTCAAATACACGTGTCAGAATAGCTCTTTAATAGCCTCATAATGTCAAACGATATCGTATCTAACGTGCATGGAAGATGCAGATTATGTAGTGGAGATAGTAAAACCTTCTGGCGGACCATTTGCCTAAGATGATCTTCACAAATATTCGCATAAGAGAATCCACCGCTAGATAGGTATGCTCTACAAATGCAAGGATCTTAAAGCAGGCCTAAGAACGTGCCTTGTATTGCCTCTGCCATGTGAATAAATTCCAAGTAAGCATCTTGGCGGTGGACCAGCCGATTAAAAGATGCACAATGTGAAGAACGCAACACTCAATTTACTCATCGTCCATCATGGAGAGCGGGCCCCTCGAGAGGTCATATAAATGGGAAGCGTGTTTTGCAAAGACGTCAAAAGAGTCCGGTGAGGCGGAGATTTTAAGTTGCTATGACATTAGATACCAGTGCACAGCGGTATCAAATCTGCGTTAGGAATAGCTAATGTATACTAAATACGAATGAGCATTAGAACTCAAGTGGATGCACCGGCAACTTATCCATAACCGTCTTATTCGCGAGGCTTCGAGGGATATGGACTTGATCATCATGAGCGGAGTCCAAAAAGTTTAAATGAGAAGAGTGAGTCCAAAGTGGACACTCAAGTATCTTACGTATGTCATCTGCCTTTGCAAAGGGAAACCCATCATGCGCTTAGATGGACTTTTCAAACCACTGTGCACAAGGTGACAAACAAATGATTTGCGCTGTGCAACAAAAAGTCCGCCTGATGATATTTCAAGGGAAGCAAAAGAACTTTGGCACCTATTTTTGAATGAACATGCATGAGCGATGTGAATATCACATAACGAAGCTGATGGAATGAGCGGGGCTTCCCAATATGCCCATGTGTAAATCAATGCTCCAAGGTGATGGCATTTTATAATGGCCCTCACGAGTTGATAGCAACTTCCCACAAACTACACAAAATTCAAAATTAAGCCATGCATAAACCAACCGACTGCCGAGGGGCTCTAGAATGAACAACATATGCCCATTTACCCAAGGCAAGCATGTGCTGTTTAATTCTGCAGTGACAAACTTCTCAACGCATTCAATTGCTATGATCATAACCTCCACAACTCGACAACCCCTCCCACAGATGCAGGGAAGCACAAAAAGACCCACAACAAAACAAGTCAAAACACGGGGGTCCCCAGGCTCGGTGGGGCGATGTTGGAATACATCACAACATCTGGCGACTGCACAAGAGAAATGTTCTTGAACATTTCAGGAATAAAGACTCATTTAAAACCCTAAATCATCAAATAACCTTGTCAAGTCCATCCAATAGTTAAGAGACACACTCAAAAGGAGAAAAGAGTCATAAATTGTATCCCGACATTTCATCTCTGCTGTTTCTTAGGGTAAAAAAATTTCATTTAAAACTTCTTCAAGTGTTCTAGAGATAAGCAAGAATCAAAACTTCAAAATCCCTGCGTGCACCCACATATTAGGTCAGATAAACATGAAAACTTAATCAAGGCGTCAAAATCAAAAGCTTAGGACAACCATTTTCATTCTGAAAGATCCAAGTATGTGCAATTGAGTTCATTTCCATCCATTAGCACTTAAGGTCACCTTAGTTCCTCCGCACTAAGCTACGTGATTAGTGCACACCTCATGAACTACCTGGACATGGCCTCGCTGCTAGCGAGCATCTATAGCCCCGACAGGTTTGTCTCTTAATTCCACTCAAGCAGAGCCCTACTGCCAGTCAGGCGTCCATAGCCCCGGTAAAGATTTCTTGATCGTCCATCTAACTGAGTTATGGTGTGTGATTTGTGATTTTCTTTCATTTCTTTTCTTTTCTTTTGATTTTTAGCATGCTTTTGCTTGGTAGAGTACAATGCAGTACCGCTACGTGATAACTCAGCTAGCTGGGTGTGGACTTATGATGGCGGCAAAGGTGGACCTTTAGATTTTTCACTTAATGCGAGATCACAAAGATTTACTTAGGTACTTCTAGATTTTAAAAGTGAAAAGATATAAGATCTCAAAACAATTCAAGTCGCCCTAATTAGTCAATTTATCCTCCCAGAGTAAGAAACATGCTATCAAATGCCAACAATGGAGTCCGCAATGAATCTATCCATCTGACGCAAGCTTATCAAAAGAAAACAAAAAGTATTCATTTAAAGATTTAAACATTTTAAACATATAATCAAAGACCTTCATGTCAAAATACAATGCATGATTCCCTTCTCGAGTCAAGTACAGATCTTAACAAAAAGATAGGCTAAAGAAAATTACCTTCTAACTCAAAAAATCTCGTGAATATTTATCCTCAAAATACTTAGCATTACCTCATGAAGTCAACCAGAAGTGCCCTTATTATAAAAACCACCCAAAAACGGGACCCCGGGGAGAACCAAAAACTACAACAAAAGCAGACAAGCCCAAAATGAAGCAAACCTACCCTAAAACCAACCAACGAAAGAAAGAAACAACTATCCTAACTATGTACAAATAATTCCCCGAAGGAACTTAGGGTTGGAAATAATGCTTTAAGAATTGTCCATTGACAGGCAATGGAACAGATTCTCCAGTGAGTGTTTTCAGTTTGAAAGCATTTTCTCCCAAAATTTCAGCAATCTGGTAAGGGCCCTTCCAAAGATTATCAAATTTATCATGTCCACCCTTTCTCTCTTTAGCTTTGTCCCAGTATAGAACCAAATTAGAAATATGAAAAGACTTGATCTTTGCTTGTCTATCAAACCATCTCTTCACAACTCCTTGATGTTTTGCAAAATTTTCAAGTGCCATGTCTCGTTTTTCTTCTAAGTGGAGCAGTTGTGACAACCTAGTTTGGACTCTATCATTTTCTTCCATGTAATCTTGCATAAATTGTAATGTAGGAATTCTCAGTTGGATTGGGAATACAGGATCTTGGCCATAAACTAGATGATAAGAGGATGTGCCCAGGGAACTCTTTATTCTTGTCCTGTCTGCCCAAAGAGCAAACTTAAGTTGTGTATGCCAATCTCTCGGGTTTTTGTCCAATAGCTTCTTAATTGCACCTAGCAAGTTTTTGTTGGTGGATTCTGCTAGGCCATTTCCCTGCGGGTAATAGTTTGATGAAAATTTTAGTGTAATGCCATATTCAAAAGCCCAGTTAGAAAATTTTAGTGAAGTAAAAGCAGGACCATTATCACAAACAAGAGCATGTGGACATCCAAATCTAGTGATAATATTTTCTTCAAGAAATTTAATCACAACATCAGAAGTACAAAATTTTAAAGCATGAGCCTCAGACCACCTGGTACAGTAATCAGTAGTGGTCAGAATATACCTGTGTTGTGCTGAGGAAGGTGGGTTAATCATACCAATAAAGTCCAAACCCCATTGAGCAAAAGGTCTTACTTCAATCACCGGTTGAAGTGGCATGGCTGGATTTCTTTCCCTTGAAGCAACTACCTGGCATGTGTGACATCTCTTGACATGGTCATATGCATCATGAAACAAAGTGGGCCAATAATAGCCTACTCTCAGAATTTGGTGTGCTGTAGCTAAACCACCCCCATGACATGTTCCAAATTTGCTGTGGAAGTGTTCCATTATCTGACCTGCTTCATCCTTTCCTAGGCATCTCAAATATATCCCTTCATGATTCTTTTAGAATAGGACTGATCCTTGGAGCATAAAACGCTGACTTTTTATTCTCAAAGCTCTCTTCTGGGTTGAATTCATATGTGCCGGACACTTCTGATTTAGAAGATAATATATAATGTCATTGTACCACTCATCAGGTGATACATCCTCAAGAGTATAAACTTGTTGCACCAACCCTGGTCCATCATTTGCAATCATTTGAGTGAGTCCTTGTCCTCGAACAAGCTTCATTGGTTGTATTTCAATATCATATTCTTGAATGGTGGCGACCCACTTGCCTCTTCTTTCTCCCAATTCATTCTGCATAAGCAGGGTCTTGACTGCCACATCTGGAACAATAGCATATATTCTACTTCTCAAAATGTAATGTCTGAATTTCTTAATCACTTTGACCAGTGCATAAGCCTACTTTTCCACATTAGGATATCTCAGTTCAGCATCTTTCAATGGTGTGCTCATGAAAGCTATTGGGTGTTCATCTTTTTCTTCATTTCTCTGGGTGAGAGTTGCTGCACAAGTATGCTCTGAAGCAAACGAATATAGATAAAATGGCCTTGTGTAGTCTAGGCTTATCAAAACGGGAGCATCAGCAATAGCTTGTTTGATTTCTTCAAATGCCTTTCTTGCAGAAATTGTCCACTCTATCTTTGCATCTTTCTTCAACATGTCATTCAATGGTTTAACGATCTCTGCAAATCCTGTAATGAACTTCCTGATGAAGTTTATCTTCCTGAAGAATGACTTCAGCTCCTTCTTACTTGCAGGCATATCAATCTTAGAAATAGCCTCTATTCTGCTCGGATCTATTGAAATTCCTTTCTCTGAAATCACATGTCCCAATAGTTTGCCTTCTGTTACTCCAAACATACACTTCTTTGGATTCAGTGAGATTCCGTGTTTTCTACATCTTTGAAATACTTTCCTCAGATCCTCTATGTGATCTTCCCTTCTGCGAGAGAAAACTGTGAGATCATCCATGTATATGATGATACATTTTCCAATCAAATCATGAAAAGCAATGTCCATAGCTCTTTGAAAGGTTGCTCCGGCGTTAATCAGTCCAAATGGCATTCACCTGTATGCATAATTTCCCCACTTGCAAGTGAAAGTAGTCTTCAATCTGTCTTCTGGTTCCACCATCACTTGGTTGTACCCTAAATATTTGTCTAAGAAAGACATCATCTGGGAACCATTTACAATTTGCAACACTTCATCCAATGAAGGAAGTGGATAATTGTCCTTTTCTGATGTTCTGTTCAAATTTCTGAAATCTATGCACAATCTTATTTCTCCATTTTTTTTATGAACAGGAACAAGGTTGGTGACCCACGTTGAGTGCCTTACTGGGAATATTATCCTTGCGTTCAACAAGTTCTTTACCTCTTTATATATCAGCGGTTCTAAAAGTGGATTGACAGGTCTCTGTCTTTGTCTGAATGGCTTGCTGTTGGGTTTCAGAGGAATGGTGTGTGTAATGATTGAGGTATCATAAGTCTTTAAATCATCATAGCTCCATGCTATAATGTCTGAAAATTCTTTCATGCATTTGAGTATGCCTTCCTTTTCTTCAGGTCTACACACCTTTCCTATTAACACATTCTTCTCTTCATTACTTGTTCCCATATTGATAGGTTCACATTTATCTCCTTGAACCTTATGATCTCTTAATGCACTCAATTGATCTGGATCAAAGAGTCTTTCTAACTCAACCATCCCTCATGGTATTGTGTATTTTTTAGGTTCAAGATACCCTCTGCATCAAATTCTGCTTGTTCCAAATCTTCTTCATCTATGAATTAAGCTTCAAAGACCCCAGAATTTGTGATGAAATCCAATATGTGTTTATCATCATTGAATACTTGAAAATTTGTAACATTATCTGGAACTGATGGTACTGAGACCAGCTCTACGGTGAACTTCTTTAACCCATTCATGGCAAGTGGTGTAAGTGAACTCGCAACCTGTGCTAGGGAATTAGCAACTTGATTCTTTGATCTATAAACTGATTTGATGTTGAATGCATCAAAACTTTCAATCAAATCCCAAACACGATTTCTATACCTCTTTAATATCTTATCATGACAAACATACTTCTTTCTTATTTGCTTGACAATTACCTCGAAATCTCCGTAAACATGTAGAATCTTAGCTCCTTTCTTGATAGCCATCAATAACCCATGAACTAATGATTCATACTCTGCCACATTATTTGTACATGGAAATTGTAGTCTATGCGTAGCCAAGAATGATTCACCTAATGGATTGATTAACTCGAACCCAGCCCCAGCTCCTTGTTTTGACTTGGACCCATCAAAACGTAAAGTCCATACTTGATTTCCTTCTTGATCAATTGATATTTTGTTTGGATTTTCTTTTCCCTTACCCTTCTTGGGAGTCCTCGGTGAAATTGGATTCTTCTTCGGTTGATCGTCAATTATTTCAGTTTTGGTGGGTAATTTGACAGGGTTATCTTCCTTTTTTACTTCCAGAATTTCTGGTTTTACAGCCTGAGGGACTCTCCTGCATACTTGTTCTAAGGCAACTTTACACATAGCACAGGAAAACTCAGAATGAAAAGCACTGTGTATCCGGCACCAGTTAGGTAATAATAGATCTTTGACATTTGCTTGCTGACCCAACTCTGTTGCTTGCTGAACATTCTTGAGTATGAAATTTTGGAAATTTTCAAATGTACCATCTCCTTCATCAGAAGCGGACTCATAATTGTGATCAAGCAAAATTTCAGTTTCATTGAAAGATTTTTGACCTTCATCTTCTTTCATTCTTGAACCTTGTAACATGAGGACTTCTTCCGTATTTGGCCTGTAATTTCCAAGATCAGTTTCTAGGAACAGGACCTCATTGTCCTCACCATATTCTATGATCATCAGTTTCAATCTTGGAGTACTATCAATTCTGATTTGATTTGGAATTCCTTTCCATGGTAGCCACATGTGTGAGAAATCGGTAGGTACATACCCATTCAATCTTCTTGACCAATCTCTACTCAGGAGCATGCCATATCCGCCTGGGATATCAACAACTGATATATTAATGTAGCTTTAGATTCTTAGATCAGATGACAATTGCATGTGTATATTATTCAATTCTCCAACCATGGGCACTTCTGTCTTATCCAATTGTGTAACTTTCTTTGTGGTCGGGGTAGGAATCAAACCCAATCTTTTACATATGGTGAGTGGCCTTACGTTGCTTGATGCTCCTGAATCCATCAAACAATTATGTAACATTTTCCCGAAAATACGGACTGATAATAGGAATGGGGCAGGCTCATCTCTTCCTTGATAGAAAACTACAAACTTTTCATTTGGTAACTTGGAATGTGCGTTCTTTTCTACATCATTTGACTGTGAGATTTGATCTTTTGCAGTCCTTTCATTTTTGATGATCTTTTCACTTTTAACAATACTTCCTTCTTTTATATCCTTCATACTTCCTTCTTTTATATCCTTTGTAGGGTCTTGGACTATACATACTGAGTCCATATGTGGAGAAACACCCTCTGGCACACTTTCCACAACATGTACACTCTGAACATGGGATGAGTTAGAAGGGCCTACCGTAGCATTCCTTGGAACAGATGTATCATTTAAGCTATTTAAAAATGTGTTTCTAATCTCAGGGATTCTCATCATTTCAACCAAAGGCATGCTCACTTTCACTTTCTTGAATTCTTCAGTAACAATTAAACTTAGATGTTTCAATCCATCATTTGTCGCAGGGCCATCTCGTGAAAGATTGGCTCCTTGTGGATTGTCTCGTGGCTGAACTTCTCGCGTTGGACTGGTTCTTTGAGCAGCATCCCTTTGTCTATACTCTGGTGAATCCTTTGGAAAATTTGGATTATTATTAGCATTTGGATTTGGTGGAGTTTGAAAATTGTTTGGAGGAACTGAAGAGGTTAATGGATCCTGTACTCGATGATTTCATTGATAGACTTTTAGGGGTGGATTCCCAGCTGATTGTTGAAATGCTTGTACTTCCCCTGCTGCTTCAGCTTGAAAGTCATTACTGAATGGAGAGTAGTAATCTAAATTTTCAATTGGTCCATTTGCAGATGCTGGAGGGAACCTTCCATTGTATTCCATTGCGTCATAATCCATCACAGGAGGAAATGTGAAGTCTTCAATGATCAAGGCTTGATCATACCTTGTTGTAGGAACAATCTCATATCCTGTCGTTGCTTGAGGAGCATCTTGAGCTTGTGTGTTTTGCATCTCCTTTTGAAATATATCAGCAGCTATTCTAAACTCTGTACACTGCAACTCAGAATGCTGATTCGTGTTATGCAATCAACACCAACTTGATAAAGCTGCCTCAGCTAAGAACACCTTGTCTGTTGGTCTAGAATCTGAATTTGAATTATTTTCCAATGGAGAGGGAACATTTCCATTGTTTGGAGATGTATTCCATGTTTTGTTTTGTCTTTGGAATCCTTGATTTGTTCCTCGGAATCCTTAATTATAACCTTGATAATTTCCTTGGTCTCTCTAATTTCCTTGATATCCATTGTGATATCCCTGATCCCTCTGATTTCCTTGAAAACTCCTTTGCATATTTTGTAAATGATTATTTTGATTTCTTAGATGGGTAACCTCAATGGATAATCTCTTCACTTGATCGATTAACTCTTTCATTTCATCCTTCTCTTCTTGACTCCTTATAGAGGATGAAGACCCTTGTAAGTACACAGGTTGCATTGGTGAAGCTTGTGAAATGGGTGCTCCTGGATGCAACACCATCTGATTGCTAGGTGCCGGAATTAGATTCATTACAGGAGTATGTTGTGTCAAAGCTTGGTTGATTCCTTGAATCTGATTTGGCATAGCTGGATGTCCTATATGATTAAGTGGTCCTTGAGTATTCATGCCCAAGTTAGTATTCACTTTGACAGCCTCAGCATAGGCCTCCGTTAAAGTAGTTGGAGGTGCAGTTGCTCTCTTCACAAACATGGAAGTAAGGCAGTCTAGTGCTGCATAATATACTTCCCTCGCCATTGCATCATCAACATTATACGGAGCTTGCAACCTTGTATAAGCCTTATGAAAGCGATTATTGAAAGAACTGATAGGTTCATGTTCTTGCCTCTTGACATCAACAAACTATTTGTAGAGCTCTGACGGAGTGATGGGAATCCTAAACTTTTCTAGAAAGGTGTTTTTCAGTATTTGCCAACTATTAATGGAACCTACAGGTAGATGAATGTACCAAAAGTATGCATCTTCACCCAGTGAATAAGGAAACAATCTACATGCTACATCCTCATGCTCAATTCTTCTGTTTCGAAGAGTATCCTCGAAAATCTTAATATGTTCCTCTACTGTCATGTTCACATCACTGACCTGAAATTTAGAGCAGAATTGTTCAGGACTCTTGGTCATTTCATGGTAATTCGCGAAAGCAGCAAGAGGAGAAGCATTTGCCGGAAGCCAAGCCATTGGAATGTTTACTTGTTGTGCTAGAACTATTTGAGCAACTCCTTGTGTATTACTTGGTTGAGCAATTCTTGTATTTGGTGGTGGAGTTTGAAACAAATCTACGATGACCCTTACGCTAGGTGATCCTTCACTTGATGAATTTGTCTTCTTATTGCGCTTGGCTTTGGAATTAAAATCCAACTCAATCAAATCTTTTGAAGTTTGCAGTGTAGACCTTAGAATCCTCTGGTGTTTTTCAGGTGAAAAAGAAACAATACGCTCCAGTGTGTCTAACTTTGTTTTCCAAGAGAGCCCTCCTTCTAGCGCCAATTCTGTTGATGTGTTTTCCTTATACATACAACGCAGAATAAAATAGTGGTGTACTCTATCCTCTCTTGAACAAAATCCCTCAAATGCTAAGCTAAGTGATTAGATGAGTAGACTCCAAGGTTCTTGATTAGTTACTTTTTGTGTTGCAACTTGGGATAACTTAGTAGTAGGATGCGAATTACTGTTTGACACAAAGGGACTTACGTAAATGCTCAACAATAGGAAACTTGTTTCTCTTGGATAACGTGTCACATAGCTTCTTTGAAGGTCTACCAATACTATAACTTAAGATATGACAATGGAAGCTCTTGAATCTAAATCTAACAAAATTTTAAAGAAAATGCAAAAGGAAATGAGTTTAGAAGGCTCTAATCTAAATGCAAGCAATCACCACTAATTCACCGGAATCTCAACCACGCTTTGCTTCGCCATAAGGTAACAACTACACAAAAGTGGTGCTATCTTCTAAGGGGAAAGTAAGATTTTCAGATCACTTCCATACACAAAGTAATTGAAGTTAAGCTCAGATGATGTTTAGACTAACCATGCACTACAATTTGCCATCGACAAATTATAAATGGTATGAACTATGGAGACGCCAAACGTAAATTAGCAACAACAACTTCCATAAAACATAAAACTAAATTGCTGAAAACAAACTAAACAAATCTTATTCTACGAGTAAACACTTAGAAACCATGCATTCATTTGAAACAACACAATTCACCATGAAAATTTCAGCAATGAATTTGTATTTATTTCAGCAGAGTCTTGAGCAACAATTTCTTAGAGCATTCCCCCCTTACAAATGAGAGCAAAATGGGTTTATATATGCCCCAAAATTCAATGGACGGCCAAGATTAAAACTTTAAATCGAGGGCCCGTACTATGCCACACAGGCAAGTGGTTACAACTTTTACTAAAATTGGACCCTGAATTAATGATACACTAACTAAGTGGAATACCCTCATTTATGACCTTTCCTTTTTGTGGTAAACTCCACAAATCTAGCGATGACACGTGTAATCTCCTCCATAGGGACACTCGGCAGAGTCTGAATGGTGCCCTCTACGATTTGCAGTTCCTCTGTAGATTTGACAACTATGATTTCCCAACTAGCCATGGATGTCTGAAACATGCCCATGAAAGTGGAAAGTGTGCAAATTTCATCCAACAACTCCCTCGAAACAGCCTGTGTATGCCGAAAATACTTTGCATGCATCTTGTCTTTCAGCAAGTATTCATCAATCTCTCCATTTGAATCAACTACCTTGTTTATGAAAACAAGTATTTTGTTTTGCATTTCCCGAAGTACCTCTCTTGTTTGAGTGTAGTCACTCTCAACCTTTCCCAGAACTTGCTCCTTTATGCTGAGTGCACAATACCAAGAATGGAAATTATATGTTGGACCCCGCTCAATCACCCCTTCATCCAACAATGTGGCACTTGGAGTATAAATCAGCCTTTTCAACTGAGGCATAACCCATTCCCTTACATTTCTGAATTGTGCACAAGTAATTAGAATATTCTGAACTCTGTCAAATGTTGAAGCAGCCTCCTTGTACAACTTCACAATCTCATCCATGAACTTATCAGCCTTGATCTTGAAATTTGCTGCCCAGTCCCGTAATACTTGAGAAGAGGACCTCATTTCTTCCAAATGAACCACAAACTCCTGCGAGAGCACTACCGGTGGTGCAACCATCTCTTCAGCTTGGCATAGTGGCCTCATTAACTGCTGAATATAATGCTGAAATGCCAAGTCATCCTTCTCTAATTGAATCCTCTGTTCTTGTTCCTTCCATAGCCTTTCTTTGATGACAACAATTGAATCTTCCAACTCTTCTATCTCCTGCTCTGCCGTGGCTGGTCCCAAATCAAAAGTATTGATGTCATATGCACTCGGAATGCCACCATCTGCCTCTTTGCTGATTTTTGGGACAGCAATATGCACTTGCCTTGACCCTGAGCTGCCTCTTGTGATCTTTGAGAATTTAGTAATTTTCTGCTTTCCACTGTCAGTTTTGGCCCTGCTCAGCAAGTCTTCCAAACTTAGTATGGGTTCCCTTTCAATAACAGATTTTTCCTTGACCCGATCTCTTAACCACTTAGGCAGATCGGACAAGTCCTCCTGACTTTCTTTTTGAACTCCCTTATGCTGAACAATGGGAAGAGCCTCCTCATCAAACTCATACAACTCTTTGTCACCTCAATTTTCAGCTTCTGTTTCTATCATGACCACTTCTTGCTCCTTAGCTGATTTTGACTCTACTTCACCAATTTGATTACCTTGTTTGTTTCCCTGATCATCTTGAATTTTCAAAGCTGTCTGCTCATCATGTCTCACTTCATCTTCATCAATATTTATTATGTTATTACCCTCCTGTCTTGAAAATGCACTAGCTGCCTCCTGATCATTAGTCTTTGCCTTCTTACTTGGCTGAATATCCTCATGCAGATCATCATCTTCACCCTCTGAACCATTGGAATTATTGGATGTCCCACCACTTGAAGCATCCTTGGACTGATGTACACTAACCCCTCCCATCAAGTTGTAAGTCAATTGGACATTCTTCTCCTAGAGCCTGCGAATCTGGAAGTCTACATACTTTCTTGTATGAGATACTATTGGCATCATTAGATCATCATTGCATGTGGCCTCTTGCTCAGACCAATTGATGGTGAAGGGCCTATCCCTCTTCTCTTCATACAAACTTTGTGAAAGCCTTGTGTGATTCTCCTCGAGCTGATCCGGAATGTTGATCACTCTTGTTGATCTGACCAAATCCAAAGACAATCGGTAACAACTTTTCTTTCTTATTTCTATATCATCATATGTATCTATCCAATGATCCTCTAGCTATGGTTTGTGCTCGTATTTGCTCCCAAATTTCTGCCTGACTATGCCAAATGGATCGAAGCTACTGCGTGCATCATTGTGGCATACCAAGTTGTAAGCCTGCAACTCTATCTCTAAATTTTCAGCCGCTTGTAATGACATGCAAGTCTCGAGCCTCCCGATGCTGATTGGAAACTTTGTTGTAGTCTTTTTCCTCTTTCTTTGGACCTTGTCAAATGCAACCAGCTGTCGTGTTACTTCCAAGAACACCATTCTGTCAGTGGGGTACCTCGGCAATCTGTAAGGCAGTGATGAGAAGCCCTCTACATGGATGTATGTGAATCTTGGAAACTGAATAAACCATTTTCCGTATTTTGCGATGAAGCTCATGGCCTCCTTCGACAATCTCCTGCATGTGCTACCTTGCAATAATCTAACAATATGCATGGAAAAGGCATCATTAAACCTTCTGTAATGGGATATAGCCTGTAAGTGCAGCTGAGGGTAGCAATCATAAACCTTAAACTGTCTTTCTCCGTTTCCCACTCTCCCCTTGCAGTTCAATCCTGGATATCTCTCATTTCTGGCAAGCATATATATAATATATGAGCTCATGTAAAATGTTTTCGTTTCCTGTAAGCCCTTCAACTGATCATCAATGTTGCTGCTGATCATTTCAGCCCAATCTATCATTTTTTTTCCACTTATAATTTCTTCAATGAAGAAGAACATCCAGGGTTCGAAATTTGCCGATTGTGGGCAGCCCATGATGCAGTTCAAAAACACAACCATATAGTTGATTTCTTGATGAAAGTCAGACTTGTGAAGTTTTTTAGGCACTCTACTCACATGTGGCCTTGGTTGCGTCAACCAGTTGTTGTTTATCACCTCCATACATTTCTCAAGTCCAGCCAAATAAAGCTGCAAAGCAGACTCCTTGTCGTAGAATGTAGTAGTTTTGTATGAGGGGATGTCAAAAGCTTCCATGATCACCTCCTTTCTTAGATAAGCAAGTACTTTGCCCTCTCTAGTCATAATACATCTCTTTTCATGATTATAATGCTTGGCACATTCTAACATCAGTTCTGGACACAGCATTGTTGGCGGGAAACAAGCAGCTTGCACAATCCCGTTCTTCAACATTCGTCTGACTAGATCCAGTGGATTGGGTTTGTGCAAATTTTGCCGAATCTCTTGCATATTGGTCTTCCCCAGATTGGTGTCATAGAGGTTTCGCCACTTCGAAGTGATCTTCATTTTTGGCCATGTTCCCTTCATGTCGCTCCTCATCAGTACAGATGATAACGACGATAAAATCCCTTTATAAATGTCTTGGTTTCAAGAATTACATGGCCGAATAAGTCTCAGACTCCTCTCATAATCATCTGTGTTTACCTTGTTTTAGAAATCAGCATTTACGCACATCTGAATAATCCACAAGCTCTGAAGACCTCAAATAAGAAGCAGACACCTTGTTCTGTGATGGTGCATAATGCAATAGAATGCAGGCAACAAGTTTAGCTGAGTCTACACCTAACGAAATGCCTGAGTGCTCACAATATCCCTATAACATTCCCAAATAGAGCCTGAGGTTTCCCTCAGACATGATTATGAAATTACCTATCGCCAATGTGGAAGTAGCATGCACAACTCTACTTTAAATTGGAATTGAATTACATCAACCGCTGCACAGACAAGCTCAAATGCAACCAAGGCAACGCTGGCCCAGCCCGTAAATGCAGCTGAGGATTTGCTAGATTCGTCATACTATTAAGGACCAAACTCCAAGGGACGTGCCTGATGCTATTCGCTGGCCCTTAATGCACCATACAAAGTTTAGCATAAATCCCATGATTTCTGACGTGATTTGAATGTGCCTGATGCTGTTCGCTCCATCCTCTGACATATTATTCTAAACTTAGCACCAACGGCTCACTCAAATACACGTGTCAGAACAGCTCTTTAATAGCCTCATAATGTCAAACGATATCATATCTAACGTGCATGGAAGATGCAGATTGTGTAGTGGAGATAGTAAAACCTTCTGGCGGACCATTTGCCTAAGATGATCTTCACAAATATTCGCATAGGAGAATCCACCGCTAGATAGGTATTCTCTGCAAATGCAAGGATCTTAAAGCGGGCCTAAGAACGTGCCTTGTATTGCCTCTGCCATGTGAATAAATTCCAAGTAAGCATCCTGGCGGTGGACCAGCCGATTAAAAGATGCACAATGTGAAGAATGCAACACTCAATTTACTCATCGTCCATCATGGAGAGCGGGCCCCTCAAGAGGTCATATAAATGGGAAGTGCGTTTTGCAAAGAGGTCAAAAGAGTCTGGTGAGGCAGAGATTTTAAGTTGCTATGACGTTAGATACCAGTGCACAGCGGTATCAAATTTGCGTTAGAAATAGCTAATGTATACTAAATACGAATGAGCATTTAGCACTCAAGCGGATGCCCCGGCAACTTATGCATAACCGTCTTATATGCGAGGCTTCGAGGGATATGGACTTGATCATCATGAGCAGATGCCAAAAAGTTTAAATGAGAAGAGTGAGTCCAAAGCGGACACTCAAGTATCTTACATATGCCATCTGCCTTTGCAAAGGGAAACCCATCATGCGCTTAGATGGACTTTTCAAACCACTGCGTACAAGGTGACAAACAAATGATTTGCGGTGTGCAACAAAAAGTCCGCCTGATGATATTTCAAGGGAAGCAAAAGAACTTTAGCGCCCATTTTTGAATGAACATGCATGAGCGATGTGAATATCACATAACGAAGCTGATGGAATGAGCGGGGCTTCCCAATATGCCCATGTGTAAATCAATGCTCCAAGGTGATGGCATTTTATAATGGCCCTCACAAGCTGACAGCAACTTCCCACAAACTACACAAAATTCAAAATTAAGCCATGCATAAACCAACCGACTGCCGAGGGACTCTAGAACGAACAACATATGCCCATTTACCCAAGGCAAGCATGTGCTGTTTAATTCTGCAGTGACAAACTTCTCAACGCATTCAATTGCTATGATCATAACCTCCACAACTCGACAACCCCTCCCACAGACGTAGGGAAGCACAAAAAGACCCACAACAAAACAAGTCAAAACACGGGGGTCCCTAGGCTCGGTGGGGCGATGTTGGAATACATCACAACAATCTTATTCTTAATCTCACTGTTGGGGATTTGTGATTAGCAACTTGGGGGATCTATGCATAGATATTGTGGATACTGTGTTTAATGAAGTGAGAGATGCTAGAAATAAGTTCAAGTAAGAAGTTGCGGAACATCCTATTGGCCTTGATGAGGCCATTCAAGAGCTTGAGGCCAAAATTTCCATGATTGGACAGAGTAATAATGGAAACGGTAAAATTGTGGGGATGCAACACAAACTGATGCGTGATCTAAGTATGACTCTATCACTTTCCTCTGCTAATTTTTGACACGGCAGCTCAAAGGAAGGCTTTGGGATAGAGATGATCAAATTTCATCTTGAACGTTGGTATTCCAAGCCATTAATTATTTTAGATGGAGTTGACCATGCTGATCAATTGGAAGTGCTCGCATTGAATGAATTTCTAAATCATGGGGAGCTGGTAATTGTGACTTGTCATGATGCAAATGTTTTGCAATCATTCGAAATGGTGAAAATTTATGAGATGAGAGGACTGGATCTTAAGTATGGCAGACAACTCTTTTGCTGGCATGCATTCCGCCGATCACATCCACCCAATGGATGTGAGAAATTAGTTGAAGACATTTTGAAAGTTTCAGGTGACTTTCCATTACACCTCAAAGATTTGGGTCAAGGAATTTACTCTATGCAAAATGATGTAGATGCAGAAGTATAAGCCGTGTTGTTTTTGCATGACTTGGTTTTTTTTGTCATTGTTTGTTTTCTTTCACAAGCAGTATCTTGCTCGAAATGCTGTCAAATTTTAATAATTTACTTAGGTATTCTATGCCTGGTATATTTTTATTATTTATAGTTGAATATCTTCTTTGAGAATTTACCCATACAAAATAAAAAATATTGAAGTGCCCTTTTATTAAGCCGGAGGCATTCTTATGTGAGAAATAGCTGCTCAACTTGTGAAATCAGTGGCTGATAATTCCTTATCACGTTGCAAGACCGTGTATTAAGTCTTGTCCACACACATTTTGCAAGTGGGTGGTCCTCTCCACATAATATACTTAGGCAGCTGTTCATTATTTTGTTATGACGATGGAATGTCCATTAAATACTACACGCAAATTCATTTTTTCAACATGCACCGTGGCGGCTTTATAGCCCTTGACATGCTTTTATTGTAGGAATATACATTTAGGGGTTTTTTTTGAGTTTCCTTTGTTCTGTCTTGCTTCTCTGAAGTTGAAAAGAAAAGCTCACGCAGGCTTTGGCCATTCCCCTCGGAACAAATTTCTGGACTTTTTGAGTAGAAGTCTTGGGGACAAGGAGTTGTTGCTTCAATGGGGACGTTGGGGTTGGGATAAGTCCTACCTATGCATAGAACCATGGTTCCTAGAATTAAACCCCGCACATAGTTATTTGCTCCTACTCTAATTTGGTTGTGATTATCCAACCTTTTGCTCCATTTTTTGGGGTTCCTTATGTTTGACATCAATTGGAAATACCCTGGGAAATTGGCTGCATCATATTTCTTTCACTTTTGTTTGAACCCTGGTGGAAATTGACCTTTCCAAACTTTTACTGGTAGAAATAAGCATCAAAACTGCTATCAATTTTAGAATTAATTGGTGGGCTATGAAGGATTAGCATTAAGGTACAAATGATGTTATGATACAAGAAATAAAGGGAAATTACTACTCAAAATTTTTACTTTCAATTAGAAAAGGAAAACCCATGAAGCAAGCAACTCGGTGAAAATGGATAGATTTGAGTCATCAACATATTTTTCTTGTTGAAAGGAAGGATGTTGAGGATGTTGTTTCTATCAAGTTTCCCTTTCTAAAGTCCCTTGACTATCATCAAAGAGTCAGGATTCCTAATAGGAATGTGTCTCCTTCCCCAAAAACCTCAAATGAGAAATGATCATAATAAGGAGGTTTCTTTGAAGGTGGTTCCCATACAATGCGATATATTTGAGACCAAAGGTATTTCAGAAGAAAATACTAATGAATGAACAATAATCAAGAGGAAAACAAATACAATAAATAAAGTAGGAAATGGCTAGTGTAGGATGACCCTACAATTCCATGTTAAGATGAAAAATAGGGATCTAACGAAAAATATTTTTTGATTTTACTAGCTCTATTCCTTGGCACTCTTAGTAGGCTTACTTTGGATGTAGTTTCTCCCTGCTTGGACATGGGTTGAGTTTTGTTGTTACTTATTTGCAATCCTATTCACATGATCGATGCACAAATTTAATTTTATTTGTTCAAGCATTTTATTTGAAGGGAGTGGTCCCTAAGGCAAAAATGTATCTAAAAAAAATGTAACTCTAATTTTTATGCAAATGCAAATGAGGTAGTAGTTGTAGGCTTATCAAATTGCACTATGGATTCTTTTTAACCCATAGGGGGTTAGATCGAAGCATCTTCCATCTAAGGTAGCTTTCATCTTAGTTTCTTCGATCACTATGGTTTTCATCTAACCCATGTGGGAGTTAGATCATAAAATAAATTATTCACATAACATCTCTAGTCTCAAAAGCTCAAAATAAAGCTCTAATATCAAATATTAGAAATTTGACACAAGTACCAACCCTTGACAAGTTAATATTAGTACTAATTATAAGAAACCATATTAAATTAATCAAAATAATACTTACAAGATAAAATAGAATCAAAGCATTCTAGTAGACAAATAAACACAACACAAATATACTTTAGAAAATTCCTTTAAAAAAAAATCTAGCCTCCAAAGCATTGCTCAATATATTATTAGTAACAAATCTAGTTACAATACAATATTATAGCATCAACACTGTATGATGACTAATAGAAGATCAAATCTTCCACCTTCAACACATGCTCTCTAATTTGTGAACAATCCAACAACATCATATCAATACATCCATAGCTATACTGCAATGTCATATCAAAGTGCAATACGAGATCAATGCTCTTGAACCATAGAGGAAATTTGATAGCATAACACTGCATTCCAGTTGCTCACTCTTTATCCCATCTTAAGTACTCTATATGTAGACAAGGATCAAGAAGAAAACTGAGTCTTCTAATCAATGTACACAATTAAAATTTTATAGATGGACACCTAAGTTTAATGTCGGATGCAAGAGTCATTACCACCTCTAAGGAGGCAAAACCTATATAACTCTTAATTTAATTCTTGAGTTTACGATGATGTGTCTTCATGTGACCTCCCAACATACACTAGATACATTTCCTCACTGTTACATATAACCCTCTAGGAAAATATTATTATAACCCAAATGTGACATTATATTTCAAGATGGACCACAAATTAAGAAAATGAAAAATTTATTAGACAAGGTGTAAAACACATTTCCCAATGTATCAACTACCTTCTACCTATGGTAGCTTTGATATGAGCAAATTTGATCTTAGATTGGAGTGACTTAGATCAAACCAACTTATGAGGCAGCCCTGTGGCAACATTTCCCCTCCTCTCCGCATGTTGCAATTTTAGATATTAATACAAAATATAAAAAATATATATATTTTTTTATATTGAAAAATCTAATTACAAAGATGAATAGGCAGTCAAAAAACTGCTAATAATACAGCCAACAGAAACTCCTGTCACGGAAAGAAACCCCAAAGCAGAACCAGAAGAAACAACATTCATCCACCTTTACACAAGTATATGACAGAAATACTATGCCTGAGCCTTTTCAAGAGAAATACATCCACAATTGCACAAATACTTGACAGAATTATTGCCCTAAAAAGACTCCAGACTAAATAGACCGTCTACCAACAGCAACGTACTCATATCCTCGGTTTATTGACTGCAGACATTTTGAATTTAGACCAACAACACTTGTATGAAACTACAGATCCGCAACTGAAACAAAATAGAATATGCTGGGCTTTGGAAGACCAAACCAAAACACATATAGTGACACTGATACAACCCAAAAATTACAGAAAGAACCTTGGAAATGCCTTACAAATACATCAGGCTCAAAAACAGTAGTTACTTTTGCCTCATCCAGGCAATAAGTAAGGGAAATATTAATTACATAAATCTGCTCCGTTAGAAAACAATGCACTAGAAGATACACCTGAAGGCCTCCTCCCTTTGAGCATTTCAAAGGGCCTTGAAGTTTTTGCCAAACCACAGAAGGAGCTGTTAACATAAATGCTTCAGAATGTCAATAACAAATTCAGGTTCATCATCACGTGGATAAATGATGAGATCCCTCATGGCAGAGAAGAGACCCAAGGCTGGAACTGTATCAAGAAAAGCAAAAACAGTGCTCCAGGAATAGCAACACAGAATAACGCCACCAGGCTGTCATCAGCAGACCACCATAAACGAATCCTTTAGGAAATGTATCAGCCTCTGAAACTTCAGCTCAGAGTATCATAGGTTTGAGGATTAAGTTGACAAGTAGGAAGCTAATCCTCACAAGAACGCTCTTTGATACCTTATTGATATACACTCAAAGCTCTCAGCCTTAGCCTCATAATAGTGACACCTTAAACATAACATATCCATGTAGGCAAACTAAGCCATATTAGAAGGTCTTTGACCCTTCCTGATACAACATCTGCATGAAACATTCTGTACATCTGAAACAAGGCAGAAAAATGTCAGCCCACTTCCAAACACCGAGCACTAGAATATTCATTTCAGAAAATATATAAACTTATCAAGCCTTGGATCCAAGTTCCTCTTTTTTCGAAGTTGAAGCATTTGAAGTTTAATAATAGAAAATTCATCATACATCCTCAAATCTTTCTTCGTCCCTCTTTGAAACTGCACAAATATAGAAACAATTTGGAGGAAAACTTCAGACTAAAGCCCTACAATTCCTGCTTCCTGGTGGTAAGTGGGATTTAGAAAAGACTGCCATACATCTAGTTTTCCAGATATGTAGAAGAATAACCTGTTGGATAAAATTAGCAATAACATTATTATGCAGCTGGAAAATTCTGCACCATAAATTGCCTATTGACGAAAGATTGAAATGTTTTCTGATGCAGCCACCCAGATGTCCGTTTTGTTCCCTTATGCAGCCACCCAGATGTCTGTTTTGTTGCCTTAATGAAAACATGAAACATATCTTCTGGGAATGTTTGTTTGCTAGAAATCTTTAAGAAAAATTTCTTTGCTCTTAATATTTCATAATGAAAAATGTAGCACACCATTAAACTTTCACACTATTACAAATTTCATTAGGAGCTAAGTCCTTTTTATAAAATTATCCTTTACATAGAGGAAAGGGATCCAAGACTAGATTAAAAAGCTAGAGATCTAGTTAATGCCATTGCGAATGGAACAGATGTGTTGGCCCAACACTTTGAGGTCGAAGGTAGTCCCGCTGAAGCTTCTATGAAGTCCTTCACCATATTCTCAAATCCGTTTAATAGATAAGACTGGTCGAATGCATACCAGCAGAAGAGCTCTCTTGCGTTCTTCATTTCCAGACGTTTTACTTCATAGATTTTGGAGATCCCAAATGATTGGGGAATCCTTATATCGCGTGAAGTGACGATCATTAAAGCTCCGTATTTGAGGAATTCATTCACTGCAAGCGCTTCAAGTTGCTCCACATGGTTAATTCCATATAGAACAATAAAGGGCTCTGAATACCAACTCTCTAGTTGAGATTTGATCATATCTGCCCCCAAACTTCCCTTTACACGGGTGGAAGTAAAAGAAGCTGTTGAAAATTGCACTGCAATCCTTAGATCAGATACAAGTTTGTTCTGCAGGTTGACCATTGTTTTATTTGCGTGTGCTTGGCTTATGTCAGATAGAAAACTTGATCTAGGAAACACAGAATGCTTGCGGTTGTAAAATTCTTTGACCAGGGTTGTTTTCCCCACTCCTTGGCATCCCACAATCCCAATAATGTTAACCTTAACTAAATTGTTGTTCTGTAAATCCTGTGATATTACCCTCTCAAGTCCTTCAACAGATTCATCAAGTGCGACTGAATATTCTGCAACCTGTAACTTGTAGCTATCTTTAACATTTTTCAGTTCCATTAATACTGTATCCAAAACATTTTTGCATAGAATGCCCATGTCACTGAGCAAGGAAAACCAGAAAAAGGTGATCACAAAAACCATTTTACAATAAAAAATTTATGTTCAATAATTTTTTATATTCACCACTCAATTCCTTAAATATAAATTACATTTTATTTCTGCAAGTTCAAAGTGAAACAATAGTTAAAATAAGGTGGAGGAATAAGAATGCACTTTACTACTATGGTTTTATTGCATTTCTATTTATTTCCAACTGAATCAATTAATGGTGATAAAGATACTTCAATAAAAAGGAGAAAACATTACGTTGAAAAAAAAAAGCGTAGACGTACTCATCTGTTTTGAATTCTATGCCAGTAATGAATGAGACTTTCTTTAGTGCTTCTTTCCACTGTTGAAGTTTATCAATATATTTCCCCTCCGTTTCTTATTTCAGAAATGCATGCGCATATATTCCCTTGTTGATGTGGCGAAGGTCATGTAGAACAGACAAAGACAAAAAACAGGGGAAACAGAGCAGCGAACAACACGTGCTACAGCAAACAGAATGTATTATTTTTGTATTGATGTGTTTTATATTACAGTAGCCTCTATATATATGATAAAAAAAAGGCGGTTTACAAACTTGCACTACACGGCAAGACAGAAAGAAAATAAAACTACATTATAATTGGTGAAGTTGGATGCTCAGGCGGTGGAGAAGATTAAGTTGTGGGCAGTTCAGATTGGCTGTGCATAATAGGTGATGACACTTCTGAAGAGACAAAAAGATTTAACGCTAGCTGTGATAGTTACACAATTTCCAATACTCCCCCTTAATTATGAACTGTTGGGGATCATAAAAATTTTCATCAAACTTCTCCTGAGCTAGAAAGATTAAGAACTCCTAGACAGCTCCGTAAATACTGAAATGTATCTTTTGCCAATGGTTTTGTAAATAAATCAGCAAACTGATCTTGTGATCTGCAATATTCCAAACAAATTTCTTTGTTGTTTACCAATTCCCTGATGAAGTGATAACGGGTGTCTATGTGCTTGCTTCTTTTATGAAAAACATGATTTTTTGATAAAGCAATGGCTGAATTGTTGTCACAGAAAATTTGAGTTGCTTCAAGTTGAGGATGCATCAAATCACTCAACATTTGTCTCATCCATACAGCTTGGCATGCTGCACTTGTTGCTGCTACATATTCAGCTTCAGTTGAAGAAAGAGTAACAATGGGCTGCTTCTTTGACGCCCATGATACAACACCTATACCAAAATGAAATGCATAACTTAAGGTGCTTTTTTCTATCATCAATGCTGCTAGCACAATCACTGTCTGTGTATCCAATTAGCTTAAATTCATCTGAAGTGGGATACATAATTCCAAAATTCTTTGTGCCACTGATATATCTGAGAATTCTTTTACCAGCCTGCCAATGAGAGTCTTTGGAGACTCCATAAACCTTGAAATCAGACCTACACCATACATAATGTCAGGTCTTGTGGCCATCAAATACATTAGACTCCCAACTAACCTTTTAAACAGTGTAGAATCAACACTTGATCCATCATCCTCTTGGCTTAACTTCAAATTTGTCATAACTGGTGTTGGGGCTGGCTTACAATTCAACATATTAAATCTTTTCAAGATATCACCAACATATTTAGATTGTGAAATAAAATTTCCAGCATTAGATTGATGGACTTTGACGCACAAGAAATATTTCATAAGCCCTAAATCCGTCATTTCAAATTCACTTTTCATTGCTGCCTTGAAAGAATCTATAGAAAGATTACCAGTGAATATCAAATCATCCACATATAAACTGACACTTAGTATTTTACCTTGCTCATTGATTTTCATTCACAAGGTAGGCTCACTGTTACTTCTTTGAAATCCATTATGAATCATATAAGAGTCAATCCGACTGTACCAAGTTGACAACGCTTTCTTCAACCTATACACCTTGCCTTCATGACCCAGAATTTGATAGCCTTGTGGCTGTTTCACATACACTTCCTCTTCAAGGAATCCATTTAAAAATGCAGACATTACATCCATTTGATAAATAGACCATCTGTTTTGTGCTGCAATGGCTAACGCTATCCTTATTGTATCCAATTGTGCAACAGGAGCAAAAGTTTTTTTGTAATCTACTCTTGGTTGTTGAGAGAAACCTCTAGCTACTAACCTTGCCTTGTGCTTCTGTACTTTTCCACCAGCACTATGTTTTGTTTTGTAAATCCATTTCACATTAATCACATCTTTGCCTTCAAGCAAATGCACTAACTCCCATGTGATTCTTTTCAATAGCATTAATTTCTTCATCCATGGCTTGAGCCGACGTTTCTTTTTTAATAGCTTCTTCAAATGATAATGGATCATCAACTTGTGAAAGTAAAACAAATAATGAATTAGCTATATCAACATTTTATAACTCACTTAAAGTCCTTGTTTTGTGCGGTAGCATGCTTGACAAAGTTGGGTTTGAAGAAGCACTGTTGTTTGCTAAGTTTGATGGACTTGCTCCAAGTATTCCAGCTGAAGGAGTTGTTGGAGTTTGTTGTGGTGTTTGCTGCACTCTTGAAGATCTCTTTACTATAGATGAAGGTGTAGCTTGGGCTACAACTTCTGACATTTGTGTAAGACTAGGAGGAATTGTATAAGGTGTACCTTGAGGTGGAAATACCTCATCCGCCATATCATCATGTGAAGCAGCTGAAACTATGTTCACAGTCTTACCTATACTTCCATCCCATACTTCTTCTTCCACAAATTAAACATCTTTGCCGATTATGACTTTCTTCATAATTGGATTAAACAACCTGTATGCTTTTGTATCCTCGGAATAACCAACAAAAATGTACTTTTCACCTTTATTGTCCAACTTTTTTCTTAGCTCATTAGGAACATGAGAATATGCTACACAATTAAATACTTTGAAATGAGAAACACTATGTTTCATGTCGGTCCATGCCTCTTGAGGGATTCTATTTTTCACACATTTGGTTAGACATCTGTTTATTATATAAATAGCAGTTGCCATTCCCTTAGCCCAATACTCATTTGGTAGATGCTTTGCTCTCAACATGCTTCGAGCCATCTCCATTATGGTCTGATTTTTCCTCTTAGCCACACTGTTTTGTTGTGGTGTGTAACTGGCTATAAATTGTCTATGAATACCATGCTTCTTACATAAATTCATAAATTCATTAGAAATGTATTCACCTCCTCTGTCTGTTCTTAAAATTTTAATATAGTAACCGCTTTGCTTTTCCACAAGAGCTTTAAACTGCTGAAAGTAAATAAATGCATCAGACTTGTGTTTAAGAAAATAAACCCATGTTTTTCTTGTGAAATCATCAATGAATGTCAGAAAATATAAGCAGCCTCCAATGGACGGTGTTTGAATTTGACCGCATAAATCTGAGTGCACAATTTCTAGAGGTGCTCTTGCTCTAATTGATTTACCAACAGGAAAAGATTCTCTGTGTTGCTTACCCAAAATACATCCTTCACATATTCTCTCTAGTTTTTGTATCAAAGGCAAACCTTTTACCATGTTTTTCCTATGCAACAGATTTAAACCACCAAAATTTAAATGCCCAAATCTGAAATGCCCAAGCCATGATTCATCTTTGACAACTGATTGAAATGTGGATTGTATTTCTACAATATTGTCTTGTTCATTGGAGCTAGACTGAACAAATTCAGTACTTGATTGTGTTATTGTTCCACACTATGCAAAAACTTCAGACTGTGTGCTTGCTTTTAAATCTGAATGTTCTGCCTTAAAAGAAGTTCCAAATTGTGTATCATTTGATATACGAATAACTTGAGTTGTTTTGTTCTTCAAGTCAGGTTTGATCCATAATGGAAACATTCTATTACTTGTCATCTACACTCTTGCAATCAACTGGTTGCTAGGCTCTGTAGCCAAAATCACAGTCTCTTTATTCTCCATGTAAACTTTGTAGCCCTTCTGGATCAACTGACTAATATTCATCAAATTATGTTTCAAACCTTCAACATAATGCACATCATGTGCAACCTTTTGCTCTCCCTTTTTAGTTAAGATATCAACTGTACCTTTGCCTAATACAGTCACTTTGTTATTGTTCCCAAGAGTAACCTCAGTTTGCACTGACTTATCCAAAATAGAAAATAAATCCACATTTCCAGTCATGTGATTACTACACTCTGAATCCAAATACCAAATATCACATGTACTTTTTTGAACAATGTTACATTCAATAGGGGAACAAGTAGGAATTGCTTCAGAAATCCTAGTACATGCCATAAACATAGAACTTGTTGGTGTAGTCCCAGGCTAATTTTGACTCTGATTTTGTTTTTGATTGTTCTGGTCATATTGTCACTTCTTGCACTCATTTGCATAGTGCTCAAATTTCTTACAATAATGACATTAAATATTGGATTTATCAAATCTATGACCACTTGAGTGGTTGATATTCTGAGGTTGAACTCTTCCAGCAATGTTTTCTGATGCAGCCACCCAGATGTCCGTTTTGTTGCCTTAATGAAAACATGAAACATATCTTCTGTGAATGTTTGTTTGCTAGAAATCTTTAAGAAAAATTTCTTTGCTTTTAATATTTCATAATGAAAAATGTAGCACACCATTAAACTTTCACACTATTACAAATTTCGTTAGGAGCTAAGTCCTTTTTATGAAATTATCCTTTACATAGAGGAAAGGGATCCAAGACTAGATTAAAAAGCTAGAGATCTAGTTAATGCCATTGCGAATGGAACGGATGTGTTGGCCCAACACTTTGAGGGTCGAAGGTAGTCCCGTTGAAGCTTCTATGAAGTCCTTCACCATATTCTCAAATCCGTTTAATGGATAAGACTGGCCGAATGCATACCAGCAGAAGAGCTCTCTTGCGTTCTTCGTTTCCAGACGTTTTACTTCATAGATTTTGGAGATCCCAAATGATTGGAGAATCCTTATATCGCGTGAAGTGACAATCATTAAAGCTCCATATTTGAGGAATTCATTCACTGCAAGCGCTTCTAGTTGCTCCACATGGTTAATTCCATCTAGAACAATAAAGGGCTCTGAATACCAACTCTCCAGTTGAGATTTGATCATATCTGCCCCCAAACTTCCCTTTACACGGGTGGAAGTAAACGAAGCTGTTGAAAATTGCACTGCAATCCTTAGATCAGACACAAGTTTGTTCTGCAGGTTGACTATTGTCTTATTTGCGTGTGCTTGGCTTATGTCAGATAGAAAACTTGATCTAGGAAACAAAGAATGCTTGCGGTTGTAAAATTCTTTGACCAGGGTTGTTTTCCCCACTCCTTGGCATCCCACAATCCCAATAATGTTACCCTTTACTAAATTGCTGTTCTGTAAATTCTGTGATATTACCCTCTCAAGTCCTTCAACAGATTCATCAAGTGCGACTGAATATTCTGCAACCTGTAACTTGTAGCTATCTTTAACATTTTTCAGTTCCATTAATACTGTATCCACAACATTTTCGCATAGAATGCCCATATCACTGAGCAAGGAAAACCAGAAAAAGGTGATCACAAAAACCATTTTACAATAAAAAATTTATGTTCAATAATTTTTTATATTCACCACTCAATTCCTTAAATATAAATTACATTTTATTTCTGCAAGTTCAAAGTGAAACAATAGTTAAAATAGGGTGGACGAATAAGAATGCACTTTACTACTATGGTTTTATTGCATTTCTATTTATTTCCAATTGAATCAATTAATGGTGATAAGGATACTTCAATAAAAACGAGAAAACATTACGTTGAAAAAAAAAAAAAGCGCAGACGTACTCATCTGTTTTGAATTCTATG
Organism: Cunninghamia lanceolata; assembly: GCA_027924645.1. NCBI lineage: Eukaryota > Viridiplantae > Streptophyta > Pinopsida > Cupressales > Cupressaceae > Cunninghamia > Cunninghamia lanceolata. Next base: position 4,473,596 of record BSBN01000021.1, read on the forward strand.
CCAGTAATGAATGAGACTTTCTTTAGTGCTTCTTTCCATTGTTGAAGTTTATCAATATATTTCCCCTCCTTTTCATATTTGAGAAATGCATCCGCATAAATTCCCTTGTTGATGAAGCGAAGGTCAGATGGGCAAACATTGTAGAAAATGGGACCAATCTGCCTTAACTTGACACATGAGAGTAAGTTCGGCCAAACACCAAGGTGAGTAAGCATAGTTTTGGGAGAGAATAGCTATATGAATAGGAGAAGTTCTAACGGCTTGTTCTATGTCCAGAGAAAATATGTTTCCCAATAACACTTGTGGCGAAGCCATAAAGACCCTCAATCCCAAATGTTGGATATAATGAAAAAGGACACCTCCAATGGAGTTTCTGACATCAGGGCCTCTATAGTTGATAAATACATTGTAGCTTCTAGAAGATAAATCCTGACTGGGAAGAGATGGAGAAGCAGATGAAAAAGAGGGTCCAATTCCCGCAAAGCTATTCTCCTCCTCTGGTTCGCCATCAAATGAAAGAGAGGATTTCTGCAACTCCGTCATGGAAACCAGGTCTCTCGAAGCGTAGCAGTTACGTACTGATTGATAAGACCAAATGGTACTAAATAAACGAAGGAGGTTAACATTTTGCCGCCGTCTCTTTAGCAAACTGAATTTTTCCAAGAATTGTCCGCGACGATTCATCGATCCAGCGTGGAACCTTTTATTTTAATTCTTGTAAATTGTCCTCGTGCTTGATGCCTTCAACAGTGATGTATGCCAAAATTGAAAAGCAAAAGGGTGGACATATTAAATGTGGTAGCGTTGATTGATTTGGAGAGGCCTATTAAAGCTGGAAATCCTTGCCCCATAACTTGATTTTATGGTAGAAATGCTGCCACGGCCCACTTTTCTATTATTAGTGTTAAGGTTAGTCAATGATATATAACGTTTCCCTAGTGGAGTTGTGTAGGGATGAAATTAGTATTAACGTGTCATTTTTTATTTAGTATTGTGGAAATGTTTTGATGTAAATAATATATTGATAAATAATGTATTGTAGTGTCAAAGTTTGGATAAGTAGTCTATTCCTGTGTTAAGTTTGGTTCATACCCTGAACCTTATTCATTTTTATTGAGTGGTTTAAATTCATTCCCACATATTTGTTCTTTGTTCATTATGATTGCATTCTCATTCACACTTATTTCTATGTATTCTCCCCTGGCTTTAAAATTATCATTTTAGTCCTAACGTTAATTTCCAAGTGACATAGGATTGACTTTGGTTTAATCCTAAGGCATGAAAGAATGAATTTGAAATTCAAATTATTATATTCAAATTTCAACTTGCATGCCCCTTTCTTAGCCATTATGAGCTGACCTGGTACACATTTATGTGCAATGTTGTTATGTAATAGTGTTTAAAGACATTTAATGTGCAATTAATTGATCATCTAGGAATCAAGGATCAAAGAGGATGAAAACAATAATTAGAGCACATTTAGTTTCTAGAGGGACAAAAGAATTGCATCTAGACGACCTACATGTTGGTAAATGATTTCTTCAATATCTCCTATTGTTGTTAGTTCAACCCACTAGGGGGTTGACCTAGAACTCCCTCATCTATGAAGTTGACAATATCACTAATAGTGTCCCTAAATACCACCTTGACAAAGTTCAGCTATCTTGAAGAAAAAGACAAATGGGTTTTTAGATGTAGATTCTAATGGTTCATTCTCATGCAAAAAAATTAGTCCCATGCAAAAATTCAATCTTGAGGGCATGAGTTCAACTTGGGCAAATTATAAGAGCAACCTAGTTAAGATTTCATCATTCTTCTTCTAATGAATATAAGAATTTGTGATACTGAGTTATAGTTAAAAATTAATGATCAAAACAATGGGTAACAATCTATCCACCATCAAAATCAATGAAATGCTTTCATTTATGTTATTTTTAGATTTCAAAATTATGTTATATGATTTGTCACATTTTAAAATTAGGTTAATTACTTGTCATTATCATTGAACCTTATTTTAATGAATGAATTCATTTTTTGTTTTAAAACTTTTTAGGAAACCCAACTTATCTTACGCACCCTAGAGTTTTTTGCCTTAGGGTTTTACCTTCTAAATTAGGGTCTTTTAGATCTAGTTTTTAAAGTACTATATCTTATATTCATATTTTCTTAGATTTTGATTTCCCTTTCATATTGAAGCTTAAATACTGTATCTTATATTCATGTTTTCTTAGGTTTTTATTAGTGTACATATTTCATTTGACTTCATTTGGCTTTCATTTAATCACATTTGGAAGCCTCATCAGAGATAATAACAAGCACAAAACAACACAGAGGATGAAGTCACACAATGCATGAATCAATAGCAAAGGAAGAGAGTACAAATAACCTTGAGTTAATGGGAGTCAATCCCATAATTTAATAGATCTCAAGTAGATGTGGCAAATTGCAAAAGACAAGTAGATGCCTTGATTTATGCAATGACAGTGTTATGAGGTTGGTAAGACCTTAGGGGGAGTAGCATGGAGTTTCAATTGATAGTACAGTGATTCTTGAAGATTTTAGTTGTTTCTTAGTCTTTAAACTCACTTGATTCTTGATTTTTGAACTATTTTTGGACGGGTACAGTGGTATACAGATGCTTGATACAGATTCTGATGCACATTGGATTCTCTCCTAGTTTGTTCATACAGTGATGATTGCTTTGACTAATGTTTCTTGATGTGTTTTAGTTGATTCTTTAACCTTTCAGTGGTATACAATGCCTTGATAGTTTAGTGAGAACATTATTATGGTTTGCATCATGGCTTCTCTTGACTATTTGGATCAACATTACACTCAGTTGTTGTAATTAGTTTTGGTACTTTTACAGTGTATGTGTGATGCATTTATGAGCCAGTGATGACAACCCAGACACTTTGTTTTTGTGTGTGATCCCTTCTCATATTCTTGCACCATGGATATATTGAGGAAGTTGCTCTTTTGGCATATGAAATCTTATACTGTGATAGAAATGACAGTTATGGTTGGCTTGGCTTGGGAACAGTAACAATAATGTGATATCTTCAGTGGTATTGTGCTTATTACAATGTTGTTTTTTTAGACTGTAGTGGTGTATCCTTATGCTGATAACATCTATGTTTTTTGCTCTTTGATGGTCTACTGATTTTCATGTTTGGGATATTCGGTTGTTGTCCTTGCTATGATACTAGTACTGACAGTGCAGTTATGTTTTAGGCCATTATGGATGCTTTGTGCTCCATTGGACAATATTAATAGTATGATTTATATTCCCTATTTTTGCTTATCATTTTTTATCTATCTTTGAGGCAATTGCACAATTCTTCCTCCCTTTGTCTTTGATGCAAAAAGGGGGAGAGAGAGTTGTGTTTTGCCATCAAGGACAAAGGGGTAGTTTGTTGCCCTCTCTGTTGTTGTCCTTGATGTCAAATACACAAACTCTTAGGTTTGTGGTATAATGATAGTTGCACTTCATGACAATTGGCATTGACAGTCATGATAGTTGGCATTGATAGTTGCATCATGACAGTTGGCATGGCAGAGGTATTTGATTTTATGTGATAGTGAGCTTGCTCATAATGAGCTTGGACATTTGGTTACCATTCTTTGCATAATGTGGTTATTATATTTGGATGACTCTTCATGTTTGATGTGTTTGATGGTCAAAGTACTTATTGCTTCATAAAATACTCAGGATGGTTATATTGGTTGGCAGAGTTGATTTGGTATGTTGTAATAGTTGAGATCCTACTCTGTCTTCCTATAAACTGAGTTGCATTGGTTCAGTTGATATGTTACATGATGACACTTCTTGATCAATTTGACATTGCTTGGGTTTGGCATTGATGTCAAGTTAGGTTGTCTTATGAAAGGCTTAAGACATCATTGGTTTGATATTTGATGATTATACTTTAGCACTATTTTGATATTGTGACAACATTTACACATGGTCTCCCTTGTGGTAGCACTTACACATGTGTGACATGGTCTCGTCTTAACATTTGTTGCACTAGAAGATGTAAAGCAACACAAAGCATTGGCAAAGAGCTTTGATCATTATGATGTTTACTATTCACAAGGTATATGGGCATTCTTTTTAAAGGCATAAGGATTATTGCTTTGGGTGTTAGTTGGTGTTTATGATCATCATTGGTATGAGCATGGGGCAGCAATATTCACTAAAGTCTTGGTTCTTACTTAGCTTTTGGTGCAATTATGTCTTAGACTAACACAAAGGAAGTGGGCATTAAATGTATTTGACTGAACTTCATTATGTAAAGTTAAGGTATGTGGTAAGGTGATACACATTGTTATATGTTTAGCTTAGTTGATATTATGACTTAGACCATGCATTGGTCTTGTGTATTGACTGAGGTCATTGAAGAGCATCATTTTGTTTAATGTTTGACTTAAAAACAAAATGGAAATAAAACATTTGGTGGTCACTTAAGTGATAACTTATTTAGGAGGTTTCAAACACAATTGGCAGCTAAAAAGATGACATTTTGGTTTTATTGACACCGACCCTTTTAGGGTACACAGGGACTGCCGGTAAAAAGGATATACAATGCAAAAAGATTATTTTTTGAAGATCATTTTCAAATGTTAAACTTTGTAACACGCTGCTCTCGATTTAGGGTTATAGTTTTATGCAAAGTTTCTCAAGATTCAATCATGATGATCTCTGGGAGTTGACAAAGCTTGAGCTACAACTTGATAGTTATTTGAAGTTCAAATGCACAACAAATGCTTACAAGTGTCAGCAGCTTCATGTGATATCCTTCTTTGGTAGTTTTTCTTTGATCTTTCACATGAGTTTTGGTTTAGCTTCTCAGCCGAGATTTTCTCTTGAAGAGATAGTACATTTGGGTAAAAGCACAAAGTTGTGTCACACTTTTAGCCAACTTATCAGCATGAGTGAATTTAAGTATTTCTAACTAAAAATAAATTTTGGTCAAATATATGATCTTGTAAGATTCATTCTAGCTAAGTTAGATATGTCCACAACTTTTTCAACTAAAATTGTTGGCTGAATGCATATGTAGCACCACTATGAGGCCAATTTACAATTTTTTTTTTGAAAAATTTGATATTTCAACAACTTCTACTCGTGTAAATAACACTTTTTTAAAAATATAAAAATACCCTTTTGTAGATCTATAAGTTTAGTTTTCAAAAATATATATATATAGTTTAATTATTATTTATATTTTCCTTTCTATTTTTACTAAAAGTAGGTTATCAGCACAAAACATTAGGTCGATTACCATGTCAAGGAAAATAGTAAAACTTATTAAAAAAATTGGAAAAAATATGATGCACTAGATAAAAGAATCTATATAAAGATGATATAATTTATTTTCTATTTTAGATAAATAGTTAATATGAAAGTTGATGTCGAATGGAAACAACTACGTTTTAATACACACATTTTATTATTTATTTTAAAATATATATTTATCAAAATTAGAAAAAAAATATCCATCCACTAAAGTTTCAAGTGATAAATACACAAAAAAATGAAGAAAAAAATAAAATTTACTATATAAAGATTGACGTCTCATGTAACTTTATTTTTTAGTATTTTATCAGCAACTAAATTATAGTGTCAATTTATTAAAAACTATATTCAAATAAATTTTTAAATTTTTTCAAAAAATACAAACATAAAATATACTAAAAAATAAATATTTTTTTAGTTTACATCATTTCAAAATTCAAAACATATATGTCACTTTTTAGTGATTCAAGTTTAAAAGTTGGATCAACGTTGGCCATTTACTTTATAAAAGTGTGACACAACTTTGTGCTTTTACCCATTTGCTATTCTTTAAGCTTGGTTGTGATAGTATAGTGAAGTCTTTGACTTAAGACTGTGGTCGTTGGCTCATATTCACTTCATTTAACTATTCTGTTATAAAGTAGTTGGGAAACAAAAACAAGGTGGCAATAGTTTTATGAAACTACCTAAACCCCTATTGTGAACCATGAAGGTTGTGGTTAAGGTTTGAAAGTTGTTCTGTCTTGGTTAGAGTTTGACCCTCATGACTTGGTACCAGGGTTTCATGCAAATAATTCTTGAAGGCAGTTTTGATTTATTCTGTATTGTTATCTTCAGTTTGAAAAAGGCATTTCTTATTACTATTTTTTGATTAGATGTTGTTAACTACTATCAAGAAGGAAGTTTGGTGCAGTAGTTATAATGGACAATTAGAAGATTATGATCTCAAATCAGTTTCTCAAATGGCATCATTTGACCATGTTACTTTGATAGTTACTTGTTCAAAAGGAAACTATTTTTCATAGTTCAACTGTTTCAGTTATAGATTCAAACTGTTTCATGAAAGAAGTAAGGCATTGTGAAATGTATAAAAGGCATGATATGTAAACACCTGATATGAGATTGATGAGTGTGTATCTTACACTATCATTGAGATTGTAATAGGGTGTTGATGCAAGATCTATTCTGAGTTGATGTGCACAGTTGTGGTTATGTATTCTTGAGTCTCAAATAATGAGACAATCAAGAACTGGTTTGTAAGGAAATATAGTAACCCTCTGTATTGATTCAAATTCTATATTGTATTCATGAGATTGTACAAATAGCTAGTGAGGTACATATAGCCAGTGAGGCATCTGTATTTGCTAGTGAAGCACATTTTGATTAAGCTAGTGAGGCATTTAATGAAGGGTTTTTCTACCCCATGAGGGTTTTCCACTCCTGAAATCATTGTCTTATGGTCTCTTTCTTGCATGGCTCATTTGTTCATTACACTTGTATGTTTAGTTCCTTAGTTCACAATAACTTGCATTAATAAGGCTTTAATTTGCAATCTTTCTTTTGTTTTTGAAAGTTTGAAATAAAAGTAAATAAAGTGTTTTGTCTACAACACTAATTCACTCCCCTCTTAGTGTTGTCAAGTATTCCAATAGAGATGAATATCCTCAATAGTGTCCTCCAAATTTGCAAGATGAGACTCAACAAACAAATCTAAAATACCTATCAAATACTCATCAAACAAAGCTATATATGAAAGACAAGAAACATCATGTTGAACTAAAGCAATGAACTCTAAAGAAGAAGGAGGTGAAGGAGATGGAAGTGTAGCACAAGTCTCAAGAATTGATGAGGATGAAAGAATACTGAGGTTCAAGTGACCAAACATCTCCTCAAAAGTATGATTCACACAAGGAGGGTGAATATCAGCCAAAGGATCTAAATCATCATAAGGAGAGAAACCATAAAAGGTGTATAGACAAGATGCATGATCAACTACCCCAGTAGCAATAATCTTTGTGCTCTCCAAGTCTCTGATAATAGCCAAATCAGGTGTGAACTCCATAGTCTTCCCCGAATCACTGTGAGTAATCTGATAGATGGAAATAAGATTAGTGGTCAAAGAAGGCACACAAAGTACATCATTGAAAGTACCATCACCAATAGTGATAGTTCCCTTCCTAATTACATTCATGTATATGTTGTTTACCCACCAAAATAGGTGGCATAGTACAAGGCTTAAAATTAGAGAATATATCCTGTGAAGAAGCCTTATGATGAGAGGCTCCTAAATCAAGAATCCATTTACCTAATCCAAAATTTGTACTTGCACAAAGTGCATGACCTTTATGTTTGAGTTCCTTCTTATCTTTCCTTGCATGACCTAGTTCAAAAGATCTTGACTAATTAGATGTAGAAGATGGAGAAGAAGAATCAGCCATTTGAATACTAGTCATTTGAAAAAGATGCATGATCAATGTATCAATCTTTTTCTTAAAACAGTTGTGTTCATCATGCCTTGATTTCTTACAATACCCACAAATGAGTTTCTCCTTCTTAAATGATTCCCCTTTCGAAGAGTATTTATGCTGTGCTGAATCTATGTGTGGATTTTTCTTAGATTTCTTTTGTTTCTTGTAAAAAGGACCTAACTCTTGCCATTCCTTAGGGTGACTAACCAACAAAGCCTATGTCTATAATGGCTTAATGAGACCCATAGAAAGAATCTTTTGTTGTTCATGCATTAACATCTTAGAGAAAGATGCAAACGATGGCGTAGTGTAAGAAGAGCCCATAGTTAACTTGAGAGTGTTAAAGTTAGAAATAAAAGCTACATATTTAGGACCAAGTTTGTTTAATATATTCTAGATCAACTGAATATCCCTCTTGTCAATACCACATGCTTTACATTGTGCTCTTTGATCATTAACCTTAGTTATATAATCTTGGATGTTGCTAAAGTTCTTAGGATCAAGGCTCATGAGTTCATTATCAATTTGATAGCCTTTGACTACATCTATTGTACCATACAATAGTTTTAACTTTTTCCAAGCATCATGTGAATTTATGCATGCCTTAATGTAAAACATAAGATCAAGGGAAACAAAACTACGAATACATTCAAGAGCTTTTGTATGTTTAATCATCCATTTTATCTTTTCCTTAACATCTGTGGGTTCATGTACCTTTTGTCCAACATAGAGAGAATGCCCAAGATTAATAAGAGCATTCCAAGCTTGTTGATGCCATGTTGCATAGTTATAAGGTGTTAACAAAGGAACCCTAGACTTATCCATATGTAGAGGAAAACAAAAGCATAAGAAACTAGTTCAAAACACACACTAAGAGATCCCCCAATTTCACTCAATCAAGAGAACCCCCCAGCAAAATATGAAGATGGCACTTTATACTTAGTGCAATTACAATTGCCACAAGCCAATATAGCTAAGTGGTCTTTGATCTTAGTGCATACAAATTCCAAAGTAGGCCTTATATTGAAAGTACAATTTGGGTACAAAATAAGATCAAATGGATAAAAAATTTGAGAAGTAATTGAAAAATCATGCACCTTTAAAAAATGTTACCATACGAGCTCAAATGGAGCCTCGAAAGTTCTAAAAGGGGAAATTTCTTAGAAAAAGTGATGAAGATATACAATTTATAGAAAAACTAGACACCAAAACCAACATGTGATTGTACCTCTGTGAAGCTTATGAAATTCTAGCCCAAAACAAAAAAAGCTCAAAAAACAGAGCAAATATGAGCAAGATATTGGCCTCAAAAGTTTGACTACTAGAATCAGAATGCAAACTGGAAGGGGGAGAAAATTGAAAAGGTCCTGCTGATGTGATACTGATGTTAGTAGGCTTGTTGGATGGAATATTCACCCCTTGCTGGAATATACTCCAGGAGCCCAAAACTGCTAGTAAAAACCACAAAATTGCTCTAGACAAGGTGAAACCACCAATCAGAATGTGAAAACTGCTGATTTGGAATGTGAAAACTGCCTAGGAGGCATGGAGGTGGTTTTGAGGTGAATCTTCTTTGGAGATTCTATGGAATCTAAGAAGATGCCACCACTATTTAAAATGTGATGAGTATTCAAACTATTGGGAGGTTAATCACTGGTCGGGAGTGTATTGCTAGCCAGGAAGGAAATGCCTGATGGTCAATAGATATATGTGGGGAGCTCATGCCATGTGGTGTTCCCAAATGGACCTAATAAACCTGTAGATGCGGGTATGAACCTACAACAATTTAAAAACCTGCATATATTTCTAAATAACTAGAAATTAAAACTATAAACCAAATGTCAAAAGCTTTATTTGCCAAATAAAGAATGTTGGAGATGATGCAAGATAGTACATAGGGCTTGCACAAGGCCATATGGTTGTATGAATCCATACGATTGTACGAAATTTTTGTCTATAGAAATTTCAAACCCTAAAAACTTTTGCAAAATTTTTGTGTCTTTGATTTCAACATTTGGATAGGTGATCTTTAGGTTTTGACACCTTCTAATCATAATAGTGCAATTTATTTTGCACCAGGATGTACAAAAAATTATGTCTTGGCCAAATCTCTCAAAAAGTAGGGAAGGAGATGGCAGATCTAGTGCTTTGACACCATGTAAGAGTCGATAATGGACTCAAGCAATTCCAAGATCACCTACAATTAATTCAATCCACAACAAGAGAGAAAATAAATATTGCCAAGAATAATGATGCCTAACATTTACAAGATGCAAAGCTTGAATACAACTTAATTGATTTGTACAATGAGAGACCTCCCTTATATAGGCAAGGTGAGAGGTGAGACTCAAGTCCAACATAGTGGAAAAACTAACTAAATGACACCAATAATTAATGCACCTAGACACCACTAATAAATAAATGCATGTAAGACAACTTGTAATATGACAAGTGTCTTAATGCTATGACATGAGACAACTAGTGCAAAAATATTAAACACACATAGTTCTACATTATTGAATGCATGCAGACTCAACTAACTAATGCAAACAAAATATTAAATGACATAACTACTACCTAAGTAAGCTTAAGTAACTAGTGTGAAGAGGACCTAGAAATGACTAACTAGGTAATCTCTCTTTTTACATGAACATGATGTAGCCTATGTAATGATTGACATGTATTTAATTCTACAAAGATTTTGAAGGAAATTTTTGATAATGTGGTTAAGGGAGAGTCTCCTAAAGGGGGAAATTTTGATTCATCCTCTATTATCAGGTTCATGAGAATATGGATTGCTTGTGAAACATTTGAAAAGGAATTAGTTAGATATAAGCAAGTTCATGATGAATTGTTAGATATTTTCATCGAAGTTGATGCTAGGTTTGTACATTCAAATGGCATGGATCCAAATGTTGTGAGAGTTGTAGTAGAAAAATTTGTTTCATATTTGTAGAAGCAATTATAGAAAGATACTTAGGATGACTAAGAGTGTACACAAGCTTTTTGACAATTATTTGAAAGTTAAAATTTGACTAAATTATAATGAAATAATAGAATGTAAAGTACAAGTCAAGGTGACCCTTAACAAATTCTATTATATTTTGTCTTATACAAGATTTTTGGAGGTAATGAATTTTCATCTTTCCATTCCAAATAATATATAAATATGTAATTGTAATACGTTTTTAAGGGTTGGAAACCATTTAAAAAATTTCTCCTTTTTTGTGGGTTTTCATTTTTTATGGTGTTTTCCAAATTTTAAATTTTTTCTTACATTCTTGTACATGAAATTCAATGAATATTTGATGAATCCAATATGTATTTTATATCACTAGTGTCTTTCTAATTGTAAGGCATTTTGTTTGGTCAACCTAAACACATTTGTGTTATGCAAAAATTCAACATCCATCATGCATGTGGGTTTTATTGCTTTGAAGATTGCGCCTTCCTACATTTTGATTGTGGGAAATAGGTCACATGAGGAATGGTTTTCATAATTTTTTTGCATTTGCCAAATGGTGGATGGAGGGCTTGAAGACAAGTCTAGACTCTTTTTCTTTTCTTTTTCTCTATTCTTTTTACATTTTTTAACATCAATGTTAAATTCTAAAGGATTAGTTTATGGCTTTGATGATGAATTTATATTTAGATAGGGTAGGATTTTTGACTTTTAAACTTCTACATGGTTTATCTATCATGTTTATAACATATTTTTTTCTACCATAAAAATTAGAACTAATACTCTTTGAAATTGGATAATATAATATGACTTTTTTTTGTATTCCAAGTCGCATTATTTTGATTTTGGAAACAATTAGGTTGTCACATGGTTTTAAATATTTTCTTTTATTGAAAATCAATGTTGGAAATAAATTGTGGGAAGTGTGAAAAATCTAAAATAGATTTCATGAACATCATTGAAATTGAATTAGAGGGTTTACAAATTGACTAATAGTGATTAATTTCACTATGTGAAACCATTAATTCAGTGAATGACTCTCAGTATTCTACATATAGCCCCTTGAACAAACTAGCCAAAGCACTCTCTAACTAGGATATTTTGGTAAACCTCACAACCTGAAATTAATGAATACTCTTAAGGCTATCCACCTTCCAAGTAGGGGAACCTTTGTTGTTCCAACCTATAGGTGTGTCAAAACCCATATAAATAGGAACATGACTTTTTAATGAGGTTTTAATAGAAAGACCAAGGAGCCTTCACCTAAAGATGGACATGATGAGGATATTGTTTGTAGATGAAGCAATATCATTCCCCACTTTTGGTCCTCTCAGTGAAGAATCACCTAGTATGTAATTCTTGCCTAGTTACTTAGATGCATTCTATTCTTTGTGCATTATATTTTCATGGGAATTAACCTTGAGTTGCAAATGTTATTTTTTCAGGGCTTATTTGAGAAGTGCATGGCATGACATCATTTTATTTTTCTTATCATGTGCATGATTTTTCTTAGAGGATAATTTTGAGGAATGTAGGAGATGGTTTTGGGTATAATTCCTAGTGGTGGGAATGGTTGTTAGTTTTATATTCCTTTAGTTAAGAATCTTACATCCTTATTTATTGCTATATTTCTATTATTTTGACGTTGGGGTTGAATGATTGGATTTTGATAAGGAATTTCCTTTTTGGGTTTTGGAGGTGAGAATCTTACTTGTCATAGCATGAGTACTTGATAGTGTTGGTAGAAGGACATGGTATTTGGTATGGTGGAGACTTTTCTCTTTTTGGTATATTACTTATTCCTAGTAGTTTAATCCATATGAAATCTTGGGAGAGTTGAGTAGATTAGGGGTGAGAGAATGATAAATCATGCATATCATTGTGTGTTCTTTGATACTAGTTTTGATGACATGAGCGGCACCTTTGTGTGAGTGTTGTTGGCGGACTTTTGGATGCTATGGTTAGTAAAGAATAGACATTGCCTATGTAGTAGGAGTCCTAGGAGGTATATGTACCATTGGTAGATAGGTGATCATTGAATTGCAATATAGAGGCTTCATATGTATTTCTATGTTACCTATAACCAACCTATAGAGGTGTTATAGGTCACTTGCATGCCATATGTAGGTGTATTATAGTAGACTCTATGTAGAAAAATGGATATATAGGGGCTTGTGGTTGCAAAGTTAATTGGAGAATGTTGTGAATAGAAGGTTTATTAGTGTTGGGGTTAGCTACATGTGAGAAACTAGATATGGTCATTGTTCTATCTCGTGGAGTATGTGGTACATACTCAATCCTATTTTTGAGGAGATTGGGATTCTGGGTTTGTGTTTGGATAGTAGGATGATGATGGATATCTCTAGGGTTAGGGTTTCTTCTATGGTATTCTTCAAAGGCATCCATTTGGATCTTAATAGACTTCAACATCTCAAACACCTCTTCCATTCTTTTAGCGACATTAGCAATAATATGTCCTCTCTATGGTGACATCTTAGATTTGGTGTAAATTGTCTTAGATCGGTGATCTGTCTATAATCACCCCTACAAATTTCCTCATAGTTGGCACTCTGTTTACAAGCTTCTTATGGATTGCCTTAGTTTTGTAGTCTATTTACCACCAATAGGTCACAAGGATCTTCTACCAAACACTTTCCTACTAGAAGATACCCTTATTTAATTTCTAGAAAGTTTAAAAGCATAGAGAGATTCCCCTTAATTTTCTAAACTCATATCATGATTAAATTAATACCAAACTCAATCTACAAGGCCACTCTAATTAGTTCTCCCTCCTTAGGATTCAAACTTATGATATCATACCACTAAATGCAATCATGGGTGGAGGGTCCAAATCAAGGAATGCCTAGCCATGTAGGAAAATAAAACAACACACAATTACAAAAAAAATTAGTGAAACAATAAAATAACAATATGACCTTTATTGTTTCTTTGTTATGAATGAAAAATACAATCTATTGTAATGGGCTTCCAAAATGCAAATTATAAAATTAAAATGATATCCCAAACTCTCCACTCTCTTTGAAATTCCTTTCCTTCAAATGGTTATCCGAAACAATGTTTATATAGTAGTCTCAAGCCTTATAAGTTATCTCAGTCATCCACAAGATGGTACAAAGTTCAATGCCTCATAAAATGTGTAGATGAATCTACCAAATTGAATGCGGTGATGATGGAGTTTGAATATTCATGCAGTTCACATCATAATCAGTTCTAGGTCTAATGTGCACATTGATATATATTCTTTTTCTATTGTAAACTTTGGAGAGCTGCCACAATCCATGAATAGTAAAATTAACTGTAAGCCTGTTAAGCCCAGTAAAAGATTAGAAACCAAATTATGCCTTTTTGGTGATTAAGAACTTTTGGAAATTGAATATGACATTCAAGGATAATTGTAGAACATATTCTCTCACCTACGAGGTGAGATGTGTAATTGCAGTGAAATTTGGTAGGATTTGCGATAATTATTTATGATTGGAATGTAAATTCAAAAGTTACATACAAAAAACATGTTTAAAAAATATTTTTGGTTGATGCAAGATTGTTCTTACACCTTGGGATGCACTTGCATCAATGCCCTACACCTTCCAAGTCCTAATATTAAAAAATATTTATTTAATTGTATTTATTTATTATATGTGCTCCCATGAGAAATGGAGCATTCCAATTATGACTTGGCCATTATGTGATGTATATTTCTTGATATGTTGTGTGTGTAAGAATATGTAAGAGCATTATGTCATGTAAGATGTGTAAGAACATCTTACACTGTAAGTGCGTAAGAGATTCTATAAGGTACATAAGAGCATATAAGAGGGAGGTTACAATGTGGACTTGAATTCTTGACTAAATTATGATAGTCTATGACACATGTCATAAATCATCTTGGAAAAGGTGAAAAACAACAAAAAGGGGCATCCAAGCTTAGCAGGTAGGTTTATGACATGTTTAAGAGAATATTCTATTCTTGATTTTTTGAACCATCATACAAATTTGGCATTAGAATTTGGACCATGGAGTTGGATGCCATACTTCCCATGTTTTAGCTCATGTTTTTTTCTAAAACCATCAGTTATTTCTTGGTTGGTCATTGCCTATATATTACATGCTTGGGTTGAGTTTGCAATATAAGGGTTATGCTTCCAAATTTTCTCTTGAGGAGCAATATGTTGATCTCCATGGAAGGCTATGAGTCAAATATTGTATTGTAACAAGTCTTGTTGTTAGAATATATTGGTGTTATGTTTTGAAGGGTGGGGTGTTTTACCCAAAAGGGTTTCCCCTACGTAAATCTTAGGTCATCTCTGTGTGGATGTTTTCTTCCTTGTCTCTCATTTTAGTTTATTTCCAAGTGTTGATTTACATGTTGTTATGTTATTGAAGTTGTTGTAGATTTGAATCTGACATTATTCTCCTCAATGGGTTAGTGTAGGAAATCTCTATGTCCTAATTCCACTTTATGGGCATAGATTGTTTGTACTTGTATCAAGCTTTTGTTTATAAATCTTTCAACACTAGAGGTGTATACATGCTATTTTCTTTTCAAAAGGAAATGATGGAAACCCACATAATCAACTAGGAAACAATGATAGCTCAAAAGAAAAATCCAAACAATTAACACTCCCAAGTTACTAGTTTTGAAATTCTAATCCGTAAAAACATCTACATTAAAGTCAGTTTCATTATTTTCAACATCATTCTTAAAACCAACTACATTCCTCCTTTACAATTACTTTTCTAAAATAACATTTAATTCTTTTTTTTTATTGGGAGTACCTAGGTTTAGCGCCTGGTCCGGGCCTAGAGAGACCCTTACGGGGGATCTCTTCCCAATGGCTTTATCACTTGAGACCACAACTGGGGGGTCTCCATCCCCAATGGGCATTATCACTCTTTAGGTTTGGCCAAACCCGCAAACTCGTTGGCCCAATGAAGGTACACAGCCTATGAGCACGTCAGCCCAGCGGAGGCACACTTAACCTACGAGCACGGCAGCCCAGCGGAGGCACACATGCCCTGTGAGCTCATTGGCCTTGCTGAACCTTGGTGGCTGCCACTACAACCGAGCGACTTGACCACCGAACCACACCCTTATTGGCAAAATAGCATTTAATTCTTATTTATCATGTAAATTGGTCTATAATTATATGTATGCACCTTATTTATGCGCATCGTAAATAGCTGACATGTTGTCATGTCGGTTGTTTACATATTTCTTAACTCCGGCTGATTTCAACTAACGAATTCAACCTATTTGACTGACAATCCTTGAATGTTTCAATCCTCTTGTTTTTAAGTAAGGTTGAGACAAATTGACCAATTGATTAGATTTCGATTGTTGGGATGTTTTACAACCTACTGACCGTTTAGGCATTTTCCTTTACAATGGCATAAAAATGAGAACTTTGATATCCCTGTGAATGAAAGAGAGGATGCAAGTGGAGGAGGGAGGATATTCTCGTACTTATGCGCTTTTTCAACGATATTATTGCTTGGTGCATATTCCTAACTGAGGACTTTGACTAACAGTCTTGCCATGTTCCGTCAAAGGAAAACTTCATTCCGCGTGAACTCTTTTTAAAACCAGGAGCCGCAGAAGCAGACCAGAAAACCCGCAACAGGACTTGCAGAACAAATCGGAGAACAAGTTAGCAGACATTTTTAACCATTCTATATTGATCTTGACATTTTTAACTCTAAAATCGATCGAAATAAGTTTATAGAACTATCATAGACTAAATTAAAGATGACTATTGGTGCATTGACTGACGCGGTATCGAGACATATCCTTTTGTTTTTAAAATAATATAAACGACGTTCACTCGGGCGGTGATGAAGATGAATCAGTCACGTCTGCCTCAGAATTAATCCTTCCGTAGGCGTGTATAAATAGACATTCTTGCTCATTCTCTTCTCCAAACAACCATAATCATAATCACATTGTGAAAGGCGTTGGAAGCGAATGAAGACGAAGGCGGTGGTGTTTGCAGTGGTGGTGGCAATGGTGGTGCCGTTGCTGTGCGGTGCTCAGAATTGTGGGTCCCAAGCGGGAGGAAGCCTGTGCAGCGGAGGCGAATGTTGCAGCAAATGGGGGTGGTGTGGAACTACTGATGAATACTGTTTACCTGATGGAGGCTGCCAAAGCAACTGCAAAGGCGGCGGCGGTGGCGGCGGAGGCGGCGGTGGAAGCGATATAGCCTACAACGTTCTGGCCACATATAACAATTACTACCCAGAGAGGAATAACTGGGATCTGTATGCGGTGAGTGCATATTGCTCTACCTGGGATGGAGGGATGCCTCTGTCGTGGAGGCAGAAATATGGGTGGACGGCATTCTGCGGGCCAGTGGGACCTACGGGCCAGGCTTCCTGTGGAAAGTGCTTGCTCGTCACCAACCGGGATACGGGATCACAGGTTACTGTGAGAATTGTTGATCAGTGCAGCAATGGTGGTCTTGATTTAGACGTCAATGTATTTAACCAGCTGGACACTAACGGCCAAGGAAACGCTCAAGGGCATCTCATGGTCGACTATCAGTTTGTCGACTGCGGCGACACCTCTTGATTCATACATACACAAATAAACTGCTCGATGTGTTGTGGTGGGGTGACCAGATCTGTCCAACTCCACCATTGTCCTGTTTTCTATTTTAAGCGACTAAAGTGCTTTCCTTTTAAATTTTACAAAAAATACAGACTGGTGTAATGGAAAATAAACTTTCCTTAGGTGTGATTTAGGCTAAACCAATACAATGCATTAAACTAGATTTAATAAGTGATATTGTTTTCTGAATATTATTTGTTTTCTGAATATTATAATAATAATTAAATACAGAAAGTAAATAAAAAATAATATAATAAGATACAAAGGTGTTGAATGGGGAAATTGTGATGTCTCCAATGTAAGATATGGTAATTAGTTGATAGACTTTTATGTGAGCTTTATAGTGCTTGGAATTGTCTCACGCTATTAAAAACATTCACGCTAGGAAATTTTTTAAACTCGTCGGTTGTTCCTATCGGCATATTCCTTGAACCTCCTATGGGTGCAAGTGCTAGTAGTAAGCACAACGCATAAGAGAAAAGCATTATATTTCTGAATATAAAGATATATCGTTGAAAACATAGTGTATGGGGGAGAACATGATGCCCCTCGAATGAAAAGATGATAGCACAAGATGCGCTGCTATTAACAAGCACACTCTAAGGTGGGACCACTTATTATTTTATATTATGTTGAAAAGTCTGCCATTTCATCCACAAGAATTTTTTTGTTTATCTGGCCATCACAATTTCAAAGGGGTAAGGATATTTATGCAATCATGGTAGATCTAAGGTGGCAACGACTTATTATTTTATATTATGTTGAAAAGTCTGTCATCCACAAGACTTTTCCATTTATCCATCCAACATAATTTGAAAGGGGTTAGGTTATTTATGCCATCATGGTCTCTAAGGTGGGAACCACTTATTATTTTATATTATGTTGAAAACTCTGTCATCCTCAAGACTTTTCCATTTATCCGACCATCACAATTTGAAATGGGTGAGGTTATTTATGCCATCATGGTCATGTTTTCTATTCCTCCTACTCAAATGTTTATAGATGATTTGAATAACCCTTTCTCTTCCTTATTCTTTTTCCCCATCCATTAACGTATTTAGCATGTGTCTATGTTGTTTGGTATTGCCAATTGATTTCTCTAGACTTTATGTGTGCCATGTGAAGTTTCCTCTTATCTGTCCACTCTACAACTTCCCAAGTAGTCATGACAAATAATTTGTCAATTAAATCATGTTCTACAATTATTTTGTTTCATTCATAGCATGCCCTCTTCCACAACAAATGTCAAGAAAAACTAAATAATAAAATATAGATCAATAAAATATGTTGGGGAGGCCTTGCAAGTCTTTAGAAATAGTAAATGGTTTATTTCCTAAAAGAGGGGCCAAGTTTGTTCATAAGTGTTGTTTTATCCCACATGTGTTGTGTAAGCAAAACAAGGGACAAGAGAGAGTATATGGATAAGGAGAAGAGACTCAAGCTCTCACATTTACTTGGGTGGGGTCTCCAACAGCTTGGGAAAAACATTTCAAGTGATTGGATGCATAGTTGCAAAATTTAAATATGAATTAAATGAATCTCAATTAGTTTCATTTAATTCTTCATCTTTAATCATTGAAATTAAATCAATGGTTTAAATTAATATTCATCTTCAATCATTCAAGGAAAAAAATTAGAAAATAATTTATTGATTTATCTTTATATAATTGTAAGGGTGAAATTTATTTTGTGACTTTAGTGTGTCTTGATACATTTACATGATGACAAATGACTAGTGCAAAGTCAAGCCCATTTAATTTTTACCTCACCCTTACTTGCACATGATCCTATGCTTATTGATACACTTAACTTCTATGTACACATGATCCCATACAGTTGATCTATTTGTTTGATTATCCATAGTAATCTCTAGATTGTCCATGTTTGTCATGATCCATTTTGTTTGTCTCATCTCAAGTCAAATTTGTAATTGTGGGTTTTCCTTGCAAACACAAACTTGACCTACATAAATTTAGATTTAAAAATTCAATTTTTACCAACTAACCCCTATGTCTTTCTCATCTAGAGCTAAGTATATGCATGTTTGTATAATTTATTGTTATGTGCTTGTATAAAAATATATTCATTTGCATTTATTTTAGAGAACTCACACATTTGAATATCTCTCATTCTAGGAGCATTTAGGACACATTTCAGTTTGGTTCTTACAAAGGATTAACAAATCTTATCTTTAGGTGAATTATCTATTGTGTTTGATTATTTCTCAAAGTCATGAAATCCACACCCTTAATTGGCTTGACACACTAGAATCCCTCAATTGCAAACTAGAAACTTTACTAACCCCTTTTTCCTATCTGAGCTCTAATGGTCCATCTATAAGTTGAACATAAGACAAAAGTCAAAGTTGGATTAGAGATCAAGTTTACAATATACTTGACTAAGTTCATGGTTGTATAGTAAATTCAAATTAATAAACTTGACCCAGAGAAGAGCACAAATCATCATTGATTCTAATCCACACATATGACTATTATAGAGTTTCTCAAATCTTGAGACACCTTAATTTAAGAGTCTTCATCCACTTGGAATTCATTATTTGGTTATAGAGCCAAGTGATCTACCCTCCTATTTATTTCTATTTATAGCAAATTGTACAATTATTTAAGTATTAAAATAATGATATTATTTCTTAGTAAGGAGTTATCACATGATGATTATGATGGTCTTATGGAATCATGCTTCTTTGTATGTGAAAGATTTCCTACTTTCTAATTACATGCACACAGATGATAAAATTTTATTGATTTGTGAGTTTATATTGTGCCAATGTGGTAGAGCTTCAAAATAGTCTGATTCATCTTTCTTGATCTATACTTCACTTTTTAATGCAACTCATGTTTTCATTGACTATTTTTCTAGTACTAGTTCACATAAGAATAGCAGAGACTTAGTGATGAGATATATTGATTTATCTTTTGATCATTGTTCTACTAATGCACATAGGACCAATCCATATACTAATACTTCTCATAATACACATGGATATTCCAAACATAGAGGAATTGAATTCAAGAAAAAAATTAAAAAAATTATAGAAAAAGCGAAGATACACACTAGGCATACTTATGAAGTTAATCATATGGAAACCAATCATGAAGAAATTGATTTTATTCATTTTAACACAACCTATATTGAGGTCATACATGTGACATAAAAGAGAGAAACCACCCAATATGAGGTATGAATTTATTGCTTAGATATCACTCTTACTTTTTTCTTTGTCTTTTATTTATCATTCAACTTTTGGATTTTTCTTAATCTTGTTCACTTTTTACATTTACTTTATTTTTGGGATCCATATAGCTTATTTATGTCTTTCTCCCCCACTTGGGGCCATGCATATTTTATTTGATCTTTATGTTTACTTCATACTTTTTTACCTCACTTTGGGTGGCATGATTGGTCTCTTTTATCATCTCCCCTCTACTGGCCAAGTTTGACCTTAGTGAAAATGATCTTCTAAAACACACATGCATCAACATCATGTTGCTACCTTACCTAACCCAAATCAACCCACTCTTAATTTCCCAAGATAACCTCAAGATAAAAGTCCTACAAGAGCTGAGATGATTTTGGTCCCATCTGTTGACCCTCATCTTATCTCCTAACCTCCTAACATTCCCCCATTCTCTAAGCCTCTTGATATTCATATGTCACTATTATTTCCACTATCAGTCACAAGGGTAGGTTAGATTTTAGGGAAGATTTCATAACAAGCACATGTGAATAGAACAAGCACCTTGTTAAATTCACATGTGCTTGTTATGAAATCTTCCCTAAAATCTAACCACCTACCCTTATCATTGATATACCTCCCTCACTTCCCATAACAAAGTTTGAAACTTATCCTACCTCACCCTATCGACAACACAAACATATACTAAATCCTCCTTCTCCACATCTAATCCCTTCTGCATCACTTACCCTTGGAAAGGAGGTAGCTCCACCACCATAATCTCTTAATCCTAGTCCTCTCACATCTAGTGGTAGTATACAATATTGAAGCATTGTGGTTTATGCTTTGATTGAGTCATTGGATGCTCCACTCGAGGCATGTCTTTTTGATTCGATAGCAAATGTGCTAGCACTGTTAATGATATTCACATGTTCATTTTTATTGCCTCTTTGTTAGACACTTGGGAGGATTTTGCTCCTCCCATTCCTGCACAGTGTCCCATCTCCCTCATTCTTCCTACTAATCTCCTTATGGCTCCTTCACCACCTAATGGTTCTCCACTTCCACTCTCTAGTCCCACCTAATTATGATTGGGATAGAGATGCCTTATTTGACATGGATCATGATGAGTAGATGTTATCATATCATATGTAGATATTTGTTTGTATTCTCTATAAATAGATGGCATGTTTAATTGATTTGTTCCTTATGTGCTCCCATCTAATTATTTGTTTAATATTTGTGAGTTCCCCCTGAAGGACCCATGATACCAAGTTGTAAGTACATGGATATAGGATGAATGAAATGTTTTTCCATTCCTCTATATGTATCTACATTCTTTAGAACCATATGTCATTATTGTGTTCTTTGTCACATTTTAGGGATGATGCAACGTATCGAGATAATTTTAACATCTAGGTCTCTTTCATGTTTATTTTTCCTTTCTATTTATTAACTACATGCTTTCTTTCTTTGTGTTCATATTTCTATGTGCTTGGGGAATGATGATAGTTATGTCCTTGTCCCTAATTATTCCTCAAACTTATACTAACCCCATACATATAGATCCCTTGATTTGTCTTCATGTGATGTTGATTTCTATGACATTGTATTCTCTCCTTATGTCATGAACCATGAGTATGATTTGAAGTGCATTTAATGTCTTTGTGTCTTCAACCTATAACAAAAAAGATAGAATTTCTTCCAAAAAAAGATGATTAAAGGGACGTGGGTCCCATCGGGTATGCCAAAAATGTATGCATAAATATAGTCCAAGGTAAATAATGAAGATAATGCATTATGAATCAATACCTTGACCTCAAACCAAGTCCTCACACTTAGAGCAAAGTATCTAGAGTGTGCCCTAATTGTACTAGCTTTGTTCTATGTATATATTATGCATTGTGGACTGCTCACAAAACTAACATAATCTAGCTATGATATAGCTATAATAGAGGAAAATGATAATGATATGGAATTTTGACAACATGTACTTACATATGAAGTATGTGTTGTGATAATGATGTGAGAGGCTCAATTTATAAAGGGTTGAATGATGAAATGAAGGGCTAGGATTAAAATATTAGATCAATGGCTAGAATTGGTTGAGAGTATTATAAGTCTAGGATAAGAATCTTATAGAGCATTCTTCCATGTGAATGGTGGAGATTAATGTTGAACACACCATGATATTGAGAGGTGGGGTGAATCAGTATCTAAACAAACTTCAAAACCTCTAGAGCAGATTAAAACTTAAGCATGAAAGATCAACACAATGCACATCAACACATAACACCAAATATACATGGAAAACCCATGAAGGGAAAAACCATGGTGAGGATTATCTCACAATATATGAAGCTCAAAATTACAACTTTGTTTTAGGGCTTCAACCCAAGGAAGCTACTACTCCATGCTAACTTTGTTTTAGGGCTACAACCCAAGGAAGCTACTACTCCCTGAAAACTTTGATTTAGAGTCACTCCCAAGAAAGCTACAAATCCCTAAATACTTTGTTTTAGGGTCACTCCCAAGGAAGCAACTACTCCCTGAACTAAGAACAAACTCAGAAAAGATTACAGTATGACAGTCCTTCTAATGCTTAAAAACTGACATTGAAGCTCACACCTTTGATGATTGCAATTCTGCTTCTTTTGATGATTGGATCGATTAGGCACACTCTCCACATACCTCTTGTCACAAAAATATCTTCAAGAAGAATTAGGACAACCTCTAACACTTCTTCTCTTTCTCCTTTATTCAAACATCACAATGCATATGATTTTCATATTCTACTCTTCACACTTTCATATTTTCATTTTCACAATCATACCTCACCTAGACCAACTAGGTTTACAATATATGCATGACATTACATTTATTTTATTACAAGTTGGCCAATACACAAGAGTATTACGTTTTACAAGTCGGCCAGAGTTCACAACATGAAACATCCATAGGACAAGCCCTATCATGAACAACACACTACTCCAAAAGGAAACACATGCCTTGTGGATCTGAATACACTCTTAGGCCAGTCCTAAACATCATTCACAGCATCATTATTCAAGGAATATCATCGACATGTTACACAAATTTGAATTAGGTCACCCTTAAGTAAGAACACATGAAGCTTGTAGCACAATAGACAATTCAACTTAGCGATACTCATGAATGATAAAATATTGCTTGTTTTTCTTCCAGATGGGTCAACATGACCTATACAACATCTCCAAACATTCCTTGACATCTACATAGAAATAGCATTGGGGCGCATACCTTCATTATTCTTCAGTTGACCAGAGAGAGACATAGTCTGGTAATATTATCATTCCAAATTACAACCAGTTTCAGAGAGGTTAGAATACCACCTTGCAGAGCAACAATAGACAACATAGTATCATTAGGACCATCTTATATTAGTCAAATTATCATTTCAAGCCACACCAAGTTGGCACACATCATCATCATATGTCTTGAGAACAACTAGGCATCCAGAACTATCTATATCACAATTGTCGTTTGAAACCTAAGCTTGCAGACCTCTAAAACACCTGAAACTCATATGGATGCACAATTCATATACTTCTGTGAACACATCCTCAAAACCACATAGCTATATCTATCACTGCAGAGAAATGTAGAGCATTCCAAACAGTCTTCATCATCACTTGATTCTGTCAAAGCACAGACCAGAACTTTGTCTCTCATAAATTTTACTACAGAGGGACAAATGACCTGAAACTTTGGATTTAGCACCTTTACATCATACTTAAATTATTTTCTAAACTGCATGACCATATCTTCAAATGTGGAGGAATGTGGAGCATTTTACCAGATAGTCTTCCAAGCAACTCTCTATAGAAGAAACCTTCTCTAACTTCAGGAGATCAAAACCTTCATATAATAGCACATGCATCCTTAGGAACAACATGAAGGATCATACAACATGCTACAGTCCATCAGTAACACCTTCTTACCCTTAGCATAGCTTAATGTATCATCATTCATCTTAGTGCTTCTAATTCCCATCTTAATATTTCATCATTCATCATTCATCTTAGTGCTTCTAATTCGCATCTTAATATTTCATCATGAAAACATCTTGATTAGGACATGACATCCAACCATGAACATTAGGAACATCATTGCATCTCACTACTTCGCTGACCACAAGCATGCTCGATACACCTTGTAAAGTGACATTAATATGGGCATGACATCCAACCATGAACATCAGAAACCCACTATGAACCTCTGGACCATCACTAAATATCAGCAACCTTGAACATCAACATCACCATTGTATCTCACTACATCTCTGTATCTCATTGGTATATCATCATCACAAACTGAGTGTTGACCTTACTCTAAGTGTTGACATCTTTAGACATTAAAAAATGTCCCAAGTCTGTGAGTAACATTTTCACACTAATTTCCATCTCCTCTCACGTCTAGTTAAATAATTTTTAAGGGTATGTGCAGGATCATGATGGGCCAAACTATACCTCTAAGTGGCAATGAAAATACAGAAAATCAGAATTTATCAAGTTCATGTGAAAATTTGAATGGATTATCTACATAATTTGAAAAAGATGTAAGAACAAAATTTGTAGAGAATTGAATCTAGTTTATAGGCTACTATTTTAAAAAAAAAAAAAACTAAATTTACTTAGTGAAAATTGAATATTTCAAAGAACAGCTATTAAATTTTTTAGAAAAAAATAAAAAGTGGGTATCTGTCCAGCCAACCTAACTATGAGTAAAAATATATATATTTTTTTGAAACTTTCAAAATAAGTAGAGGACTCATGTCCGGATGTGATGCATATTTATTTGAAATTTTTTTCCAATAAAATAATTAGTTATGATTTTTTTACTGTGACTTTTTTTAAAAAATAAAAAGTAATTTTCCAGCCAACCTAACTCGATTAAAAAAAATCAAAATTCAATTTTTTTGTTTTAACCTATAGCCAGAAAAGCATAGAGTGTGACGCAGGTTTCGGATCTCAAAAAGGTGAAATGGTTTGAAAGTTATGGATGTTTTTCAATTAGTGTGTCCATCAGGATTTCAGACACACGGTATATAGAAAATTATTAATAATTATTTAATAAAATGATAACCAAACAAATCTTATATTTTTAGAAAGCTAACAATTTTTTCTATTAACCCTTTTTGTTTTATCAATTTTGCGTAAAAAAAAAGTTGTTAGCACGAAGGATGAAGTTCGAAGAAGAGACTGAAACATGAAAACACGTTAGAATCCATAAAAAGTCAACAACCAAAATGGATATCCGTCTTGGTTTGTACCAAAGCAAGACGGATATCCGTTTTGCTTTGGTAAAAGCAACTCAAAACAGATATCCATTTCCTTGATCCATGAAAATTTTTGTACCATTGGTTTTGGATGAAGAGAAGCAACATATTTGAAACATCGAGGCAATAATACAAGAAGTTAAAGTTAGTTGGTCATTTATAGGTGTATCTATTGTTTCATATCACATTACACATAGAATTCTAATTAACAATCTAGTTTCCTCATTTGGGGGAACATTTTTTTATCCATTTCTAATGGAATATTTAGTTAACAATTGGTGGCTCCTTGTAAAAAGTATGGGGTCTTATCAAGTACGTGTTGTGACCAAATCACACATCACCCCATTAGGAATAGGGACCCCCCTTTTTTTGAATTCCAATGCTTTGCATTGGGATCTGGATGATGTTTTTTCAAATGGCCCTCTGCTAGGAATGAATGCTTTGACCTTTGAATGACTTGAACTGGGAAAGTTTTGCGAGCAAATGGCTCATAGTGTTATGCATTGTTTTGCACTCGTAGAATCACCAAAGGGCGCCTGGCTTAATGGAGGACATAACAAATATTCAGAGGTACCCTTTTGTGCCTAACAATAAGCTTGGAAATGTTTGAAAAGCATCAAAAGGAATCAAGGCATATTCTATCATCTGTTAGATCCCAAATTTGCACCTTAAACATAGAATGGATGTTTTAAACCCTAGACTATAGTGCCCTGTGAAAGAAGATTGCCTTGTGGAAGGGATTGAAATCATCCAAAGTAGCGCCTAAGAGGTGTATGGAGTGGAGGATGATATTCTTAGCATAGAATGAGCGCCTAGGAAGTGGTGTACCTTGATCAGTGAATTTGGCGCCCTTAGTCATCAAATCAAACTCAAATTGGCGCCTAGACTCACAAGTCTTTAGGGGGCGCTCGAGTTAGAGTTAAGTCTCATCCATATAGTTTTGATGGCGCCATAAGAAGGATGATCTATGTTGTAGAAAGAATGTTAATCACTTTGAGCATCAAATTGCGCCTTGATTGGAAAGCTGATTAAGAACCTCAAGAAATGAAAATTGAATAAGGAAAAGAACAAAATGTGTTAGGCACCCTTCATTCAAACATGTAAGGTGCATTTTCTTGACCCTTCCATCTAATGCTGGCGCCTAGGTGATGAGAATACAAAATGTGGAAATCTAGCATGTCCCAAGTAAAGCGCCCAACATCAAGTAGGCATGAAACAAGTTGGTCAATAATGTTAGGGACAAAATTATGGAGTAAGAAACTATGCAAGTCAAGGTGCCATTTCACACCTATTTATCTTGAGTGGCATGTCCTATTCAGAGCACTCCAAGTTGGCGCCTTGACCAAGCACTGTGAAGGATCCTCTGAGTGATAATGGATGAAAAGTATTTGAAGGGAACTTCATAAGCGCCCTGGAGACATCAATCCAAAAATGAGGGAAGTGTGCCTTAGGTGAGATGGTATTTGTTATAAGTTGAAGATATAGCGCCTATTGGTACTTGAAGCTCCATCCTTAGCACCTACCATCCTTAGCGCCCAATGTATAAGCCTTCACCTAATTTGGCACCTATTGTAATTTCATTGTAAACAAATCTAAGGTGGGCGCCTAATATTAAAGGGCTATTGATCAAGAAGTCCTCTATACACTCATTCACTGAGTAAGGAGGAACAAGATGACAAAATTAGAAAGAAAGAGGTAAGACGCATTTTTGCATCTAAACTACTCATTTTTAGTGCCTAAAATGAATTTGTTAAATGGGCACCAATTTCCTCCGGAGTGACCTCCACTTTGCGCCTTGAAGTACATGGTGAGGTAGGAATTCAATTTTAACGCCCAAGGGACAATTGGCATCATAACATAGGCAATTGGATGATAGAAGACTTCCAATTGATTTAAACCAACAAAATGACCAAATTTAAGGCCAGAGATGAGTTTTTGTGCCTTGAAGAGAACATGTTGGGATTCTTCCTATACAATTTGGAATGAACACTTCGCTTCGCTCAAGTATGCCAAGAGTGACCTTGATACCACCCAAGGAAGGTATTGATGAATATAATGAGTTTGGGCGCCCTTAATACAATGAGCATGACATTCCCTTGTTTGGAGGATTGTTATCTTAATACATCTTGGAGGAGAGAATGAAGGTTTGACATGAAAAGAAAATCATTTGAGGAATAAGAAACGAGCTAAGTGCATTAAGGCGCTATAACATACCTGAAGCTCTCTAATGAGCGCCTTACAAAAGGGACATGACAATGATGTAGTATGATCATCATACCTTGGATTGAAATCATCATAATGCTTAAAATAACTCAAAATGTGTTAGGCGCCCATTCAACTATGGATACACTCAAGTAGGTGCCTTGAAGAAAACCCCTCAATGCATGTCAAAAAAAAAGGTGGGCGCTTAACATTGAAGAAGTAATTCATCAATCTTTTAAAGAAGCATGGATGTAAAAAAGAAGTGAACACTTATGTAAGATCAAGGCACAATTTTCAAACTCCTGAGTGATCTCCAAAGTAGCGCCTTGAGGTGAGATGGGGTCTAAGTCTATCTTAAATGGCACCTTGAGTTGAGGGTAAGTAAGCTGCTTTGAAGTCAACATAAGCGCCTAAGGGATAATAAGACTCTTGAAGTTATTAGTAGGTGTTTGGAAGTATTAGAATCTCGCAAGAAAGACAAAGACCCTTGGCACATAACCATCAAAGCAGCTTGAAGTCATAGGGTGAATGCATAGAAATAAGGAGACTTCTTGAGTTGAGAGGTTGAATGTGAGATAGAACTATAAAAATGTTAAAGATCAGTCCAAAGACCTAGGTGCATTTTGCCACCAAGACAGTTTGATTTTAGCGCCTAGATGTCTTAGATACAAGGCACATATTCATGCCTTCGTCCCCCAATTTAAGCGCCTATCTGTATATATGAAGAGTTTGTTTTAAATTTAAAATTTTGGAAAATTTATTAAATGCATTAAATACAATCAATCTGGGTCCTTTAACTGGAATGTAAGTAGAAGAAGAGCTTCAGGATTCAATTGATAATGCTCGAGCTATTATAATACAAGAGACAGAAGGTAGAATCAGAGCTGAGCAAAGATGCCAAGCCTTAGAGCAGTACATTCAGCATTTAGTTCATCCTATTCACAAATGTGTCCAAAGTAAGATTACTCAAATCAAATAATGGCTTATATCCACAGCTTTATTAAGTTGATACCTAGGTGGATTAGTGTGTAAACATTCAAATTAGATGGTAATTCACAAGTTTATAGAATATTAAAATGAATCCCTAGTCTAGAATCCAAATGTACATAATAAAATGGATATCTATTTTGTAGTAGCGATATGGATGTTGCAGAGTGTCTGTTGGCAAAGAATTGGGATTTACTTAAATTTGCTTGTTCATGCTTCTCACAGGATGTCACCTCCCCTACCCATCCAGCTCTACAGAAGAAGAGAGACAACAAATGATCAAGAGGGACCACCAATTAGCGGTAAGTGATTGATTACTTATGTCATGTTATATATTTTGAATATTAAATTCTATATTAATGTGCACGTTGTTTGATTGTATTAATAGGTGGAAATTCAAAAATCTCTATCGAGGAGGTCTAGTCGATGAGCGATAGAGGATGAGTCATTGACTGGTTCACCATCTTCATGGCCTAGCAAGAGCCATAGATTATTTGATAGCAATCCATAGGAGATTTGATTTTGGGACATTTTGTTACATATGCCTATTTGGCTTTGTAAACATACTTTTGTATGTTATCGATGTATATCGTTGTATATACCCATATGGTTTTATTTGTACATGCCTATATGGCTTGATATATACACTATACAAATTATTTTCATGACATTATGCATATATGTATATATAAGATCCTAATTTGGCACAAGTAGGGAGAATGCTTGCAAAGGTTATGGAATTTGGTTTTAAACGTTCCAATTGTATTTGCTTCAAAGATTCTAAAGCCTTTTCAAAAAATCCATTTTGTGTATATCTTGCAATCATTGCATTCCATGAGATAGCATCTCTTTGAGGTGTCATGCCAAACTGTTCACATGCCTTGTCTATGCTTCCACACTTTGGATTTACACCCGCCAATTGCATTTTCTTAACACTTCCTTCCAATCCTTATCAAAAATTCCGTTTTGTGCACATATTG
This sequence comes from Cunninghamia lanceolata, assembly GCA_027924645.1. Classification (NCBI taxonomy): domain Eukaryota; kingdom Viridiplantae; phylum Streptophyta; class Pinopsida; order Cupressales; family Cupressaceae; genus Cunninghamia; species Cunninghamia lanceolata. The sequence continues at coordinate 4,503,632 of BSBN01000021.1, forward strand.
CAATCATTGCATTCCTTCATTTACAACACAGGATTAAATAAGAAGATGCATATTTACAACACTTAAGAATATGTAGTAGTGTTGCTCATGTCACCAATACTATGTTTACATCTTCACATACATGGCTTACAACATGTGACAATATGAAGTGATGAAGAAACTTGTTATTTTGATGTATTTCAACTCCAAACTTGCGCCTAGAAGTGAAGGCGCTAATCCTTGATCAAACTAACCTAAAAGTGTGCCTTGGTACTTAGGGCGCTAGATTATGATTGATCAACCTAAAATGTGCACCTAAGGCTAGATATTGAATTGGAAGGATAAAATACATCATCAAAGGAGTTTATAGTTATTGAAGGCATCAAATGATGACTTGGACACACATCTACCTCTCTACACCATCAAATGTGCACCTAGATTAGTGAGGCACCACTTCATATCTCTATGACTTTGGATATGCACCTTGATAATGAATTGATCTTGCAAGTTGAGGTTGTCTCCACAAGTTGAAAGAATGTCCAAAGAATACAAGGCGCCAATTATTGAACAAACAACCTAGAATGAGTGCCTTACTATTTGAGTTGCTAGTTCATGCTTCTAGAACACCAAAAGTGCGCCTAGATGTTGAGGCGCTAGCTCTTGCTCAAGAAACCTTGAAAGTGCACTTTGACAAGGAGGTTAAAATGTATTATCAAAGGATTAAGTTGAATCAAGGAATCATCATTGAAGACAAGTAAAACATGATTGTGAATGAGGTGCACTTTTCATTATCTCCAACCTCGCAATTGCGCCTTCCCTTGGAAGCTCATATTGTGCCTAAAGGAATGGTACTAAGATAACATCCATGTCAATGATTGAGAATGTGTCAACTAGAACAATATTTTTGTTTTTCTCATCGTGGGGTCGAACGGACTATGCCAACGCGTCGGGGTGGGCGGGTAAATGCCAGTAGAGGTCTCATTTTGTGTGCCAAGCGTCCCAGTCATTTCAGGCAAGAGGCTACCCGCAAAGTCCCTTAAAATCCCTGAGACCAAAAATGTGCCAAACTTTGACGGAGCAGTTCTTGGAATTCATGATAGCTGGAAATGTTGTGTTTAGACCTACAGGTGTATGTGGGGTCCGTCGACAATAACCTCTCTCATTTTTGGTCAACTCCATTCCGTTTGACCATGCTGAAATCAAACGTATTGTTGCAAAATGCTTCAATTTGATGCAGTGGAAAGGTGCTAGGTGTGACATTTTTCATTCCATAGCTTGTGGGGTCGAACGGACTATGCCAATGCATCGGGGTGGGTGGGTAAATGCCAGTGGAGGTCTCGTTTTGTCCGCCAAGCATCCCAGTCATTCCAGGCAAGAGGCTACCAGCAAAGTCCCTTAAGATCTCTTAGACCAAAAATGCGCCAAACTTTGACGGAGGAGTTCTCAAAATTTGTGACAACTGGGAATGTTGTGTTTGGACCTACAGGTGCACATGGGGTCCATCGACAATAACCTCTCTCATTTTTGGTCAACTCCATTCCGTTTGACTGTGCCGAAATCAAACGCATTGTTGCAAAATGCTTCAATTTGATGCAGTGGAAAGGTGGTAGGTGTGACATTGTTCATTCCATAGCTCATGGAGTTGAACGGACTATGCCAACGCGTCGGGGTGGGTGGGTAAATGCTAGTGGAGGTCTCGTTTCATGTGCCAAGCGTTCCAGTCGTTCTAGGCAAGAGGCCACCGGCAAAGTCCCTTAAGATCCCTGAGACCAAAAATGTGCCAAACTTTGACGGAGCAGTTCTCAGAATTTATGATAGCTGGGAATGTTGTGTTTAGACCTACAGGTGCATGTGGAGTCTGTCAATAATAACCTCTCTCATTTTTGGTCAACTCTATTCTATTTGACTGTGCCGAAATCAAATGCATTGTTGCAAAATGCTTCAATGATGCAGTGGAAAGGTGCTAGGTGTGACATTTTTCATTCCATAGCTCGTGGAGTCAAATGGACTACACCAACACGTCGGGGTGGGCGGGTAAATGCCAGTGGAGGTCTCATTTCATGCACCAAGCGTCCCAGTCATTTCAGGCAAGAGGCTACCCGCAAAGTCCCTTAAGATCCCTGAGACCAAAAATGCGCCAAACTTTGACGGAGTAGTTCTCAGAATTTGTGACAGCTGGGAATGTTGTGTTTGGACCTACAGGTGTACGTGGGGTCCATCGACAATAACCTCTCTCATTTTTGGTCAACTCCATTCTGTTTGACCATGCCGAAATCAAACGCATTGTTACAAAAATACTTCAATTTGATGCAGTGGAAAGGTGCTAGGTGTGACATTTTCATTCCATAGCTCGTGGGGTCAAACAGACTATGCCAACGCATTGGGGTGGGCGGGTAAATGCCAGTGGAGGTCTTGTTTTGTCCGCCAAGCATCCCAGTCATTCCAGGCAAGAGGCTAACGGCAAAGTCCCTTAAGATCTTTGAGACGAAAAATGCGCCAAACTTTGACAGAGGAGTTCTCAAAATTTGTGACAACTAGGAATGTTGTGTTTGGACCTATAGGTGCACATGGGGTCCATCGACAATAACCTCTCTCATTTTTGGTCAACTCCATTCCGTTTGACCGTGCCAAAATCAAATGCATTGTTGCAAAATGCTTCAATTTGATGCAGTGGAAAGGTGGTAGGTGTGACATTGTTCATTCCATAGCTCATGGGGTCAAACGGACTGTGCCAACGCATTGGGGTGGGTGGGTAAATGCCAGTGGAGGTCTCGTTTCGTGTGCCAAGCGTACCAGTCGTTCTAGGCAAGAGGCTACCGGTAAAGTCCCTTATGATCCCTGAGACCAAAAATGTGCCAAACTTTGACGGAGCAGTTCTCAGAATTCGTGACAGCTGGGAATGTTGTGTTTGGACCTACAGGTGCATGTGGGGTCTATCAATAATAAGCTCTCTCATTTTTGGTCAACTCCATTCTATTTGACTGTGCCGAAATCAAACGCATTGTTGCAAAATGCTTCAATTTGATGCAGTGGAAAGGTGCTAGGTGTGACATTTTTCATTCCATAGCTCGTGGAGTCGAATGGACTACACCAACGCGTCAGGGTGGGCGGGTAAATGCTAGTGGAGGTCTCGTTTCATGCACCAAGCATCCCAGTCGTTCTGGGCAAGAGGCTACCGGCAAAGTCCCTTAAGATCCCTGAGACCAAAAATGCGCCAAACTTTGACAGAGTAGTTCTCAAAATTCGTGATAGCTGGGAATGTTGTGTTTGGACCTACAAGTGCATGTGAGGTCTGTCAACAATAACCTCTCTCATTTTTGGTCAACTCCATTCCATTTGACCATGCCGAAATCAAATGCATTGTTGCAAAATGCTTCAATTTGATGCAGCAGAAAGGTGCTAGGTGTGACATTTTTCATTCCATAGCTCATGGGGTTGAACAAACTGCACCAACGAGTCGGGGTGGGTAGGTAAATGCCAGTGGAGGTCTCGTTTTGTGCGCCAAGCGTCCTAGTCGTTCTGAGCTGTAAGCTACCGACAAAGTCAAAAGTTGCTAGGATTGAAATTTTGCATTCTATAGGTCCTGGGTCTAAACAGATTGTGCCAACACATCGGGGTGGGTGAGTAAATGCTAGGGGAGGTCTCATTTTATGTGCCAAGGCTCCCAGTCCTTCTGAGCTGTAAGCTACCAGCAACGTGACTTTACCGGTAGCTTATAGCTTGGAATGACTGTGATGCTTTGCACACAAAATGAGACCTCCCCTAGCATTTACCCACCCACCCCGATGTGTTGGCATAATCCGTTCGACCCTAGGACCTGTGGAATGCAAAATTTCAATCCTAGCAACTTTTGACTTTATCGGTAGCCTCTTGCTCGAAATGACTGGGAAGCTTGGCGCACGAAATGAGACCTCCACTAGCATTTACCCACTCACCCCGACATGTTGGCATAGTCCGTTTGACCCCATGAGCTATGGAATGAAAAATGTCACACCTAGCACCTATCCACTGCATCAAATTGAAGTATTTTACAACAATGTGTTTGATTTCGGCACGATCAAACATAATGGAGTTGACCAAAAATGAGAGAGGTTATTGTCTACGGACCCCACGTCCACTTGTAGGTCTAAACATAACATTCCCAGCTATCACAAATTCTAAGAACTGCTCTGTCAAAGTTTGGCGTATTTTTGGTCTCAAGGATCTTAAGAGACTTTACCGGTAGCCTCTTGCCCGGAAGGACTGGGACGCTTGGCACATGGAATGAGACCTCCCATAGCATTTACCCACCCACCCTGACACGTTGGTGTAGTCCGTTCGACCCCATGAGCTATGGAATAAAAAATGTCACACCTAGCACCTTTCCACTGCATCAAATTGAAGCATTTTGCAACAATGCGTTTGATTTCGGCATGGTCAAACAGAATGGAGTTGACCAAAAATGAGAGAGGTTATTGTCGACAGACCCCACGTACACCTGTAGGTCCAAACACAACATTCCCAGCTATCACAAATTCCAAGAACTGCTCCGTCAAAGTTTGGCACATTTTTGGTCTTAGGGATCTTAAGGGACTTTGTTGGTAGCCTCTTACCCAGAACGACTGGGACAGTTGGCGCATGAAACGAGACCTCCATTGGCATTTACCCACCCACCCCGATGCGTTGGCGTAGTCCGTTCGACCCCACGAACTATGGAATGAAAAATGTCACACCTAGCACCTTTCCACTGCATCAAATTGAAGCATTTTGCAACAATGCATTTGATTTTGGCATGGTCAAATGGAATGGAGTTCACCAAAAATGAGAGATTATTATCGACGGACCCCACGTGCACTTGTAGGTCTAAACACAACATTCCCAGCTGTCATGAATTCTAAGAACTACTCCGTCAAAGTTTGGCACATTTTTGGTCTCAGGGATCTTAAGGGACTTTGTCGGTAGCCTCTTGCCCGGAATGACTGGGACTCTTGGCACACAAAACAAGACCTCCATTGGAATTTACCCACCCACCCCGATGCATTGGTGTAGTCCATTCGACCCCATTGAGCTATGGAATGAAAAATGTCACACCTAGCACCTTTCCACTGCATCAAATTCAAGCATTTTGCAACAATGCATTTAATTTTGACACAGTCAAATGGAATGGAGTTGACCAAAAATGAGAGAGGTTATTATCGACGGACCCCACGTACACCTGTAGGTCCAAACACAACATTCCCAGCTATCACAAATTCTGAGAACCGTTCCGTCAAAGTTTGGCTCATTTTTGGTCTCAGGGATCTTAAGGGACTTTGCAAGTAGCCTCTTGCCCAGAAGGACTGGGATGCTTGGCGCATGAAATGAGACCTCTAATAGCATTTACCCACCCTCCCCAATGTGTTGGTATAGTCCGTTCGACCCCACGAGCTATAGAATGAAAAATGTCACACCTAGCACCTTTCCATTGCATCAAATTGAAGTATTTTGCAACAATGCGTTTGATTTCGGCACGGTCAAACGGAATGGAGTTGACCAAAAATGAGAGAGGTTATTGTCGACAGACCCCATGTGCACTTGTAGGTCCAAACACAACATTCCCAGCTATCACAAATTCTGAGAACTGCTCTGTCAAAGTTTGACGCATTTTTGGTCTCAGGGATCTTAAGGGACTTTGCCGGTAGCCTCTTGCTCGGAACGACTGGGATGCTTGGCGCATGAAACGAGACCTCCACTAGCATTTACCTGACCACCCCAATGCATTGGAGTAGTCCGTTCGACCCCACGATGAGCAAAATAAAAAAATATGGCACCTAGCAAGGTTTTTGCTCTTATAGAACAATGTATCGGCAAAGACCCTAGTTTTCATAAGGGGAGACATGTGATTTTAAGAGGTTTTGGGAATGTGACTTTATCCTTCCACTCCTTATCCAATGATGAGTTTATTCGCAGAGTTTGATGGCTTTTATGAGCATATACATGATGTTGTTTTAGGATAGTCATAAAGGGCAGTTTTTGGATAGCCATATGTATCTTTTTAACAATCATAAAGGGCAAGTTGTACATGGACTGTGAGAGTCCCAATACTCATATAAATCATCCATTTTGGTGTTTGACAACCTTATAAATCCATTAGATCATTTATACAAACCCTAATGCAACTTATAAACCCTCTTTGTATAGTAATTTCATGAATGACTATCTTGTATGATTGTTTTGTGCATTTTAATAGGCCAATGAAGATTGTATGGTGTTGTCATATTCATGATTTTAACTTGATGCAGAGATAGGCTCTAACTCAACATGATAGAGGCATCATTACAAATGGATTGAATTGCAATAGTCAGAGAGCCAACCTCCTATCAATGAGAGTTCAATGATAGTAAATAGAGAGCTACTTGACCATAAATAGGATTTACATACATACATACATACATATATATATGATCTCGTAGGCATCTAGGTTTCATACACAAATTGCAATAGTTGTAGAGCCAACCTCCTATCAACGAGAGTTGAATAATAGTATATAGAGAGCTTCTTGGCCATAAATGGGATTTGCATACACACACACCCAACTAAAATAGTATCCTTATTGGCCTTATTGGCACCTCCCCCCAAGATGTAGGTTTTTTATGTTTATAATGTGCCCCCAGTGTCCTTATTGGCCTTATTGGCACCTAAAACACAAGAAAGTAGATTCCACTAGCTTTCAATTATAATTTCTCTTAGGCCCTAACACATCCATATAGGGCTATACTAAATAAAGAAATCGTAGGAAAATAGTAAAATCTGCAAAAAAGAGTTTCTTGACATTAATTTCATTCAAACTTGTCTTCAATTCATCTTCAAAATGTTTATTGGTCCTCTCTCTCTAAACACTAAACCCTAAACCTCTAAACCTTAACCCCTAAACCATAAAACCTAAACCCTAAATAATGTCCCTAAACCTTAACCCCTAACCCCTAAACCCTAAACCCTAAACACGAGCAACCCTAAACCCTATCTCCTATCTCTCCCTTATCTCCCTATCTCTATCATCAGGCTCTACCTCTCAATCCTTCTCCCTATTTCTCTAGACATCTTGCTCACTCTCTATCTCCTTATCTCTCCCCTTTGTCACCTCTATCTCTCCCTATCTGTCTCCTCTCTCTTTCTATCTAGCTATCTCCAAAACTAAGAAACCTTAAACCCAGGTACACCCTAAATCCAATCAACTCTAAACCTATATCTCCCTATCTCTCCCCTATCTCCCTATCTCTATCATCCCTCTACCTCTCTTGATCTCTCTCCCTATGTCCCTGGCCATGTGCCTCACTCTCTATCTCCTTATCTCTCTCCTCGGTCTCCTCTCTCTATCTCCCTATCATTCCTCTCTCTCTATAAACCCTAAATCCAAAACCCTAAACCTCTAAACCTAACCCCTAACCCCTAAACAATTTAAATCCTAAACCCTAAACCCTAACCCCTAACCCCTAACCCCTAAACCTGAGAAACCCTAAACCCCTAAACCCTAAACCCCAAACCCCTAAACCCTAAACCCAAGTAACCCTAAACCACTATCTCCCTATCTCTCCCCTATTTCCCTACCACCTTTGTCCCTCTACCTCTCAATCTCTCTCCCTATGTCTCTGGCCATGTCCCTCACTCTTTATCTCCCTATCTGTCCCCTTAGACTCCTCTATATCTCCCTATCATTCCTCTCTCTCTATAAACCCTAAATCCAAAACCCTAAACCTCTAAACCTAACCCCTAACCCCTAAACAATAAATCCTAAACCCTAAATTATAATGCCCCTAAACCCTAACCCCTAACCCCTAAACCTGAGAAACCCTAAACCCCAAACCCCTAAACCCTAAACCCAAGTAACCATAAACCACTATCTCCCTATCTCTCCCCTATCTCCCTATCACCTTTGTCCCTCTACCTCTCAATCTCTCTCGCTATGTCTCTTGCCACGTCCCTCACTCTTTATCTCCCTATCTCTCCCCTTGGACTCCTCTATATCTCCCTATTGGTCTAATGCAGAGCACATAGTGGAAGCTCTCAAAACACGGTGAAATACCCATCAAAACCCATAGTTCAAATAGATTAAAGCTTAATCAGCTTTAAGAAACCTTCTCAAAGTCCCAAATAACATCAAATCATATACATTCTTCCTATCGACAAGATAAACACTATCGGCCAACTCAAAAATTCTTATATCGATGCTCCGATCACTCCACTTTTGACAAGCCTTTGAACCTTTCGCTGTGACATATATCCATCAGTCCAACTTTAAACTAGTCTTCCGATCTCCCATACCACCCATTTCTCACTCCACAACTTGTATTAACACATGATTAAACCTAACCCCTAACCCCTAACCCCTAACCCCTATTTCCTAACCCCTAAACCCTAAACTTGAGAAACCACAAACCCCTAAATCCTAAACACTAAACCCAAGAAACCCTAAACCTCTATCTCACTATCTCCCTATCTCACTATCTCCCCATCACTATCATTCCTCTACCTCTCAATCTCTCTCCCTATGCTTTGGCCATGTCCCTCACTCTATATCTCCCTAATTGTCCTCTCTCTAAACACTAAACCCTAAACCTCTAAACCTTAACCCCTAAACCCTAAACCCTAAACCCTAAATAATGTCCCTAAACCTTAACCCTGAACCCCTAAACCCTAAACCCTAAACGCGAGCAACCCTAAACCCTATCTCCTATCTCTCCCTTATCTCCCTATCTCTATCATCGAGCTCTACCTCTCAATCCTTCTCCCTATTTCTTTGGACATCTTTCTCACTCTCTATCTCCTTATCTCTCCCCTTTGTCACCTCCATCTCTCCCTATCTGTCTCCTCTCTCTTTCTATCTAGCTATCTACAAAACTGAGAAACCCTAAACCCAGGTACACCCTAAATCCAATCAACTCTAAACCTATATCTCCCTATCTCTCCCCTATCTCCCTATCTCTATCATCCCTCTACCTCTCTTGATCTCTCTCCCTATGTCCCTGGCCATGTGCCTCACTCTCTATCTCCTTATCTCTCTCCTCAATCTCCTCTCTCTATCTCCCTATCATTCCTCTCTCTATAAACCCTAAATCCAAAGCCCTAAACCTCTAAACCTAACCCCTAACCCCTAAACAATTTAAATCCTAAACCCTAAATAATGCCCCTAACCCCTAACCCATAACCCCTAAACCCCTAAACCCTAAACCCAAGTAACCCTAAACCACTATCTCCCTATCTCTCCCCTATTTCCCTACCACCTTTGTCCCTCTACCTCTCAATCTCTCTCCCTATGTCTCTGGCCATGTCCCTCACTCTTTTTCTCCCTATCTCTCCCTTCAAACTCCTCTATATCTCCCTATCATTCCTCTCTCTCTATAAACCCTAAATCCAAAACTCTAAACCTCTTAACCTAACCCCTAACCCCTAAACAATAAATCCTAAACCCTAAATTATAATGCCCCTAAACCCTAACCCCTGAACCTGAGAAACCCTAAACCCCAAACCCTAAACCCTAAACCCAAGTAACCATAAACTACTATCTCCCTATGTCTCCCCTATCTCCCTATCACCTTTGTCCCTCTACCTCTCAATCTCTCTCGCTATGTCTCTTGCCATGTCCCTCACTCTTTATCTCCCTATCTCTCCCCTCGGACTCCTCTATATCTCCCTATTGGTCCTTTATCTCTCTCTAAACCCTAAACCCTAGACCTCTAAACCTTAACCCCTAACCCCAAGACCCTAAACCCTAAACCCTAAATAATGCCCCTAAACCCAAGAAACCCTAAACCTCTATCTCCCTATCTCTATCATCCCTCTACCTCTCAATCTCTCTCGCTCTCTATGTCTTTGGACATGTCTCTCACTCTCTATCTCCCTATCTCTCCCCTCTGTCTCCTCTATCTCTCCCAAACTCTTTCAATCCCCTCTCTCTATCTCTCTTTAAACTGTAAACCCTATACCCCTAAACCCAAGCAACCCTAAACCTCTAAACCCTAAATAATTCCCCTAACCAACCTCTAAACCACTTCTCTATATAGGTGCAACTAATACCACTTTTTCATTGTTTTCCACATTTAATTATATTCTTTTCCATTTTCCAAGTCCTACATGTGTCCAATTTGTATTGTTTGTCAAGTTTTTAGTCTAATTGTTAGTCCCAGCTCTCATGGTTATTAAAATGTTAGTATAGTTAGATTTATCCTTCGGTAGCATTAATTTACACATTGTTGCACAAACAACCACATTGAAACATAACCTTACCTAATTAAGGTTAACCTTTAAGGTTCTTTCATAAATGGTGAGCTTAACAGATCCAACTAGTTCAATGTTCTTATAGTCCATGCTTACCCTTCCAAGAGAGTTCATGCCATGTTAACTTTGCATTATGTCCTAACATATCACATGAAGGACATCATCATCACAAGGAATAACAATGTCATGAAGGATTAACAAAGGTGTAGCTTCACCACATAAAGTATCATTCATAATTTTATCACTAGAGGGTAGGGGTATATCATGTGTATCCTTCTCAAACCATGTATCATGCATCAAATCATATGAAGGATTGGGTAAAGCAATTTAGGGCATGAAATCCAAAATGCCCCGAAACACATCCCCTGCTGCCCCACTATTCCTATCCCCGAAATATTGGAACATAGTCTAAAAGTGATTATTTCACATGATGAACAAAACTGAATATTTTATTATTGATTATTTGAGTAATTCATTAGTGATGATTCTTAGTGTTTAACAAATCCTTATGGATTAATGTGTAAAGAAGCTACCAATGTTAATTTGCCCTCCTCCTTCACTAGAAACAGTCTTTAAGGAGGTTCATATATTGATGGGAGATCCAAGATTTAAGAGGTATATTTTCAAAAAGACTAAAAAGCCTTTTTCTGAAATTTTTCTAGAAAACGGATATCCGTTTTGAGAACGGATATCTGTTTTGAGAACGGATATCCATTTTGAGAACGGATATAGTTTTGGAAACGGATATCCGTTTTGGAAACGGATATCCGTTTTGGTTTGGTATCCAAACCAAAATAGATATCCGTTTCAAAGTCAAACTTTGCCAAGTCGCGAATTTGGCTAAGTAAAAACGCGATTTTTTTCCTATTGCCACTGTTTGGCCCATGATGATCCTGCACATACCCTTAATTATTTAATTATTTCCTAATGTCATATTCTTCTATTAATAAAATAAATTTTGAATTATTTAATTAATTGACTTTCTCTTTATTCTTCTTAAATAATTAAATAAATTTTAATTAATCATGTTATTAATTATCCCTTTCTAATCTATAATTAAATAAATTCTTATTTATTTAATTATTCATCTCCATTTTACCTCTTCCCTTCTATAATTAAATAATTATTTTTAATTATTTAATTAGTCATTATCTATTTCATACATTATTAAATAATGGTTTTCAATTATTTAGTAATTTTCCATTTCCCCCATCATCCAATTTAAATAAATAAAATATTTATTTAAATTATCCCTCATCTTTATTCTCATCACATTCCCTCTCTCATAATCTAAGTAATTTTTTGTTTGAATTATGTGTCACACTACCACCTTCATTTAATAAAGTTGTCACCACATCTTTTATTTTAAATGAAAGGGCCTTGTATTAAATGATCTCTTAATCTTAATCATCCACATCACACAATTGACCTTTCAATCCTCACCTTTAATTCAAATCCAATCCTCTATAAAAGCTAGCCTTCATCTCCATTTAAAGGTTAACTGCAATCTTGAATATTTTTCTATCATTCATCTTGAGATCTTGCTATCATATATCCATATTGAGCTTATCATATATCTTGCATGCTACAAACTAAGAGAAAACAAAGCAAATTTGAGAAGAGAAATGGAGGAGAATCAATTTTGGCATAGGAATTTAGATATTATGGCTTTATCATCTGATTTCTATTGTCATCTTGTGCTTCATTGTTAGATTATGGTCTTTACGGAATGAATTTAGATAGTTTTGTGGTTGCTATTGATGATTCATTGATTTCCCTTGATTTTTCCTAATCTAGATCTGGTGAACCCGACATGAACTAACTCTATTTAGCACAAATTTTATGAATTTGTGATTTTTAGACAGTGTGACACATTTGTTATGCGGAGCACCACATCTGTTCCTTCAAATGTCATAGTTGTTTCTTTCTACAAGAGATTTGTTATGTAGAGCACCACATCTATTATACATAGCACCACATTTGTCATCTGAAGCACTGCATCTTACTGCTATTTGGAAAATTTCAAATTTTTTCAATTGTTGCTATTTCTCACCATGTTTGTAGGGATTTGGTTAGTTTTCTAATCATTTTATAGGGTTTGGCTATTTCTCTAACATTTTGACAGTGAACTTACATCATTAGGGTTTTTATATGGGATGTTTTTTGTCAGATTTGATGTGTTTTTGAGATCCAGGTTATAGAGCCACATCTGTCCACAATTGTCAGATTCTATGATGCATTTGTAAGATCTTGTGATGCATCTGTAGGATCGTGCGATGCATTTGTCATATTTTACAACACATCTATAAGATCCTACGACACATTTGTTAGATCCTACACCGCATTTGATCCATTCTAGACTGTATTTGATTATTAAGAAAAACGAGGTATAAATCTATGATTTTCTTGTTTTACTTTTTTTGCAATCACTAGGGCAGATCTTTTTTGTTACTGATATCTAATTTCCAGCTATGTAGCGATCGTTGGGAGAAGACCTTTTAATCAAGCTACTAGTCCAATTTCTTGCAGGGTTCCATTGTGTGTTTGTGAATTTTAATTTAGGAACATTTGTAATTGGTTCTTAAAAAGAACAAGTGTCTTCTATGTCTTATACACTTGCACGCATGTGAGTTAGTTATCGACAGTGTGTTGTTTTGAGTATCCTCTTCCCTTGCGCTATGTGCAATTCTTGGGTGATGAAAAAGAGCAATACACAAGCTTTCCCTTTTTATTTTAGTATGTGGCCTACCTGGGAGTTCACCCCATGGTTTGACCACAAGCACTTATCTCCAACAGCCTATAAAAAGAGGCAAAAAATTGAAAGGTGAGCTCAATCCACTTGTGCTATAGGGGTGGGCCTTTGTGGTCTTGGGTGACTGCAAATGTGGGTTAGAGATTTCAGTCTCCCATCGCTACTATTTCTGTGGTGTTCATAGGAGTTCCTCCACTATGAACCATTGTTTTTAAAAGCCTAAGACCTTTTTGACTGCCTACTATTTATGGTGCAAGGGATGCAAACCATACCATGAAGTAACTTACAATGTATGGTTCTTGGTTGAGGTGACATGGTTCCTTGTTTTGATTCATCCTTCTAAGGAGAAAGGTGTTAAGGTGGTCCAAGACATTGGCATACTCTAGTTACCTACTCCTTTTTTCTCATATTTAAAAACATGGAAAGGTGTGGTAAGCCCACTATAGTAGATAACCTTTTACTACTAGCTAGGTTGTACTTGTTTGAGTTGTTTGTGAACCAAGGCCTAGCGAGTTTTATGGAAGAAAACTTGCAAAATACTTCATTTTCCAAGAGTGAAAGAGTCAAAACAACCAAGATCTGTATTTCAAGTGTTTGTTGTGTTTGGCGATCACCTTTACAAATTGCTCAAAATGAAAAATCATTTAGAAACCAATGACTTCAGACAAAAATCTAATACACTGCATCTGTAGCCTGAAACACCACATCTATAGCCTGAAACATTACATCTATACCCTGAAACACCGCATCTGTCTGAATCAAAAATTTTGGAGAAATTCTTGAGTATCCATGTTTCGAATCTAATTTGGACAGTGACCATACATTCAGACTTGAGACTTGTTCAGCTCATCCAATTCTTCCATTGCATTTCCCTAGTTTAGCTTGCACTTTCTAGTTAGCCTTTTGTCATCCTAGGTCATTCATAGTCATTTTTGAGACTTGAAATTGGGAATCTTATCATACTTGATCACACCATTGTCACATACTTGGATTGTCTAGACCTTGTCATTAACAATCTTCCATCATCATCAAGTTGAGCCTTAAACTCATGTGTCTAGTTTAGGTTCACTTTATCCAATCACCATCATCCTAGTCACCCATCCAATCCTATTCATCATTATATCAATCTCATCCAATCCCATCCTTCATAACCATCTTAATCACTCCACATCATCATATTCGTTATAATCCAATCAACTTCATCCACCTCATATCCTAACCATATCCTAGTTCTAATCCATCACTTGTTAAAATGGCTGTGACAATAAAAAAGAATCCTACTAAACTCATAATCAATAGGAAACCCACAGTCATAATAGGAGGTCTTGAATTTGGTACCAATGATTGTGAGGTCCTTGTAGAGTATGATGAACCTTCTAAATAAGAAAACCTTGTAGACCATGATGCATATCTTGATGAACTTGAACATTATTGTTATGTGAATGCTTCCAACCATTCTACAACCTCCTATCACCCATCATCCTCTTATAGGGATTTTCACCACAACCTCTCCAAGTTGACCATGCTAAACCCAAAATCACACTCCGAGGAGGCCCTCCTTCTAGCTCTAATGAAGATGAGAATCTTGTAGATTATGATGCATATTTTGAGGAACAAGCCAATATACAAAGACTTAAACATATGTGTAAATTCATCACAACACTAAAGAAAAAGATCCAATCCCAACAATAATTCCAACAAAAACGATCTCATACCCAACAAACATGACCACAAGATCAACAAATTCCACCTCAATCCTATTTGTCACCTCCATAATCATGCCAACCTAGTCCATCCCCATATCAAATCCATTCTACATCAAACTATCCCATGAGTATACCTCAACATCCATATCAACAACAAACCACTTCTTCCAATACTAACCAATTTATCCATATCAATCCATACCCCAAGATCCTCCAACTACTTATTCCAACATTTCACCTCAACCCCAAATCCATTCACAAGATTAGATCCAAGTCATCCCTTGCACCAAGATTAAGCGTCCTTAAGTCCTCATGCTACTTTTGACAAGGGAAACACCACTCTAGTTTATGAACCCTATGGGTATCCTCCATTATCATCTAATCAAATGATTATCTAAGAACATCCTAGTCCTATCCCAACACCACCATACAATCCATTCACCAATCCATCAACCCCTTCATTCCCTTCATTACCATCTTCCTCTAACTTTCTTAATCCTAGTCCATTAACCCCTTTCATCCCTCCACTGTGGGATATTTCCAATCCTAATCCTAAGCCTACAACTTACACCCTTATTATCCATCCATTATATTGTCCATCCACCCATACACTTATGAAGGATGTGATCCAATGGCTATTAGCAAGGAATCAACTATGTCAACAAACACTTATCCTTGAGCCTATCAAAGAGCCTTCAAACACCTTATCTAATCCTTCAAATACATCGTGTAGTCCACAACCCATTGAGCCTATTGAGGAGTCTCCCCCATGAGTCCAAATCAAGATCCATTATATCCTCAAGTTATTGATCATATAGAGCCTATCAAGCCTCTCCAAGAGTCTCCCACTTCCACTTCCAGCCAAAATCAAGAGTTATGCCAAGAGTATAATCTAAATCAGGTGGAAACATCAACCCCTTATCTAAATCAAGATCTAAGCCCTTCCATTCAATCCATCCACAATCTATACCTTCTCTATGATCAAGATATTGTCTATGATCATGATCCTATCCATGAGCATATTGATCCTATCCATAATCCCATAACCATCCATGAGAAAGATATCTAAATTGCTTCTATCCATCCTCCATCTAGCCCTATCCTTGATACAACAACATCCACTTCCCTTGATGAGACACTTGGCTCCCAAGTAACCATAGATGATCAAACAAATAACTTGGATCTTAATGAGCATAATCAAGATCCTAACGATCCTTTGTCATCCACTCTCGACCATATTGCAAAACCATCATATCATATTGGTCTTGCCACCTTTATCCATGAATGTTCTTACTTAGGAAAGCAACAACCACTATCCACAACCTCACCTTCTCCATCCCATAATGAGCTCAAGTATAGTGTCCAAAACACCCATAATCCCATTGTCCATTGCATAATCCAAAAAATGAATTATCAAGGTTAAGGCTTAGGCCTTCATGAACAAAGTATTTTGGAGCCTATCCATGTTAATGTCCCTCCACGATCATATGGCCTTGGATATACAACCCAAGGAAAACAATCTCAAGATATTGGTAGTACCTCCATGCCTCCTAAATCTACTCCTTTCCATCATAAATCACATCATATACCCAAAACATATGTTTCCATCCCTCCTCCATTATCCTACAAATCCCAAAGGCATGTGACCATACACCTTCCACCATCCACTTTACCTCCACTACTTACAACTCCTAATATCTCTCCATCCACTCTACCACCACTTATCCCAACACCTAATATCCCTATCATCCAATCCCCTTATCCATTTATCCAAAAATCCACTTTTAATCCATCCATCCATAAATCCTCTAAAATTCCTAATCATGACCAACAAATGCACACATTGTCAAAACAAGAAGCTTCCACCAATCCCAAGGGATTCAAATATAAAAATTTGGATTCCTCCTTCCATAAAGAAAAAAATCCTAAAAATCCCCATGCCTTAGGGCATCAATGCAAAGAGTCAAAGAAAATTATATCTAAAAGGCTACCTAAGCCCATACCTCCAAAAGAAAAGGTCAAAACTAAAATGGTTTGGGTCCCTATGCAAGAAGAAAGCAAGTCAAATGAAGCATCCACATGTCAAAAATCCCAACAATACTCTTCCATCAAAAAATTCCAAAAATCCCATTCCATTCAAAAATCTCAAATTCCTTTGAACATCCTACAAGAGAAACAAAAATCATAAAAATCCTAAGTCTATGTGGGTACCTAAATCACTAAATCTGTTGGGGTTAGCCAGCAGAAGATATCAATTAAATGCAAATAAAGATTAAGCAGAGGAATGGAAATACATAGAAATAATAATAGTGAGAGACAAGTTTTAACATAGTTCACCCAAACTTGGGCTACATCCACCAACCAGAGAGTCCAATATTATTATCCAGTAAAGCAAACTGATTACAACCAGCAATCCATGCAACTCAATACCGCTGCAAATGCTACAATACAATATCAACGGAAACCCTAACCCTTAGCTATTTTTATCAATCTTTTTGTCAGTTACAAAAATAGGGTTTTTTTATGTCGCCTAATGAAAAAATAACTCTCGGTGCCTTTATAAAATAATAAAAAACTATGTGAGGTTTCGGGGGCGTTGCCCCTCGACCCCACCCTGTATTGCGACAGGGAGCGCGCTAGGAGCATTGCCCCTGGACCCCGCAAGGGGTGCTGCCCCTTGAGCCCATAGGAATTTGGGGGGAAACTGCACCGATAAAAGTGGGTAAAATTTAACCTCTGAGTCTGATTAGGCTCCATATAACAACAAAATCGACCATCCCCTAAGCAAACATCCTGATTGCTTCCTACACCTCCAAATCAAAGGCTTCAATGTTTATCACGGTGTGTACAACCATTGGTCTTGATTCCTTTCCATTCCACAACATTTCCACATACCTCCATCTCCCCATCCTTCATCCATTATCCCACATATCTATCCCATCATGCTTTTGCATAAGCCTTTAATCCATAATTTTGCATAAACCTTTCATAGTACATATCATAATTGATGCAGGAGCATCCAGGGTGTAAGAGGAATCTTGCATCAACAAAAAAAAATGTTGTTTCTTTTCAATAAGGGCTAAATTTGGCAGGGTTACTATTTTTAGTAAGTTTGCATTTGTGCATGGTTGGATTAAAAATCTTACATAGACCTCGAGAATGGTGAATTGAAGCTAATGGCAAAGAAATCACTTCAATATCATTTGTCATTTGTAAGATATTATAATTTCAAATTCCAAAAATCCTGTTGAAATATTCAAAGTCAAATTTGAGGCACTTAGAGGCTCCGGATGGGCCCAAAATTTGGCAGGAAACCCAATCAGTCTACCTTTTGGTACTACTTATGCACCATCGTCTTTTCGAGTGATTTCCGAAAATGTATTATAATTGAAAATCCAACAGTTGGATCAAAAGTTATGGCCCCACGAAGTTGACCTATTTTTTGAGGGAGATGTAAATTTTGAAATTAAGCTAGTGGCTGCCAAAAAGGGCTATATATAACCATTTTTGGGAACCCTGGGGGTAGTAGAGTTTAGGGGGAAGGTGTAGAGTCAGGAAAAGGTGGGGAAATAGAAACCCTCATTGATTTGGGGTTACAGAAGGTTGAAGATTCCAGAGTCTTGAGAGAGGGAGCTGTAATGTGCTGCAGCCTATAGGGGATTCATCCTCTGATTGTATTTGATCTTCTATAATGTAATGTTTTGCCCATATTAATAGAATATCATTCTATTTTCTGTGTGTAATTTCTGTTATTGTGTGTTTTATGAGTTACCCCCTTCATCAAGTGGTATCAGAGCAAGGGTTCCTAAGTGTGTAGACAGATTGCCGACCGTGAGGCAGTGTGCACCAGGACTTGAGGTTGTGGGTTTGCTATGGAGATCAAGATGCCTCCACGAAGAAATCATATTGGGAGGAATGTTTTGACGGAAAAGGGTTTTAGAGCCCTGCAAAGACAAATCAATGCATTGCAAGAGGAGTTGTGAAGAGGGTTTGAGCCAAGAACAAGAGAAGAAAGCTAGGATGAAGTAGAAGAAGAGCTAGCTGAGGAAGAACAAGAATCTGCAGGAGATCCTACAGAAGTTAGGTTGTTGAGGGCCAGGATTGAAGTTTCTACATATTCTGCAGATTTGAATCCAGAACAACTTATTGATTGGATCAATGACATGGAGGAATATTTTGAGTATGAAGATGTGGAAGACCCAAATTAGGTCAAGTTTGCAAAAATAAAATTGAAGGGCCATGCCAGTATTTGGTGGAAGGAGGTCTAGTTAGAGAGGAATAGAAGAGGAAAAGGAAATATCACTAAATGGGATCGGATGGTGGAGAAACTGAAGAAGTAGTTCATTCCTATGGATTATGAGATGGAGTTGTTGAAGAAGCTGCATGGATTGAAGCAAGGCAACAAGTCTGTTAAGGAGTATATAGAAGTGTTTTATAAGATTACTATCAGAACTGGTCATGCAGAGGCCAACAAGGAGAAGGTAGCCTGTTACATTAATGGGTTGAGGCTAAGTATTCAAGAGGAACTGATCCTGGTCAGAATGACCACCATAGAAGATGTATATCAGTTTTCCTTGAAGGTGGAAGAGACACTGAATAAAAGATTTTACAACAAGCAAAGGGGAAGAGGTCAAGGCAAAAGGACTGGTGGAAGACACTATGGGGGCTGAAATGAAGATTCAAAGAAAAGTGAAGAAGCTGGCACCGGTCAAAATTAGAGAGGAGATAATACCTACTGCCCTCATGACTAGAATAATGGTGAGCAAAGAGGAAGAGGAAGAGGCAGACCTAGGTAAGGACCTGGAAGAGGAGGTTTCAGAGTAACCTATTTCCAATGTGGAGAAGAAGGACATCAAGCATACGAGTGTCCGCAAAATCAAGGAAGGACAAATAGAAGACCTGAAGGTAATGCACGAGTTGCACATGTCGATGAAGATACACAATTTGAGTACTCTGAAGATGCTGAAAGGGGAGAATAGAAGAACTTTGTTGAATGAGGAGAAAGAACCCAATCAGGGGAAGAGTTTATTCTGTATAAGGTGCAAATGTGAAGGTAAGTGTTGTGATATTATTATTGACAGTGGAAGTACTGATAATCTTGTTTCAGAGGAGATGGTTGACAAGTTGAAGTTGACAAGAAGAAAGCATCCATATCCATACCGGATTGCATGGTTACAGAAGGACCATAGAGCTTTGCTCAATGAGCAATGTTTAGTGAAGTTCAAGATTGGTGACTACCATGATGAGGTGTTGTGTGACATCATACCGATGGATGCATGTCATATGTTATTGGGGAGACCGTGGTAGTATGATAGGAGCACTGTCCATCATGGCCGTGCAAACACATAGTCCCTAACAAAGGATGGAGTTCATCATAAGTTGAAGCCCTTGAAGGAGGTGGAAGAACATTTATGTAGTACTGCTAGAATTTTCATGGTAGATGGTAGGAATTTTTTGGAGGGCATGAAGCATGAGCGTCATTGATTTGCATTGATTCCTAAGATTAGTCAAGAGAAATGTGAAGATGTACTAGCAGAAGTCTTAGATATGTTGGAATAATTTTAGGACATTATCTCTGATAATGTACCAGAAGGTTTACCACCAGTAAAGAAGATAAGTCATCAAATGGATTTGATACCAAGAGTTAGTTTGCTAAACAAGGCAGCCCATACAATGACTCCAACAGAGAGTGAAGAGTTTAACAGACAAGTTCAAGAGTTGTTGAGGAAGGGATTGATAAGAGAAAAGCCTAAGTCCATGTGTGGTACCTACAGTACTAGCACCGAAGAAAGATGGAGAGTGGAGGATGTGTATAGTTTCCCGAGCCATCAACAAGATCACAATCAAGTACAGATTTCCATTGCCTAGAATGGATGACATAATGGATTGTTTGAGTGGAGCCAAGTACTTCATGAAGATTGATTTGAAGAGTGGGTATCACCATATTCAAATCAGAGAAGGAGACAAGTGGAAGACAACCTTCAAAACAAAGGAAGGTTTGTATGATTGGTTAGTCATGCCATTTGGGCTAACCAATGCACCGAGCACATTCATGTGGCTCATGAACAAGGTACTGAAAGAATTTTTTGGAACTTTTGTTATTGTTTATTTAGATGACATTTTAATTTTCAGTAAGACTTGGGATGAGCATTTGATGCATATCAGAAGAGTTTTAGAGAAGCTGAGGGGGGAGAAGTTGTTGATCAATCTGAAGAAATGTAGTTTTGCAAAGAAGGAGTTGGTATACCTGGGATTTGTTATCTCAGAGGAAGGTCTTAAGATGGACCCAGAGAAGGTGAGGGCTATCATTGAATGGCCTATGCCAAGGAGTGCTTTCGAGGTAAGATCTTTTCATGGTTTGGCAAGTTTTTACAGAAAGTTTATCAAGAATTTCAGTAGCATTTGTGCACCCTTAACTAAGACAATGAGAGGGGATAGAAAAGAGTTTATATGGACTAAAGGAGCAAACAAGAGCTTTGATACATTGAAGCAGAAAGTCGTAGAACAACTTGTTTTGGCACTTCCAGATTTCAATAAGGTATTTCAGGTAGATTGTGATGATAGTGGTAGTGGTATAGGAGTTGTTTTGAGTCAAGAAAGTAAGCCCATTGCCTATTTTAGTCAGAAGATTGATGATGCCAAGAAAAAGTATTCTATTTATGATCAGGAGTTTTATGCAATAGTTCAGGGTTTGAAAGA